>OZ010796.1:320289997-320674446 GCA_963932465.1 Maratus speciosus
GAGATCATCCAATATATTTTAATCATCAAATTGACACTAGAAAAATACAAAAAATAACCATATCGAGTGGAAATTACTTTTTATAGTTTAATATTAAAAAATAAGGTTAGTGTCCCATTTTCATATAGAAATTGCATCAAAATTTGAAATTTTCTATTACGAACATCTAATTTTGACATCATATCCGATTTTTTGGTAAATTTTTACATTGTATACCAAACGGGAAGTCATTCGACGCAGTAGTTTCAGAATTATGGGGATTTACACTTTTTGAGCTCCTAATGTTAAATTCATTTTTAATTGCTGCGAAACAAGCTGCAATGCCTTATTTTTTAAAAAATAACTCAAAAACTACTTGGAGGGATAAGATAGAATTGTGGAATCGATTTCTGGTAATATACAGTGCTTAATTTCCGCTGGAGTTCACCGGAGCTGAGCACTGGTACATTTTTATTTTTAGTGAATAATTGAAAATTGGAAGGAAATCACCGGAGCTTATAAATATTGGTCTCCGGAGACCAGCAGATCAGCGCTTCTGAAAAACCGAAGCCTGAATGTTTTCCGAACGGCGATGAGGAATGACAGAATCAGAACAACCCGTATCTATTGCTTCTCCTCGTGGTCGTGCCCTGCTTTTTGTTCGTGTTTGTAAAATATTCTTACTGATCAACTTTTTAGTTCCACGCGATGCTTAATTTTTGCCGAAGCTCACAGGAATGCTATTCCAGTGAATACTTAAATATTAGTGGGAAGGAGACCCACCCGTACTTATAAATATTGCGCACCGAATCCTAAATAACGCAATATGTTTTGTTTTGCTAGTTGATTGACCTTGGCGAGTACAATTTTCTGAAACTTCCCACGCTTGATTTTAAATGATTTTGCTCAGTTCATTTATTAGATTTTATTATATAAAAATGCATATAGGTATAATAAAAAAATTTAAAATGTATTTTTCCGAAGACGAAATTGTTTTGAATTTTGCAAATAATGAAATATAAATATGAGCGTGGAGGTGACGGACGGGGGAAATACATGGCGGATTTGAGCTCCGGTACATTTTTACTTAGAAATTAACCCCTGGTAATTATTATATATATATATATACAGGGTGGTTGAAAAGGCCATGTCCAAACGGCACATGTGGGTATGTCAGGTCATGAGGAGCAAGAATTCCATAGGAACTGGGGGTGTCGGAAACGCGATCGTGACGGTGCAATTGCATCGTGACCGTGACACAAAGAAAGGATAACAAATGGTGTAAATATACTTTTATTTTACAAAAAAATGAAGTACAAAATACAAATTAAAATGGTACAACTCATAATAAGTTCTCAAAATATGCCCATTATCCGTGAGGCATGCTTCACATCGGCAAAGCATGGGATCGGGAACACATTCCAATCGGCCCTGTACCGTGGCCACCACGATCCCCGAACCTAAACTCCCTCAGTTCTACTCTGGGGATATCTTAAGTCTCTGGGAGTGCGAGACACCATGGACCTCCATGGCGCGGATCGCTGAAGCGGCAGCACGTGTCCAGGAAACTCCTGGCCAATTGGAACGTGTTCACGATTCCATGTGGTGCCGATGTGAACATGCATCAAGGCTAATGGGGCACAATTTGAGCACTTGTTGTGAGTTGTAAAATTTTTCATTTGTATTTTTGTACTTTCGATTAAGTTTTTTGTAAAGTAAAGGTATTTTTACACCGTTTATTATCTTTTCTTTGCGTCACGGTCACGATGCCGTTGCACCGTCGATCGCGTTTCCGACTACCAGTTTCTATGTAATTCTTGCTGTTCATGACCTGATACACCTACTCGTGCCATTTGAAATGACTTTTTGAACCACCCTGTATATATATATACACAACATATATATATATAAGATTGCTAATGCTACAAATTTAGCTAACCATTATTATATAGCTTTAATTTAAATATTCACAATTGCAGATGATCATTTATGTTGATTTATAATGGTTTTATATACAGGGTGCAACATGTTATTTATCGCCGACCTTTAATTTCTCAACCGTTGGTCGTAGACATATAGTTCCAATTACAAAAACGTTTTAAATGATGTAAATATTCATGTTGTGATACTATTTAAAGCAAAAAATCAATTTTATAAAAACTAACTTTTTATACGGTCCCTATAGTTATATTTAGTAAAAGTTTACGCATATCATAACAGATATAACACAAAAAGTTTCAAATCTGTACCACAAAAATTGACACAGTTATTAGATTTCAAAGTTTGAGATTTTTGCACATGATTTTGTCTTTCATTGAGGCATCAGTTAAAAGATGAATTAAAGTAATTCGAGATCAAAATCAGGGTGCAATGGCCTTTTTACGGCGAAACCTCCCTTTAGTCGGTATCGCCAATTATTAAAATTGGAAATTAAATTTGAGCTAACTTTTATGGGTCGAAAAACATTCAAATGTATCGACGATTCCGGCTAAAGGTGGTTTCGCCGAAAAAAGGACATTGCACCCTGATTTCAATCTTGAATTACTTTAATTCATCTGATAACTGATGCCTCAATGAAGACAAAATCATGTGCAAAAATCTCAAACTTTGAAATTTAATAACTGTGTTAATTTTTGTAGTACAGATGTCAAACTTTTTGCGTTATATCTGTTATAATATGTGTAAACTTTTACTAAATATAACTATAGGGACTGGGGGACCGTATAAAAAGTTAGTTTTCGCAATTTTTATAAAATTGATTTTTTACTTTAAATAATGCCACAACATGAATATTTACCTCATTTGAAGCGTTTTTGTAATTGCAACTATATGTCTACGACCAACGGTTGAGAAATTAAAGGTCGGCGATAGATAACATATTGCACCCTGTATATGTAATGTATATATAATAAAAATGAAATCACAAATATATAAAAAAAAATTGGAAAGACAATAGGGAAAGAGAAATGCAAAAACCATGAAAATATGACTAGCTTACACATTCTTCAGAGAAGCTACGCAAGATTAATTTATAGTAAAGATTAAGTCACAGTTCATTTTCTTCGAATATTAAATTCAAATATTATATATTTTGAAATTCCTATTCGAAAAAATATGAATTTTAACCTATGAATTTTTATGCAGAAATAGATTTCTACAGCCTTCAAATATGCTTACAGCTCATGCCGCCAAGTAGGTTCTGAGTTATCCCCAAAAACACAACCTGCATTGCAATATGTTTTGTAACGATTAAAATTTAATTTTAGATTAGGAGTTCCAAACTTTAAACCTGCGCGCAATTCCTGAACTTTTGAGCCGAATGACTTCTCATTTTGCATCCTAAGAGGAAATCTAATGAAAACTCCAAATATGATGTTAACCTTTTACCCGCCGCACCATGAACTGCTTCTCAAATTAATTTGAAAATTTTTTTGAGAAGGTTTACATTAATTCTAAGGTTGTTCGAATTTTGGGATGTTATGTAAAATAGAAGTGGAGTTACAGTTATGTTCCACTTGTGGAACGTTGGCGGCACGAATAACATTTGTAGATTTTGGCGAATATTTCTTTCGAAATCATACCAGCACTGCACACATAACAAAACAAAGAAAACAAGGTAAAGTAAAAAATGTTTTCTATTTTGGGAACATGTTAACTAGTCACTAACAGGAAAACATTTATGAAAGGCCTAAAAACATTTTTCATGCATACGCTTTCCATAATATTCACACCATTTCTTCATGTTTTTCTGTCAATTTGAGCATCTTCCTTGAGTAGTAGACGAAAAGTAATAGCTACCGGATGACGTGATAATGTCCATACTTACTGGAGCAGTAGGACCTCCTATTCCCTTTCTAAAACATCAAAACCAACTCTTACGGCAACAGTTGCAATTTCACGACGGAACTCCAAATGGCTTAGGGCTTCTTTTGAGCCTACTGCATGACAAGCAGCAACAGCCTTAGTGAGTTAATTTGCAAACGGATTTCATCACCATTTTTATAATCGAAGTATTGAACGATATGTTCTATGAAAATGATTCGAAACACCTACATCAACCATATTCTAATTATAAAATCTAATCTACCGAGGTTATTTGATTGAAACTTCTCGCTTCAATTTTCGAGAATATCATGTTACACTTTGAGTTAGCAATACTTATTCCCAATTTGATATAAGTGTAACGACAATGATGTCATTTAATCGTACACAAACAAATTTGCCATCACTATAATAATCAAAATCTCCTTCTTCTTGTTTTTGCATTTCCTTTGTAGATTTTATTGGCATTTATTGGTTCAAAAATAATTAAAAGACACCTTGGAAATAGGTGCAAGAAACATATATCATAAAATTTATTCTTTAATAATACTAGTACGAAAATAATAATAATAAAAAAATCGTCCAAGGAAGCCCAGCAAAAAACATCAAAATCCTAAAGAAAGTAACAATAAGATGATTTTGTACTCTTAACCGCCAACGTTCCACATGTGAAACATTGGCATTCAAATGACCATAAAACAAAAACAAGCTAATATAAAACATTCAATTATGCATAAAACTTAATAAACGACAATAAGCAATAGAATAATAGTCATCACAGCACTCACATTTGAATTCTGAAATTACAGATAGAGTAAAAAGTGCAGCCTATTACATTTACATTTTTTGTTACATTTCAACAAGCTCCAAGATGGAAATCACAAATAATACTTTATAATCCATTAAAACAGATCTTTAAAAAGATAGATTTCAAATTTCCAACACATAAAACAAATTCTTAAAAATATACAGCATCACATAGTTTATGTTCCACTTGTGGATGGTTGGCGGGTAAAAGGTTAAAATTAGATGTTTGTATTGAAAATTTCAGAGTTTGATACAAATTCTATATGAAGACGTTCTCCTAAGCTCATGTTTTAATATAAACAGAAATAAAGCACAATTTACTGTCGAATGGCTATTTTAATTTTATTTCTGTGACAATTTGGCGATTAAAATGTATGAGTGTCTTTTTTTGTTTTGGTCGATCGTACATGTATATGCGCATGCATCTCGAAAAGATTGGACAGACAAAGTCAATGAAGCATCTTCGGTCGATGTCACTTAAAGTTGAGAAAGTCAAAAATCGTTTTAGTTGAAAGAAAGATAAAGAAATCTCTTTTGCTGTTTGGAAAAGTATTTTTAGCGCAAGAGTTCCAATACTCAACAGGTCGTAGTACAACTATCGATTGATCTTGAATGATTTTAGTAAAATGTGATTTAGAAAAAAACTAACTGGCGCAGGGAAACTTTTTGATTAAGATTATGAAAACCGATGTTGATTACAAATGTCTAGTAAAACAAAATCATTAACCCGTTCGTGTATGACGCAGTATCAATAGGCCATGTCTTTCCAGTGAATATAATTATGCCTATATAATTGTTACAACCGTTTCAGAGGCAAGTATTTGTGCTTCTGCAATGTTGAATTCAAACCAGAATTTTCGAAATAAATATTTGAAAATAAGGAAATGCAATTTTACAGCTGTTATAAAAGGAAAATGTTATTCAAAATTTACGGAAATATTGATTAAAACTATGTGGTATATAACGTACACCACCCTTCGGGAGGTCAATAATTATTTATGTTATTATCTATACGTAGTAAGGGTAGTTTATGTCTATACATTTATATCATGATTTGATTTATGCTTCAACATTTAATAATAATAATAAAAAATTGCTTAATTCTCTTCACACCTTTAGTAGTTCATTTATCTCAAACATGTGTTTCACTTTTCAATCTTAAAATAGGTGCTACATTTCAGAACGAATTATATATGATAAAAAGTGGCGCAACCAGAATTTGGCTCTAAAAGGCGGGAGTGGGGGATTAATAGTTAATACCGTGATCGCCACTTATTTGAATCAATGGTTAATCGGATTAGTTTCCTTAAAGACTGAAATCATAATGCTATTTTTTATGGATATTAGAATCATCAATTATGTTGGACATGATTTATTTAAACTTTGTTTCTTGTATTAGACTTAAGAAATGTAAAATGCACCAATGAAATAACAGAAAACTACGTTAGATTTGTAAAAGTTTTTTCAAAATAAATGAGACAAACTTTAAGAGTTTGAAGAGTACATTACAGCCAGCGATTTTTGTATAGAAAACCAGGGTCTCAATCCATTTGTTCAGTCAAAAATACAGGGTTGTTTCACTCGAAGTCAAACCAAAATTGTTGTTCATGTTTTTCACAATAATGAAGCTATTTTAACGAAACTTTCAATATACATACTTGTGTCAAATATAATGATATAACCAGAAGTGGTCGAAGAAGTAGGTACTCCTTATTTCTGACTGTGGGCAAATGTGGGATAGCAATTAACCAACAATTAGGTAATGTTGTCCCAACCATTTTCTGCTACTTGGGATCATTTCCGTCAGTCTTGAAGGGGGCCGTAATTTTGCCAGTTCCGTGAGTAACAACGCTCGGAAATATAACTAAATATAATTATATATAAACTGGCGGACAACTCTTTTTTAGGGAATAACACAAAACATTTTTTTGCATGTTACCTGTCGTAATATTTTAGTACCCTAAGTTTTATCGCATTTATTTGACTGTAAACTGGCAAGCGCGATAAAACGAGGGGCCACTGTATTGCTTAATCCGTGTCCACAATTTCAAGTGAAGATTGATTCCTTTGACAACATCTGTAAGTAGCGAAATGGCGACTACTTTTGAAATGTAGTTTATAGTCGCTACTTATTAAACAATAGTTGTAGATGACTACATTTTTGAAAAATCAGTTGTACCTGTAGTCTGCTATAAAAATAAAGTAGTTTTTCCAACCGCTAGGTTTAAGTTATTTTAAAAATCTGTAGGAAGATAATTCGAATATACAGGGTGGGGCATAATTTTCCATACATATGGTATTAACATTTTATTTTTTATATTTCAGATACTCTAAAAAATGCATTTGAGTACAGTGCGACGGATCGAAATCATACTCATGTCCCTTTAAGGAAACAGAACCCTAAGGTTTCATTTTTTCTTTTTTTAACAAAACATGGAACGGATGTTATTTTCCATAAAAAAATGTGTTGAGTTTTATGAATCACCCAATAGAACTATAATCCTCTGAGAAAATTGTTTTTAACTTCCCTTAAAATAGTCTTAAGATGAAAATTAAAGAAAATAAACCAAAGGCTGAACAAAGCTGAAAAAGCACAAAAGGAAAAATAAACTACTAACCTACCAACACACACTAATTCGACTGTTGAACGATGTAGTGAATCTGTGAGAACTATTTAAAACTAGTGAAAAGATATTAATAGTTTCTTCGCCTTGTTGAGTCAAATGAAGCTGTTTTCAACAGTTGGTTTTGAAGGAAATAAAATATGAAAGTTTCCCGGAAACGAACAATGGATTGTTTATCTCTTCTGCAGGGTGAATCATAAGTTTCCATACATTGGGAAAAAAAACAGTTAGCATTTTTTAATACTTTCCAATGTAGTTCAAAAGTGTTTGTGAATTCTGCTTGTCTTTTCGTGTATTCATGCTCTAACTCACTTAAATAAACTCGCATTGACATGTAATTCTTATATGTTAATGAGGTTTACTGTGGAATGTTTGCTAGTGAAAATGAAGTCTGTAGCGTTTACAGTTCGTTTACAAGGACACACAAATAATTTCGTTACATCATGGTATATGGAGAAAAATCGTTTTCGGGTGTATTTTATTGAAATTGCTCATTAAGATAATTTCATTGTGTAAAAAAAGGAAAGGTCTTAATAATAGTCAGTTAGTGTTGGAAAATGTTTCATAATCGATGCCTTATATATTTTTCCCTTTAAATAAAATTTTAAAAATGAGAATATTTTCATCAGGAATTATCCATTTATATAATAATTTTCATTTCTATAATAACATAGCAAGTATTTTTTTAAAATGTAGTAATAAAATCTCATTTCCTTTGAGTTTAAGTAGTCCCGTATTCGCAGGATTAAAAATTAGGTTCGGGTTCGTATTCTCTAATATGGTCACTTAATTAAGTTGTATTTAAATTTTATAATAAAAAGAAAAGAAATTGTTTTAATCACCAGTTTCAATAGAAGGAGGGGTAGGATTTTTATAAAGTCCATGTTATCAATTAATGTGCCTAAAAAATGTAAATAAATTTAAAACTATAACACATGACCGAATAAATGTCTGCAATGCAAAGATTATAAGAGCAAAGCAATAATCAATCAATGAGAAACGAATATCGATAGAATAATTTAATATTGTAATATAAAATCTAGTTAAAATTTCTTGAAATACTAAATTCATGTTGTAATATAGAATAATTTCGTCAAAAAATGTTGATGAAGTCATTTCATGTAACATTAACTTTCATCGGCTGACGTCCTACGCCGTCACAAGATGGTTGCCTGTGTTAGACTGAGAGATTACCTATTGGTCCCATATAGCAAAATTATAAGGTATATGTAATGGTATAGTATGGTTCGCCAAGAGCCTACGCTAGTAACGCCAAGACACTCGCAAGCTAATTTTAAACCTATGGTAACGTTCTTTTCATAATTTTTGTTCGCATTTTAATATTTTTAAATGTTATTTTATCTACATATAATAACTGAGGTCAATGTCTCATCGGGTGCTTTTTTACTTTTTCGATTTTGGCTACAAGTTTTTTTTTCTGAGGACATTTTCACTTTCGAAATTGGCCCAGGAAAACACTATAAATACTTTTTCTGACTGAAATGCCAGGAAAATATTTAAAAATTCATATTTTAAAAATTAAGGCTTAAATTTAATACGTTGTGGCTACAAACATGTTTTCATCTATTTCTTCATTCATACAAAGATATAATTTTTTTTATGATTTAAATAATTTCTACACACCTTTTTAATTCCCAAAAGAATATTTAGAAACTGAAATAAAACCCATAAAACACATTTTCTATGTTGCAAATTTCTGTGAAAATACACAAATTTTCATTGATGCAGTACTCTAAATATACCTACTCTAAAAATTGATTATTACATCATTATGCTGCAATGTGTTACTATTCTTTTGTCCTAGGAGACGAAATAAGAATGCATACACAAGGATAGAAAGGGACATTTATGAAAAAAAAAATAAAGAAGCGCTCCATGTGGATATATGTGCTAAAAATTAATATCAAGCTTATCATCATGCATTGAAATATTGAGGACATATTTTTATTCTGAAAATCTTAACTTCCTTTTTATTATTTTCAAGTAAATAAATAAATAAAAATAAAAGTATTAAAAGAAGTACCATCTTTTATTATAAACATTGCGAAAACAAAGCAGATACATCTGCGTAAAACAAAATTTGTGTTTGACAGCCCACTACGTCTCACTTCATGAGCGAAATTTTTTTTCAAAAACATAATATCCCTTAAGGGCACTCGGTACCCGTCATTCGGCGAAAAATAACGAAATTATCGATTTTCTATTTTTTTTAAAAATTATACTTTATTATTCCTAGTTTATTCTGATGAAGTTTCGTAAAGATCCGAGTATTATAAATACAGTTAAAAGCGATTTTATTACATCGCTGACCCTTTAAATGCCAAACGCACTTCACTTAAAAGTGATTTTTCTCAGTTTGTGTTTCTTCGACGAATTAACATATTCAAAGTGATAAAACTTTTATATATTTTTTTCAATTAACTTGAATTTTTTTTTGGTTGTTCCTTAATGTCTATTTGATAAAATTAAGTATCGGATTTACAATAAAGTAATTTTTTTTCTTTTTTTTACATATAAAAATGTAGAATAAATTCAGTTTTTAATGTAATTTTACACGTATTCGCACATTTTATATTTTTAAAATTTGAACATTTTATTTTTTTGCACATTAAATTAAAAAAAAATAATTTTTTCAAATTTTGTCAGGGGAATCGAACGATTTCTTGACAGAATCATTTTCCTTCTTTGAGTCTTTTAACCCCTTAACGCTCGAATTAAATTACGGTTTAAAAATTCAAATTGCTCATTGGCACCACTTTTATGAAAAGAAATATTCACCTTATTTAATGACAGGTAAAACGATACTAAAATATAACCAATTTCACTATTTTATAAAACTGGTGGAAATCAAACAATCTGAGTAAAAGACACAGCCCGTGAATATGACGGGAGCGAGAATTAAGGGTTAATATTAAGCCAAAAATATACTTTAAAATGCTTAAATTAAAAAGAAATGTTCAAAGGGAACCGGTTGGTTGTGTTTATGACGGCTAATTATCAGCACGAGGGATATAGGCCCTAAGGGGGAGGGGGGTGTCCAACGTGGTGGTCTTTCTAAGGGAACCTAACCCGTATTTACGCTTGGAAAATCAAGGTTCGAAGAAAACCACGAAAACTCCGAACGATTAGGACGACGGGTGCGATAGGGATCGAACCTAGCACCTCCCGTCTGCCAGCTTCGAGAGCAGAACCGAGAGCAGCTTCGAGAGCAGCTTCGGCCACCGGTGGGGCTCAAAGGGTACCGAGTTCCTTTAAAAAATATTTGGATAACATAGTGATATTTGACTTTATATAATTGTTTACTATTATTATTTAAACAAAATTAATTTTCTTTAATAAGATAAGACATGTTTTTATTTCTTTTATTTCTCGAAATTCTATATTTGAATTTTTCAGTATTTCTGATAATTTACAAGTGCGTGTTCAATTTCATTAAAAATATTATTTTCTAAAGAAATATTTACCATTATAACTTGTTAAATTTTGATAAAATGAAAACTTCCTGAAATTTTCATATGATATTTATTTGTGGCAATATGATGACAATGACAACTTTGTAAACAAGGGAAGTTATATTCCTTCTTTAGATTTTTGTCGATAGAATTGGGTTCTCAGCTCTTCATCTGTGTTTCCTAAGCTAAAGTTAACTTTATGTCGCACATTATAGCGAAAGGAGCTGAAAGCGATCATCTGTTAAATTATAACGAGGATTAGCACGAAAAAATTTAGCAGACGCAGTTCCTGGGATGATTATTTACGATATAGGTCTATAAATGCTGGAAGACTGCGTAATAGATTAAACTTTTTGATATAATTGTGTGCATAATGCAGGCGTGCACATTGAATTAGCGATAAAAAATCCCCCTGATGCGACATAAATTGCGAGATTACTCTTTGTTTGCAAGTATAGAGATTCATATTTTTTCTTCAGTGCCAAATGGCCGATACACTGTAATATAAAACCTGTAATTTTTACAGAAAAAACTGTTCTTTCAAATGCAATTTGTTTAAAAGCTGTATCTCAATTTACTGATTTTTAATGTTTTTTAAAATATTTTTCAAGCATTAATTTAAAAAAAGAATCTGTCTCTATCGCGTGCAGCCCGATTACAATTGATAACTCGTGTCAAATTAACGGAAAATAACTTTCAATTTTGGTACCAGTGGACAACCTTTTAACTTACATAAAATATCTGAAATAAGTTCATTAAAAATGTATTTTTTTTTTTTTTTTGTAAAAAATATAGATTTTTTCTGTAAAAATTACAAATCCATAATTTTTACAGAAATAAGCTGTTTTTTTTCTGTAAAAATTACAAATCCATAATTTTTACAGAAATAAACTGTTTTTTCCTTTAAAACAGTAAAAAGTATGGATTTTGTAATTTTTACAGAAAAAATCTATATTCTTTACAGAAAAAACTGTTTTAATCAACAAATTATAGACATTTTTTGTAAATTAAACGGTTTTATACTGGCACCAAAATTGACAATTTTTTCCGTTAATTTGACAGGTTTTTGTTTTTCATTTTTACAGTTTAACTCGTTTCTGTCAAAATTTTTCAGTTATTAACAAACTTTTTCATATATTCCAGTTAGGATTGAGCAGCTAAATTTTACGTTATTCGCTTAATGTTGTGCGTACTACTGTCAGAATTTTTCCCATGTAAATTAGCTCTTATACGTTCGAAAATTTCAATTTGCAACTGTAATATGTTGTTTTATTTTACTAATCTAGATTTTTCTTTTCTAATGGCTGTAAGAATTCTAAGCTTCACACGAGCATGTGTAAATCGCTAATGTGGCACTTCTTCAAAAGAATGGTCTACATTTCCACCTATTATTCCATTAAATTTATTGTAGTTGGAACTTCTACACACCCAAAAACGATTCAGTGCAGGATAAAATAAAATATTTTATATGCATTACTCTGAATTTATCTTTAGTAGAGATCATTAGAAATTACTATCACATTTTTTTTAATAAAATGCTTCAGGAAATGTGTTAAGGGTCTCAAAACTCTTAAAGCTTCAAAATTTTCGAAATTTAAATTTTTTTTAGATGTTAAACTCCTACCTTTTCTGAACATTTTGATATAATTGTTTCCTTGAAATTCCTATTAGAACAGAAGTTACGGCTTTTAGAATTATACCCGCTCAATAGCTGAAGCAACTTTTGCGAAACTTTGAAGTCATTTTTCTCCAAAGGACGTTTTTGGGATAACAAGTATATCTCAAAAACTTCGGAATATTTTTTCAGAAAATTTTCAAAACTCATATTTCATGTTAGTCTGTATAAACGGAACCTAAAATTTCATTTATTTTACTGAAACAAATTTTTAGGTGATTACACTTTTGAAATTTTCAAAATTTTGTGTCAGCTAAACACAACATTATATTAAAAATGTAAAAATGCTTTAAATACAAGTTTATTTAGGTTCAGGGTAATTACTACAGTCTGAAGTATTATTAGGTACAAAAAATTTCATTCTAGTTGCAAAATTTATTTTGTAATCCTGCGTGTAAGCTATTATACCAATTTTCTGCTCGACAAATGTCTGACAGTTTAGAGCGCCCCATAAATACTAATTCTGCAACTTGACATTTTTTAAATACGTGAAATGAAAGAACATACTTATATTTTTCATCCCAATAAAAATTGCGTTTTTAAATCACACACATTTTAAGATATTAAATGTTGAAATTGGTCTTGTTTTTTTTCTTTTTTTCCAATTTTAAGAGTCCTGAGACCCCTTAAGTTCAAAATGAATAATTCTACTCTTAATGAAATACATTTTATTTAGACAAAATTCCGGAAGCATATGCAAATAAAGATTTCATTTACTTATTTTTTTTTCACCATCTTATAACAAAGCTATAGATTTTTATAAGTTCTACCTAAAAAACTGTCGTTGTTATCGATGAAAATTGAAAGCGAGTTTACGAAAAATAGAATGAAGAAAAAATTTGTTTAATGTTTTTTAATGATCGTTTTTTATTTTAGAGAAAATAATTTGAAGTATGTATTGAGAGAGGGAAAGAGGAATTTCATTGACAATGTTAAAATTAAAACTGAAACATTTTAATTCATTTTAACTAATAAAATTACAGTAAAAATAACATAAAAAAGGAAACAATTAATTAAAAATGAAATGGAGACTTAATTTATTTAAATATTCGAAAAATTTATTTTATGAAAAAAAGGAAAAAGGATTATTAAATAATACATTGTCTGATGGAAAAAAAGCGATATTAATTTTTTTTCGGCAACAAAAGAAATTTGAGAACGTATGCAAGGTGTTTTATACTGTGAAAAATACAGATCATAATACATGCAAAATTTAGCAGATATTGTAAAAATAAACTGGTCAATTGCGAAAAGAGGCCCTAACAAATATTTAATATTTGCCCGATTTACTTTTTAGTAATCTTTGGGGAGGTTATTCAGAATTTAAACGCAAAGTACATTTGTTCATACATTATTTTCAGCGCCAAATGGTAGTACAGACCTTTCTGGTGATCCTTTTCCAGCTTTTAATAATTTTTTTTCTGGATTCCAGTTAAACATTGAGCAGCTAAATTTTACGTTATATGTTTATTGTTTTGTGTACTATCGTATGTATGTTTCTCATATAAATTGGTTTTTATAGATTCGAAATCTTCCATTATAACTGCAATAAATATGTTGTTCAGTTTTCTAACTTAAAAAATAAATTAAAATGAATATTTGACTTAGTTTAAAAAAAAGTCTTTTAAAATTACAGTCATTCATACTTTTGATAAGAGGAGGAATGTTATTGACAGATCGTATTTTATCATAAAGTCATCTTACTGTAATTATTTTCCTTGAACATAGTTTTAAATTGCTTCCCATATAACTATGAAAATCAATACATTTTTGAAAAGTATCCTTGAAAAATCATGACTAATGGAACTAGTTCATAATCATTTGGTAATGTTTTGTCATTTAGAGTATATGCTGAAAATTTAAATTTTACAAAACAGTCTTTTTTAACACGAGTCAAAATATAACCATTTAATTTCTTCATATATACCACAATATAATGGAAAATTATCTAAAGTTTATTGTCTAAAGTATTGTCTGAAGTTTTTATGCACTTATGCCATATTCATCGTTGTAATCCATGGATGTTTTAACTTTTTCACACTTCTTTATCTTTAATTTATACAAAAAAATTATATATTATTGTTCTTAGTTAGAAAAAAAATGCAATTAAAAACAAACTTCATTCATATTTATTTAAAATTTGTACCACTTGCAACAATATATTTATTTTTTGATATTCAAATCATGTTTCACATTTAAAACGGGCGGTGTTCAGACTTTCTCAAAAACTGTATATTATACTACCGTATTATTGCCTGCTTTTGGATTTTTTTTTTTTTTTTTTTACTTTTTTTGGGTAATGTAAATTGTTTTAAAAAGCTATAATTTTCTGGAACCTGAAATAAGCATAAAAAAAACTTAAGAAAGTAATAGAAGCCATGCAATTGTCAGAGCTTTCCTTTGGATTGGACTTTACTTTCCTTATAAAATCATTATTTAGATTTCCACTATTAAACAGCTGAGCTGAAGAATTTATTTTATTGTATCGATTAAGATTAACAAGTTTCATTTAACAGAACACAATTCCAACTACACTGAAATAAAACTTTACAGTAACATGCCACAAACTTAGTCTAAATTTATTGACTATAATAATGAGATTACTCAGCTAAAAGTGACATAATTTTTTTAAAGTGTGTATTCGTATATAAAGATTTATTTTCTGAATATTGGAGTAGCTAGAGAGAAAATGTATTACTCGCGAGTTTTGAAATATATTTCAAAAAGGTAAGGATAATCAAGAAACTCTCATAGTCTGTTCTAAAATTAATGGTTGATGTTCCACGAAACACTTACCAGGTCTCCTCCGTTGTCAGTCATGCGACTAAGCATTTTATTGTAAAATCGACTTCACTAGTGGATTTTTTTACGCATGCGCAAGTTTTTAGCAAGTCTATTTCCTAAACTACACAAAATATTGTTATACAAAATGCATTTCCAGAAAAGATGATAAAATTAAGCAGTTAAAGACTTTTTTACTAATTAAAATAGTCTGTCTAGTCATAAAAATGAGACTGTTAAGTGGTTAAAGTAAGATTCTTGTTTAGACAAATAATTGAAGAAATATCTATTTTACATTTATTATTATAAGGAAACCTTTAGCAAAAACTTTCTAAAGTTTAATTTATTAACATTTTATCATTGTTTTAGTACTGATTCAACAGGACATCTTTTTGTGTCTCAGAACAAAATCGAGATATTTTTCATCCTGCGTGTTAGAAATCACATGACAGCTGCAATAAATATTTCTGTTTTCAAGATGCATTCTTAATAGTAGCTGATCAATACTGGACCGATATTAAAGATTCATTAGTGTTATATAGGTGCTTTTAAAACTCGATATCAACGCTGTAGAAAATGTAGCAATTTAAGTACTCTTAAATCTGACTATTTCAACGATATTTACGTTTCATTGGGAATTTTTTCCGTATTATATCATCATTTCTTCAATATTTTTCCAATATTGATTGAAATAATAGGCTAAATATTCCCAAAAATCAAATACTGAAAAAATATTGTAAAATATTGACACAGGATTCCATCTCTCATAATTTAATGAATTACGTTTTCTGTTTTAGATATTCTAGAAGAAAAGGTTTTGTATTTGAAGCAGGGTAAGTCGGGGCTATTATGAGGCAAAATTTTAAACTTTTCGTTCTCGAACTGTTGACTCAAGTGCAAAATAAAAATTACCGTAATTTGTTTTTTATTCCTTTATCCCTTTCTGGATATTAATTATTGCTTTTAATAAAAATAAAGGTTAAAAAATAATAAAACCCTTATTAGCCTCACGGAATGGGGCTAATATGAAACGGTTAAAATGTGACAACATTATTTTTAAATGGAAGGACTAAGAAAATGACAGGCCTATTTCAAAGTTACCCCGGATATAGTGTTTCAACTATATTATCCAAATTTCCATTTTGGGTGAGTTTTGGGCATCATTCATGCGTCCACTAGAGTACTGATCAAAATCCACTGTAATAAACTCGCTCCCTAATTTATTAAAGGATAATTTAGGGTAAAAAACCAAGAAAACATTATATGCAACACTTGGAATATATTTTTACAAGTTTTTAGAAGTAAATTGTAATAGTATAATACCCGTTATCGAAGAAAAAATGTAGTCTACGATCTTGACCGGATTAATTCATTGTTCATTAGTATTTATAGACAGGAAAATTACAAATATTTCCCCCTATTTTTAATGTGGTTTCAGGGAAATGGCAAGACAGTAACAGTACACATAATATCCACTGTAACGATTGAATCTTCTTTATACACAAGATCAAGCCTTAGATAGATCTTTAGAACACCTTAAACCTTGGATTGTTACCTCTGCTTCATTTTCATCTACTTCGTTTATGAGACAAACATATTTATAATCAGCAGACTTTCTAACTACACGTTTAACGTCAGTTAACAGTTCCTTTTTTTAAATATTATCTGAAATAAGGATGTGTCGTAGATAAATGGAACAATTTTTTCCCATGTGGCATTTATAATGAAATCTGTGATGATTCTTTATCGCTACCATGCAAAGAAAGCAATTCTTAAGTGTCTATGCTGTCTCCTTTGAGTAATTTTTTAATCCCCTTCTTTTTCATCTTTTTTTTTTATTAGGTTTCTACATTTTTATAACTCTTTCTTTTTCAGTTTTGTCTACCGATATTTCACTTGCTGTTTGGGTATAATTTTTATGCTGGTGAAATCTTTTGCATATTTAGTTTCTCCTGTTTAGTTTTCAACACTTGTGTCTTTTTTTCTTCGTATAGTATCATGATCTGGATTGTGTTTTTGCCTTTCTTTTGTTTTACTTTCCTTCTTCGGCTCTTTCCCTTTACTACACTTGTTAAGTAATTTAAGTTTTTTTTTTAAATTTTCGATCTTTATTCCTCATTTTTTTCTTCTCTTCTTAATTTTTTTGTCGCCTATCCATTCTTCATTTCTAATCACTTTTGAACTAGCACCGATTATCTTTTTCGATTCTCATCAATTAATTTTTTTCTTTGCAGCAGCATTTTTCCTTATTATCTGTAAAAACAACATCTCAAATGAACTTGGAGAAATTGATAAATCTTCGCTCGCAGAGGTTACTATAGAAGATGCAGAATATGATCTGCTTTGCATCTGGAAAATTTTATACCAGAAAAACGATCTTGAGATTTTTATCTAAACAACGTAATAATTCACCCTTGAATATCCTCTTTTGGCTTTATCTGAAATTCTTTGTGGGCGAACTGTCCTACTTCCTTTTGGTTTGCAATTATGTACCATTTTCAATACTCAAAAATACAGTGGCTTTAATCTTTAATGTGACTTTTAACATGAGGTGTAAAACTAAGTTGTAAAATCAACTAAGTAATATTGCGTACCATTCGCTAAAAGATATGTAAAACATGGAAGAATATACTATTAGGTTTATAAAAAGAATAAAATAAACATAACTGCATATGAAAACAAAAAATGCAATCAAAGAGTAACACATTCCGTTTTTATCTGTAGTAGATCTTTTGTAGACGATCTTTTTGTGTGATAGAATAGTATTATTACTGTTCCAAGACTGTCTCAGATTACCCCCATACACTGTCTCACATTAGTCCGGTGCGTTTGTTTGTTTGTAATACAGGCTACGTTAAACAAATTCCAAATTTTAAAGGATAAAAAGATTCATCATTTCTTACTAAATAAAGGCCTTTAGAATGGTTTACCTAAGTTTTTATTTAAGTGTTTCACTTCAAAAATTTTGAAGTCTAACAGAAAAGTTTTTCTTATGAAAAATAATGTTATGTAATGTATATATTTTTTTGGATTATTCGTTTTAAAATTTTGAGTGTATTCGAGATAAATATAAGTAAAATGATGAGTTGCTTAGAAAATATTTACAGAGCAAATTTTATTATCATAAACATTGGTACTTTTTTGTGTGTCTCACATTAGCCACACATTTCTTTGTCTGTCTCATATTAGCCCGAATGAACCTACAAAAGTTTATTTTTACGATTCTTTTCAGTAAAACATTCAATTTAATTTAAACAATATTAAAAAGAGACCTTATAGAAATAAATGGTTTAATAAATTTCATTTTCTTTTAAAATTATTTTAGTAAAAGCCTTTTAAAGCATTAGTAAAATATTGTAAGGAAAAGTATATAATTTCCCTCTCAAAACAAATTACAAGAATGAAAGGTTATCAATGTATAGCATTGACAACTACTGCAATCACCATTTTTGAAATTATGAAAATAATAGTTCCAGTTAGGAATCATACTATAGTACATTTATCTAATTACATCATTAACCCTCTAATTACCAGGGTAGAATGCGTTCCAGAAATTGCGTAATTCAAAGAATCGGAATTCATACCAGAAAATCTAAATAGCAAATTTCGGTTTATTTAATAACAAAATGTCTGCCATTAATTAAAGTAAAATTTTCTATTTTAAATTCCTATTTTAAATTTCTGGTGTGAATATGGAGTATCTGAATTAAAAAATCCACTAATCTGGGAACACTGATGGTAGCAAAAATGCTACCATGGGCATTAGAGGGTTAAATTTCTTTTACCTTTGAGAATTAGTAAGGAAAACGAAGTAATATCGCAAGGTCCAAATATTTTTATCTTCTGTTCGAAGGATTTACTTTGTCAAACTTATATCCAGCAATAAAAAAATGCTACCCAAAGTAACACTTTTAAAATTTCCGAGGAAAAAAGTTTTTTTCTAGGAATTAGTTGAATATTTTTAAATGCATTTCATGGGAATTTTTGTAATTTTTCTTCCTTTTTAAGGGAGAAAAGAAGTATTGAAAAATTTTAAAGGCAATTTTTTCTGGAATGTAGTTTGAAGGAATGTAGTAAAGAAGAAATCGGAGAAACCATATGCAATGTGAAATTCTATGGGAAAAGCTTTTAAAGATTTGTAGAAAATATGCCACTTTAAACACATTAATAAAGATAGATTACAAAATTAGTGGGAAGTAAAATACCGCGGAGCCTATACTTATCTAATTCAATTATAATAGCACTTTGATTTTATTTTATTATTTTGAAAATTATTCTTTTATTCTGAAATTTGTTCAGATACCTCTAGTTAGCAAGTCATATTTTAGGTAGCTTTCATTGCAGAAAGTAAGAAGCTGCCGATTACAGCCGTTCGGAGAGAACTGATTCCTGAAAATTTCGGTATATTTTTTACTGATCACGATCCCCCCAGACGTCAAAACCACCCTTCAAATGTTGATATATATGTCTGATTTTTGTCATGCAATAGCACTTGTATTTATCAACCGATTTGGATGTGACTGAACATATGTACAGGACTTACCAAGGTCTCCACCGAGTTCATTGGCTGGCTTCATCCGCCATCTTGTTTAAAAATGGAGGCCACTTACAGATTTCAAACTCCAAAAGATACACAGAAAATCAGAAATCCAAACGGTTTTTACCCTTAATAGTTTTGCCTTTATACAAAGAATCCGGAGCATATTTAGTCTTTCTTCTGTCTTTAAAAAATGTCTGAGATATAGTAGTTTGAAATTCTACGATGGCCATTTTTTCCATAATCAGGTTTCATTTACGAGATTTAGAAAACGTGATTTCTCGCAAATTTATTTTAATTGTTATAACTATTGTTGCTACTCTTAAACGTTTAAAACTACATAGTCATATTCACCAGCGTAAAATTCTCGTCAAGCTTTGCGATACTTGGCGGAATATCGACAAAAATAAGTAAACTCCATGCTATTTTATCTCCAAACTGTCGCAAAATGATGCGAGAGATACAATTCGATTGGAAATTGCTGCTACTTTCCGAATATGTATGCAATTTTAAAAATAGAATTAATCTTCATAAAATTTGTTTCCGACATTGAATTTTTAAAAATTTTCACACTTTTGATACCATACTTGTTTTCTTGGATTAAAGCAGTCAGTATGAGCATATACTTTAAATACTTTCACTTGAAATTTCATCAATTTATAAAATAAAATGTGTTACGGTTTTATACGTACATACACTATATGGCCAAAGGTGACCGGCCACTTGCGATTTTAGACGTTTTGTTAATATCTAGAAAAGTACATAAGGCATTAACCTGAAACTCCAGATGTGTAAACAGTATAGTATAGGTCATATATTCTGCGAAATTTTTTTCTCGAAACCCCATAGGGAACCGTCAACAAATTGAAAAGGAACGAATATCTTTTGGATAACCCTGTCAAAACTAATGTAGCAAAACCGTTCAAACTTCAGATTATGATTAAGTGGCTTATTGTGATAATCTGTGTTCATTTTTAAAAGGATAGCATGTATACTCGAAGAGAAATTCAAGTTTTCATAAAAACAGTCTCAAATTTTGCCAAGATTTTTGCTTATAATTTACGGAGTCCTTAATATAAAAAAAACGTTTTTTTAAAAAAAAAAATATGACAAACAACATTGTACACAATATCCTGCAATCAGAATTAAAATATAGTGAAAATTGTATGAAAAATGAGCAGGTTTACTAAATAATGTTTCACTGCGCATGCCCGATCGCAATCAAAATATAATGTGGATAATGTGTTAGCTAAATGTATAGAGCAACTTTTGTAAAAGTCTCAAAACATAACTTGAAAATTCTGAAAATTATCGTTGATAGAATAAGCTCAAAATCCGTTGTTCCCAAAATGATGCAAAAAGATGAGGGGCTGTATCCATATATCCATTGATTAGTGCCAATATAGCATACATAATATTGCACGCACTACTGTGTTTGGATGCAACCCCTCATCTTTTTGCTTCCTTTTGGGAATAATGGATTTTGAGCTTATTCTATCAATGATAATTTTCAGACTTTTCAAACTATGTTTTTGAGACTTTCACAAAAGTTGCTCTGTACATTTAGCTAACACATTATGCAAATTATATTTTGATTACATTCGGGCATGCGCAATGAATCATTATTTAGTAAACGTGCTCATTTTTCATACAATTTTTATTATTTTTTAATTCTGATTGCAGGTATTGCGTACAATGTTGTTTGTTATATTTTCTGAAAAGAACTTTTCTTTATATTAAGAACTCTACAAATTATAAGCAAAAAAACTTGGCAAAATTTGGGACTCTTTTTATAAAAACTTTAATTTCTCTACGAGTACATATGCTATCCTCATAAAAATGAACACAGTTTATTACAATAAGGCACTTAATCATAAACTACAGTTTGAACGCTTTTGCTACTTTAGATTTTACAGGGTTATCCAAAAGATAATAGTTTTTTATCAGTTTGTTGATAGTCCCCTATGGGGTTTCGGGAAGAAACCCTCACGGAAATGTATGACCCGTGCTATTCTGGTTGTATTGTATCAATCAGTAAATTTAAGATCTTGAAAGGAAAAGTACTTGAAAAACATGCTTAGTTACCAGAAAAATGATTTGGAAACGAAAAAATGCTTAAAAAACATTTGGGTCTATTCATTGTATGTCATTAAAATATAATTTCAATAGGATGATTTTTTGGGAGAATTAAATTACAGTTTATTATTTGGATTTAACATCAGTATCATCAAAATTTGAACTTCTGTCGCTTCAAATATGTAAGGAAATGTACAGTCCTGGGAAAAAAGCACCCCCCTCCCTACAAATTCTGTCGCAAATCATAGTATACGAATATGACATACCCCGTTTTTTGCGTGTGGAAATGGAAAATTAGCTCAGGCAATCTGCGAGAACCCTAATTTAGTTGAAGTAGTAGTTATTTGCAATATTTTTCTTTCTATTTTAATCGAAAAGCAGCCATATTTTTCAAATAATTAATATGCTTATCATTGATGTTATTTTCACTATTATGTTGAGCATTGAAATAGCTTCAAAATTGGATTTTTATCATATAATCACTGTTTATGACAGCATGGCGTGACAAATAAAAAGTTTCATTATAAAACACTTTATATATTTTATTCTGTTACTGTAAGACTACCCACCCTCTTTTCTATTTTTAAAATAAATAAATAAATATGTAGCGATTTTTAAAAGTAATATTTCCTGTTCAAAGAAATGACTTATTATGAATGATTTTTAAATCATATTTATCAAATGGTATTGTTATTGATATTTTAAAGATATTGATGTGTATTTGAGGCTGAAAAAACTCAAAAAATGGATTTTGATTAGTAAGAATATGGTTTTTCCAATATGATAGTACAAAAAATATATATAATTAAAATATATTCTGCCTCCGCATGCATTATTCCTAGAATCTCTCTGATAACATCCGTGTCCCTCTATTTTTCAAAAAGTTTTCATTCTTTTACATTTGTTCATACGTCTATTACCAATTTTGTTATAAATATTTTCAATGTATTGATACTTGTATTGTGGTATCTTCAACACCATAAGTACAAAATATCTTCTTGGTATCTTCAACATAAATACAATTTGTCAGTAATAAAAGAATAGAATATTCCCTTAGCACATTTACGTGTATTTTGATTTTTAGTGTCAAATCGGTGGATTTTTAGAAGCGGTCTCAATATAAAATTCTTTGGCATAAACTGTTGTAATAAATATTTGATTTCGATAATATAATTTGTAAAAATAATGTAAAATTTAAAAATATCTATGTTTTTAGTACATGAAACACTGCAAATTGAGTGGAAATATTTTATGAATAATACAAGAACAAGTAATTCATTTGTCATGCTTATATTCAGCGTTATAGCTTCATGCCTGTGTACTTTATGGAAGCCATATTACTTATAAGATGTATAAAAGGTGATAGACAGTAGGTGATAGATTTCATTCATAAAAAGGTGATAGATTCACGTCAATAAATTTATTTTAATGTTATAATTTACCTAAAAAAAAAAAAAAGAATATACAGTAGACGCTGGATTTTACGAACTCGTTGGGACTCGTATAATGTGTTCGTAAAATTGAAAGTTCGTAAATGGGAGTAACATTAGTTCGTTGGGACCAGTAAATCAGTTCGTAAAAACGAAGAGTTCGTAAAAAAGAGGTTCGTAAAATCGAGTGCCTACTGTATATAACTTTAGAAATTGCTTTAAGGTATCTGTATGCCGTTAAAACTCAATTTCGATCAAAATTTCAATTAAAAAACTTACTCGTTTAGAAAAGAGAAAAGGTAGATTTTATGACCCTGGAGCTTTTTAAACATTTGTATTTATTACAAATTTAAAAAAAACTAAGTTGAAAATTGTTTTTTGTTTTTTCTGAAAAGTTTTTTTTTTTTTTTGTAAAATTTTGTGGAAAAATTGTTATAACTCAATAAATAAATAGTTCAATTACCTCAAAATTTTTAATTTATGTTTTAAATACATATTCAAAGGAAGTAGAGTATTCTTATGCTGTTTTGTTGAAAAGCTTATGAGTTACACGGTTTTAATTTCTGAATTATTAATTTGTTTCAGGAATATTCAGCGTTGTCTTTTTATACCTATAATTTTTAAAATATTCATGTTATTGTCATAAAAATAGTCCTGTATAACATTATTACAATGTAATTCATAAAATGTATTTATATTTAATAGTTTTAAATTTAAATAGTTTTAAGAAAATAGCAATTTTTCGGTGAATTTTATACTATTATTTATTAATGAAATAATTATTTTAAAAAATATTTACTTGCATGTTTATATCACATTTTTATGACATTTTAAATTTAAATAGTTTTAAGAAAATAGCAATTTTTCGGTGAATTTTATACTATTATTTATTAATGAACTAATTATTAAAAAATATTTAATTTTATGTTTATATCACTTTTTTAGGACATTTTAAATAATAATTAGCAATTTTAAACTTAAAATTTACAAAAACTAAAAAAATTCGATTTAAAGCATACCTATTTTTTATTTTATATTCTTTTTACAAATTATGTTATCGAAATCAAACATTTATTACAGCAGATCATGCGAAAGAATTTTACATTGAGACCATTTCTAAAAATCCACCGATGTGACACTAAAAGACAAAATATACGTAAATGTGCTAAGGGACTATACCTTAAAAGGTGACAAAATGTGACTTTTAACATATGGGTGATTCTTATTATACATGGCAATTGATTTTTTCCCCCTTATTTCATATGATGGATGGAAATACTTTATGCATAAATAGTATGTCTATATGAGAATAAACATATATCCGTGCAATATTACGTTAATTTACAGAAAACATATGAAAATATAAAAAAAATCATTTTCCTAGCATGTCACAGCCCAGGTTTGACATCGTAATAACTGTTAAAATTCTGCACAATATACATATTTTTACTTCAAAGTAGTATTAATGAAAAGTGCTTTATACTATAAATATACGCATTTAAATCTGAAATGGAACCTTTATGTATATATTGTGTGAATAAAATGTGTGTCTGGGCATCAATGTTATTTTTCTGTCCTGGAGAGTTTAGTTCTTTATAATGTTAAGAGCTGAAGCTTATGAATAACAAAGACTCTCGCTAGAATAATTTAAAACAGAATTATTCAAAACATGGCTTCAACAAGCAGAATTTGGAAATTATTTCAACTTGGGGATCGAATCCAGTAATCCAAAGTTACAGAACATAGGTAAAAACAATTTTTTAAAGTTTTGTCTCTAGTTTAAGTTTAACTCTTGTAGATTTTTACATTTAATATATATTATGCTAAGCATGCGAAAATATCAATAATGTATTTAAATGAAGTTTTGAAATAAAAAGCAATACTTTCGTATTAGCCGCATGCCAGGAGTTAATAGCCGAAGAAAATGCCAAAGCCCGTTACTTACAACAGCCTTTTTGATTTGATAATTTCAGTCGTTTAAGCGCGTAGTTCAATTACAGATTTGTTAAATTTGTGTTTTATTTATGTTATTTTATTTATTTATTGATGAAGATTTAATTTTGTCTTGGAATAGTGGTCGAAAACTATTGCTGAACTAGCTATGTAATTTAAGTGCAAACGGGTTTATACTTCGTAATCGGGTTGCATGAGATAGAGATGAATTAAAAAAATTCATATTTGAAAGTTATTTAAAAAAAACATAAACCAATAAATTGAGGTACAATTTTCAAACGAATTCCATTTGAAAGAACATTGTTTTTTCTATTCGACGGTGTAAAAATTAAAATTATGTAATGTTTAGAAGTTAAAAAAATGCAGTAAAAGCAGGATTTGTTGGTGAGCTGTTGCTCCCGCCAATATGAGGTTAACGTCACTCACGGACATGTTTTTGCTTTATAATATAGATTATCAACTACATCAATTGAAAATTAGAGATGCGTAAGCTTTTATGATATTATTTTCCTGGCTGTATTATATCATGAATTACATACATTTTTATTCAATAAAATATTTTAAAATACATAAAATATGTTCCCTTATATAGTGTTCAACATGCTAATTTGAATACGAAGAAAAATATTTTTACATTTTTTATATTAAAACGTCATTGACTTGACATGTGCATAGCAATAAATGCCAGAATAATGAATCATATGCGAGGGTAATGTTATTTTACAATAGTAATTTTTATTTTGATAACATCAATCCAGCAAATGTGATTAGTTAGAAATAAATCAAAGCAAATGTAAAAATTCATTTGAAACATTTTAAAGGCACTAATAGTTTTAAAAGTTTATTATTTTGAAAATATCATGTTTCACGAAAATTACTTTTATGCAAAATGATATAAATGTCATAGAAGTGTTACGGTGAAACAATTTTTTTAGAATTACTACGTATTTTTGCTCTTTTGTCTAGCTATCATTTTCACATAGAGTGATGATGTGGTGATATTTAAGTACGCTACGATGCCAAAAGTGTTAGTTTTTTCACAATGAATATTTATATAATATAACAAAATGTATTATTTACGATATATAAGTTTTGAAAAAAAAAATGATAAATGACCGAAACAACACAAATTTCAGGTAAACATTATTTTTTGAAGTTCGTCCAAGGTTCAATAGCAAGGAGATTGAAAAATGAAACAAAAAAGATTAAAAATCGAATAAAGGAATAAATATTAATATTGATAAAAAAGGTGCATTCATTTTGAAAACTAAATCCTTTCAATGAAAATTACATTTTTGGGGATAAAAACTACCTTTTTCTTATATATTTGCTAGGATCATATTTCAAAATTGAGTTAGGCTTGAAGTATAGAGTTTACAACATCGTGCATTAAAAGTCTTTCATATTGAAATATTAATTTTCGAATATTGACAGCTACCGAAATGAATATATTTTAACACGAAATGAACATAAAAATCAGCTTTTAGTTATTTTTATGTATATACATATTTTTTTACATTTTTATGATTTTTATTCAGATTGGGGGCCGATTAAAAATTTTATCCAGATGATTAAAATTTAAGAAAATTTCAGTTAATTTAAGCAAATTTAATTATAACTTTTAAGAAATTAATTTACTTTTTAATCGATTAGTATTAAGTTTTTATTTTATATTATTTTAACTTTAAGGGAAGACAAGATTGGGTGCAATCATATGGGAAATATGCGAACTTTAAGACCCGTTTTCTCGGAAACTACACGACCGATCTTGATGAAATTTGGAATCCATATTAATTTGATTACGCTCAAGACTTATGGCAGACAGTTTTTTTCTGCGACTAAAACCTTTTATTTTAGAGCAATGGCAATTTTTCAGAAATTTTCCATTTTTCAGAAATTTCTTTTCTGAAACCAATGAAATTTTTTTTTTAAACTGTCTGCCACATATGATCTTATATTTGTACTCTACCACCAAAAATTTTTTTATTGAAATCTCTCGAGTACTTTGGGAGTTAGTGGGATTTTTAGCTGAAAAATACAGTTTTTTGGAGAGCTAAAAAACTTAGCCATTTCTAACTTGTGTGAAGTTTTTGTACAGTTTTATGAAACATATGAATTAAAGTATATATAAACTCTTGGATAAAATTTAGTTACCTATAATAAATGAGCATAAAATGTAAGACTAAAATTAATGTGAGTGGGCATGGCGTCCCAGTCGTGTTTTCCCTTAAATCACTTAAAAAGAGAATTAGTGAAAATAGGCACTTTTTTGTTCATACAATACTAAAGCATTGTATTATACACGTATACATACAGGTTGTCCTAAACAGAATAAAACGTGCTCTAATGATTATCTGTTGGAAATAATTAGGCAATGTAAATTGAAAAAGCGTTCAAAATAAAACAGGAAATAAAGCTATATTCATGATATAACTCTGTCATAATTTTCGTTCTACGAATCCCTGCACAGAATTTGTCATTTAGATTTTTTTTTCCATCGGCTGCAAAATGATCATTATAAAACAATTGTATATATCTATCTTAAAAATTAACTGAATTATATAATGAAAGAAAAAAGCAGGCTCATATCCCTTTTCCTTATAATATAAAAAAGGCAGTTTCAAAAGTAAAAACAGTGATAATATTCAAATTGGCCGCGGTATTCTTTAGATCAAAAATATGTTAACAAGTGTGAAGAAATTGCTTCAGTGTTGCCAGTGGGCTACTTTTTAAAAATTCAGATTTCTTGATTGATATCTCTTTTTTGAAATGGTAAAATTCGACTTATTTAATGACATATTAATTAATGTACAAACAAGGAGAATTTCACCATTTCAAAAAACTGGTGCCAATCAAGAAATCCGAATTAAAAAAAAGTAGCCCACTAGCAACACTGAATTGCTTCGCAAATACATCTAATTAAAGCATTACGCAAATAGAGATTAAGTGGATAGGCAAATATAGTTTATCTTAGCAACACGATTCAAAGGAAACAATTCATACAACATTCTGAAATTATTTTCTCTCAATTTCCACATGTAATTGAGCTGTTTAGAGTTTTAGAGTTCTAGAGTTTTTCGCTCCTTTTTGCTGTCATTAAATGAAAATACACTTGTATTAAGATTTATTGTTTTTGAAAAATAGTACTAATTTTCCTTTTTTTATTTTATATCCTGCATTCTGAATTCGTTCATAAAAAAAAGAGAGCAAATCAATTATTTAACTATAAACGCTGATAACTGTGACTATTTAAATTTTAGGCCGCTAAAAAACAAAAAAAAGCCAAATGCTCATGTTACATTTTTGCTGCGTAATTCCCCGGGTGATTATATGAAGTATGATAGATATAGATAGCTTAAAAATAATATACAGGGTGCAATATGTTATCTGTCGCCGACCTTTAATTTCTCAACCGTTGGTCGTAGACACATAGTTCCAATTACAAAAACGTTTCAAATGAAGTAAATACTCATGCTGTGACATTATTTAAAGTAAAAAAAAATCCATTTTTATAAAAATTACGAAATCTAACTTTTTATACGGTCCCCTAGTCCCTATAGTTATATTTAGTAAAAGTTTACACATATCATAATACATATAACACAAAAAGTTTGACATCTGTACTACAAAAATTGACAGAGCTATTAAATTTTAAATTTTGAGATTTTTGTACATGATTTTGTCTTTCATTGAGGGATCAGTTAAAAGATGAATTAAAGTAATTAGAGATCAAAGTCAGGGTGCTATGTCCTTTTTACGGCGGAACCACCTTTAGCCGGTATCGCCAAATCGGGGTATCACCGAAGAGGGTTATTTCATCTAAAAATTTGAGCTGACTTTTAGGGGTCGCATACAAAGTGAAGAATGAAATATTGAAATTAAACAGAAAAATAAATATCAATTTATTATAATATCGAAAACGGTCTACTATAAAAAATGAATAAATAAAACGCCGGAAACTATTTGATATACTGGTCAAAGTTTTCTCCATTGGTGGCAATGCACAATGGGTTGCGTGACAGTGCTGAGTCCTGGACACGTTAGAGCATAGCAGGTGTGCAAACTGTGCGACAATCAAGAACGATGCGCTGCTTCAGATAAACCATAGAAGTACTCTCAGTCACATAGACTTATGCCTTGATGTAATCCCAGAGGTAGAAGTCCATGGAAGTCAAGTTCGGTGAACGCGGTAGCCACTCTACCGGACCACCATATCCAAGGATCTGTTGACCGAATTCGGTGGCCAAATACGCCCGGACGTTTGATTTTTTATGCGGAGAGGGCTCCATCATGTTGAAACCACACCCGGCATGCATGTCGGAGAGCAACTCTTCAGTCACGTACCCTGTTTTGTAGCAGATCCAAGTAACGATCGCCCATTAAGGTCCCACCCATCGTAGAAGATGAGCCAAACAATCTAGGTTCCCCATATACCGCACCACATGTGTCGTGCTGTCCGGGCGATGTGGAGGTTTCCAGGTCGCATCATCCTTTTGATTGCCGCACAGTTTGCACACCTGCTATGCTCTAATGTGTCCAGAACGCAGTACTGTCACGCAATCCATTGTGCATTGCCGCCAATGGAGAACACGTTGAGCAGTATCTAGTAGTTTCCGGCGTTTTATGTATTCATTTTTTATAGTAGACCGTTTTCGATATTATAATAAATTGATACTTATTTTTCTGTTTAATTTCAATATTTCATTCTTCGCTTTGTATACGACCCCTAAAGTCAGCTCAAATCAGCTCAAATTTTTAGATGAAATAACCCTCTTCGGTGATACCTCGATTTGGCGATACCGGCTAAAAGTGGTTTCGCCGTAAAAAGGATATAGCACCCGGATTTTGATCTCCAATTACTTTAATTCATCTTTTAACTGATCCCTCAATGGAAGACAAAATCCTCTGCAAAAATCTCAAGCTTTGAAATTTAATAACTCTGTCAATTTTTGTAGTACAAATGTCAAATTTTTTGTGTTATATGTGTTATGATATGTGTAAACTTTTACTAAATATAACTATAGGGACTGGGGGGCCGTATAAAAAGTTAGATTTCGTAATTTTTATAAAATTGATTTTTTACTTTAAATAATGCCCCAGCATGAATATTTACCGCATTTGAAGCGTTTTTGTAATTGGAACTATATGTCTACGACCAACGGTTGAGAAATTAAAGGTCGGCGATAGATAACATATTGCACCCTGTATATGATGCTACTTTAAACAGTTCTGTAAACAACAATGTATATTTACATTCTCTAGCTTTCAACTAAAATTTTATTTCTAACATAATCAGGAATAACAAATACACTAGCCTTTTGTGGAGATTTTTAAGTGAAACATAACATTTCATTTTCCAATAGTGTCAAAACTTTCAATCAAGTATACTGTATTTTCCAATATGCGAGAGTATTAGTAAAGTACAATTCTCCTTAGAATTTCAGTTTATTTTGATAAGGGCATAAAAACTGATGAACTTCAACATAGGTATCACCATCCAAGGAGTAAAAATATACTTTATTGCATTTCACAATCTCTTTGTAATTCAGTTCAATCTAATATTAACACATTTGCGACTGCATGTTTTCACCTTTTAATAGTAAGCACGGCTAAAGGCTTTATCCTTGCATGTTGAATTATTTTATAGAAAAGATTTGTTGTATTTATGTTAATGTCAAAAATGAATGTAGGGTGAAACCACCAGTAACTGACAACTCTTAAGGATTATTTCTTGTTCAAATCACTATTACGAAGTTTTAAATCTATTTTATTCTTATTTTTATTTTCGAAAGTATAGGTAGAGATACATAAAAAAATTATTGTTGACAAAATTCTGCAAAAATAGGCTTTGTATTACTAAAAATTAATTTTTTAAAAATAAATACGGTCAAAAACTCTAGTAATTGACACCATCCCTATTGTGAAAAACCAATAACTGAAACACGAGTTCCAACAGTTAAGACAAATCTAATAAAAAACAACTCGTTGTAAATGATCCTGCCAAGCCACAAACCTAAAACGTCAGTCATAAAAAGAAGTGATATGACATAAAAAGAAGCTATATACAAGTGCATACTCCGAGTGACGTGTAAAAATCTATCGCTACTCATAATTTTTCCAAAGGACTCGGAGTGAGGTACAGTATGTGAAAACTGGTTGACGATCTGCAGGCTTTTATAATGTTTGCTCCTCCTGCACTTACATATGACTATTTGTTTAAAAATGTTCTTCTTGTATTACTGATCCCATTAAACTGTGAAAAGTTGAAGCTTTTGGCGTTTACATGCCCATTCTTATTTAACATCATGGGATGAATTTGTCGATTTTATTTACTATTATTTGAACGAGAAAGACCACTTTTACGAGGAGGATTTTCTAAGTAAACATGTAATAAACATTTTGAGTTAGTAAAATAATAATGAAAAATAATGATAATAGGGATATTACTAACAATGTACCTTATAATAGACGTTAACTGAACTAAGATATATTGCAGTTAAGACTGTGTAAACGGAATTGCACATGACAGGGGAAAAATCTGTGCTAGTAAGGCTTCTGCAACAATAGTATTATATAATATTCCTTAATGTTGGAAACACGACATTTTACGTTTAAGAAATAATTCTGTCATAAACAGGATCCATTTTATCAGTTTTCCCTTTAATTTTTCAACAGTGTATTATTAAACGTATTTATGTAATTAAAAGTTATGTTTAAAATATTGAAAAGTAAGGTGTGTCCCACAAAAATAAAGCCACCATGATTATGTGCTGTAACTGGGCACGAAACAAACCAATAAAAATGAAACAAATATTTTAAGAAAGTCTATTTCCAAATACATATTTACAAGGAGTAGCTCACTCCCTGCCCCACTTGGGCAGGAAAAAAAAAGAATATGTAAAAAAAAGAGGGGGGAAAAGTGTCCCGCCGAAATAAAGCCACTACAGTTAATAGCCAATATATCTGCGATGTTCATATATGACTTGGTATATACGATGTGGCATACCATTTACCAATTCCTGGAGCACAGTAGTATCAATATTATACCAGGCTTCAATGATGGCGGCCTTTAATTCTGCCCCAGACTGAAACTGTCTGCCATTGGCATATACCGCCCTACTGAGGATATCCCACACATTTTCTTGAGGATTGGGATAAAGGGGAAAGCGCAAGCCGTTCCATGACATGCACCCCATTATTCAAAAACAATTTCCATGCAGATTTTGCGACGTGAATGGCGACATTGTCCTGCTGGAAACCCAACTTAGGGCACCAATTCTCTCTGCAAATGGCAGTAAATGAGTTTCTAGCATTTCCTGGTATTTGGTAGCCTTCATGCGGTCTGAAAGAAGAGACAGGTTAAGTTTACTGCCATAGCCACATCCTCTCCTCACCATTAATGAGCGTCCATCTTGCTGTCTTTCGGAGAAAATTTCCTCTTCTTTCCTCATGTTATGCCAATATAAAGTAAGGCCGTCTAAGCCATCCAGATTAATTTTTTCTCATCTGCGACAATAACACCGTGCCTATGGTCCTTACAGGTTTGATTATATTGGGCTCAATCGATTCTCCTTAACGTATAGATAGCTTTCAACATGGGCTGCTGTTTCCTTTTCTTATATCGTAAATTTCTTTTACGTTTTTCAATTCGTGGCAGGGTTGATCTTCTCACTGGGATGTTATCCTCATTAGCCAACAATTTTAGGGAAATATCACTTCGTGAAAGACGACGCAAAACACCTCTTTCCTGCCTGGAAGTCATTTTTCTGCATGTGCACCTCATTTTTTTTATACCCGTACGCATTGACCTGATTAAAAAAAAAAAAATTATCTATTACGGTTTTAGATCGTTTGATTTGCTTACATATTAGTCTATGTGAAAGACCTTGTTCCTTAAAAGCTGTTTTCTGAACTTTCTCGAACTTTGATAGCTGGGTTTTCTTTACCGATTCAATGCTGAAGGAGAAATAGAAAATACAACCTTCTAAAGTCTACACAAAGTTCAAGAGGCACAGAGCAAGTATTTGACAACATCCTGATGTCATAAACATGTTTAACTACAGCAGCTGGAATGTCGACAGTTGCCAATAAATACTAATATTGGCAGTGGCTTTATTTCGGCGGGACACTGTTTCCTCTCTTTTTTTACGTATTCATCTTTTTCTCCTGCCCAGGTGGGGCAGGGAGTGAGTTACTACTTGTAAATATGTATTTGTATATGGACTTTCTTAATATATTTGTTTCGTTCTTATTTGTTCGTTTCGTGTCCAGTTACAGCACAAAATTACGGTGGCTTTATTTCGTTGAGACACACCTTATAATTGTAATAATAGATGATTACCACAATTACATACCATTTCCTGCTTGTCTAACAAATCTTTCTGATTTATTACAGATCTTCCTCCTACAAATATTTATAAGAGTGATATAATGAGAATTTAAAATTAATTTTTTAGACTTTCACAATTTTTCGAAATTGATATAGGTTCTGCATATATTAAATATACGCCTGCAGGTCGCCGAGCAGTTTTCACATACTGTACCTCACTCCGAGTCCTTTGGAAACATTATGAGTACTGATAGATTTTTACACGGACTCTGAGTATGTACTTCTATATTACTTCTTTTTATGTGATATCACTTCTTTTTATGACTGACGTTTTAGGTTTGTGGCTTGGCGGAATCATTTACAACGAATTGTTTTTGATTAGATACCACTTCTTTTTGTAAGGTATTTCATTTGCATTATACATATTCCATTTTAATTCAGAAAAGTAAAGATAAATGAAAGATGATAGAAGTAAAAAACTAATTTAAGAGTGATGCTATAAACTTTTCAGAAGTGTAATATACCTAATAAGACATAATGTTAGACTTTTTAAAAAATATTTCAAAACCATTTTATCGATCCTTACAAATCTTAGAAGAAATCATTTATTTTTTAGAAATGATAAAATGTCTCGAACTAACCAGCAATATTTTTTTGCTGTCGTTCTATAAGCTATATGGTGATCCATTAATTAACTCAGCAAGTATTTTATCCTAATAACTTTTGAAAAACTGCCTTTACATTTTCAAAATTCACATAATTTTACACAAAATATGTAAAGACTTAAACAGGTATGAGATTTCCGCTTTTTTGCACACCAGTATTTTGTTAGAGAAAATGTTGTTCTGTTAAATCTCACAAATGTTCCGATTAAATAATATAATATTTTCTCTAACAAAATACTGGTGTGCAAAAAAGCGGAAATCTCATCCCTGGACTTAAAAACAGACTGAATAATGAGCCTTTGTTTTATCACCGGGCGCGCTTGAAGTAATTTTTAAATAAAATTAATTTCTTTATTTCAGGAAATCCAACGTCCCTCCGATAAGCGCGGCAGAAACTCAGATTTTCTGATTAAGTTTTTTTTTTCTTTTTAAATGTTTGCATAAGCTCTAACACTTGTTGAATTTTCTGAATTTTCAATGCATGTACTTTCTAAATTTCTAATTGTTTTTACGTGACTAACAGGACATACTAAGTCATATGCTTTTCTCATATATTTCGGAAATTTATCCAATAAATTATAATTCTTTTGAATAAAAGTTCAGAATTCGATATTTCATCGTTATGAAATGATTTTCCCTAATTTCGGTCATATTTGTAAATTTTTAAGTAGCTCTATTATCTGATTAAAAATTAACTAAAAGCTATTTATGGCATATTGATAACATTTTTTAATTACCAAGTCCAAAATAAAAGAGTCGACTAGTCTAATAAATACCCTTATTAATCTTTTTAAATAAAAAGAAAAACGAAAAATTCCAATAAAACTACCAAAAAGTTTTTGATATAAAATGATTGTAAAAAAATTGAAAAAAAAAATATTGTGTAATAAAAAACCAGACTGACTGTATTACCTTTGTAAAATGATTTAAATTGGATAAATTGCAAAGTTTGGAATGTTGAAAAACATATTTGAGTATATGTGCGTTTTAGTATAAAAGCAATACAGAAGAGAACATTTTCCCGTTTATTTCTATATGATAAACGGTAATCTTAAAGTTCTGTCGAATTGTTTTCATGACTATAAGTACTCTGTAATTCACTAAAGTGCTTACATTATCTTTTTGAGCATGTTCTGTGGTTTCTCCGTAGTTGCTGTTTACCTAGAATCTTTCCATAATCGAGGTCCACTAGCACGTTTCTATAATCTAGTTTCTCCTCAAATATCAGCAGGACATTTCGCGATGATTACTGTGCGTAGTACCTTCGTCAAAAATCATTCCGATTTCCTGCAAAATAAAATTTCATTTAATTGTTATCTAAATTTAGTGTGCAAAAATACCCATAGTATTGTAATTTTAAAAGGGTGTGTGAACTAGAAACATCTTTAATAAAGTGGATAATAGAAACATCTTTCATAAAGTAGAAACCTGGATCATTGAGCTTTCAGAAGAACAAATTGAATTCATATTCAACTTTCAAGTAACATGATAAATTTTTCTAGAGATTAAAAAAGTACAAATTCATTAAAATACATGCAACTCAGCAGTGGCGCCAAATTATATGGACCCGTGGGGACGTGACCCCACCCAATAATTTGTAATTTCCACTCACCGAATTTCCACTGATTTATTTCAATATTCATTTATTTATTTATTAACTGTTAAAATAAAATTTGGTTTTATTGACGTTCTAAAAATAATTTTGTTTGATAAATATTAATGACATCAACTAGACTTACAGGAGGACCTTTCAGCGGATGTATTATAGAATTTCCTGAAAAACAAATTTCCTGCATATTTTGCATCTTTTTTTTGTTTTGAATCGATGAATTACTTTTAGGTGACTAAAATGCCGGTTTTTCTTGATACTTAGATTTTTGCACTTTCAATAGTTAGCAATTTTTATAAATGTTAATGATTTATAAGAAGAACTTATGGGAATATAATTTAATAAAATTTATTTATTAAATTATAATTAAATTATAACATTTTCATATTTTACCTAGAAAACCATAGTTTGACCTCGAATTATTCGTTTTTGTCATATGCTCCTCCCACGTCCCTCTCTCCACACGCACACATTATGGGAAAAAAAATAATGTGTTATTTTACTCAAAAATTTTGAGCCCACCCAATATTTTTCTAAAGTTGGCGCTACTGCCACTCAATATCCATCGGTTGTAATGTAATCAAGATCTTTTAAGTGACCTTGTAAACGAACCGTAAGAGTTTCAATGCCGTCCCACAATAGAGAGCTTAACTGGGCCGGATGCAATAACCTCTAACGTATTAAAATCCGTGCGCGTATCTATCTATGTAACATCAAAAACTCGGAAACCACAGGGCGCAGGGCTACGAAATTTGGCGAAATTTGCTTGTAGGGAGCTCATGAACGATTGGGGCCAAAAGTTCTAAAATTTTAATAGATATTTTTTTATTTTATATTTTTGACGAATTTTTGCCTTATTTTATGTTCAGCCCGTAATCGCGCGAGTTCTAACCAGTTCTGAATATTTACTGCAATGTGAGATATACATATTACGTACGCCACGCTGCAATACTAAGAAGCTATAGCGGGTATTAAGATACTTCTTTTAGCTCACATGCAAATATAAGTAGAGATATACTTATTACGTATGCCACGCTGCAATATAGGACTCAATTACTTTAAACTGGTATAAATCTAAAACTAATTAATATTTTTACATGAAACTTTCAAAGGTTTGAACTACTCATAAAAACATTTCAAATGCCGTAAACAGCGTAAAACTCCGATAATTACACATTGCTGTAGCCCTGTCAACAGATTTAGGTCTGAACAAGAATTCAGAATGTGCAAAAAACAGCACTTTTAAAATCGCATTTACTAAAAACCTATTCGCCGGATTCCACTTTACTTTTGTTTTTTAAGTCACGTGGCACGCCCCATTCCACAGAAACAAGAATTTTGTTTCTATCATAAATAGAACTCGAGCTATAGATATGTCAAAATTCCGTTTTGGTCAGTCCGGAAAATATAAACCAGACAGAGTACTAAAAAACTTTTGCAAAATCGTTTGGCATCAATTAGCGGAAATCACTTTCATTTATGGTTCATTGCACTGTTGTTTCTTTTGCTTGGCGAGAAACTCTGTCGAGTTTCTATGATAAGTTACGCCTATATACCATTACTTTGCAGAATTTTACAAGAAAATGCTTATTTGAGTTAGATTTTTGCTGAAGTGCTAGTTACTGGTTAGGTGTCAATAACTGGGGTTTCACACTATATAATGATAATGCTGTTTTAAATCATTTTATTTATATACCTAACACAATGATTGTAGAACTAGGATTAAAGCGTGTATTTTTTGAGAAATAATGTAACATATAAAAAAGAAACGGCCGTAGACCGAGACTCAGCTAAATGTCACGAATTCAACCTAGTGGTCACGAATGTATTAAGTAGCATATTATTTTTTTTTCATTATCTGAAAAATATTTACTGAACTAATTTCTCTGTTTTAACCAAACAATTAAGATACCAAAATCTTGTGCCCAAAACTGAGGAAATTATGTTTTCCTATGAAAAATTTTGATCGAACTTAAACTTAAACTTTTGGATGGACTGGTGACCATTTTTATATTCAATCTTACAAAAAATTACACAAAAAGTTTCTCTGCGGTAGATTTCTCTTCAAACTATCCTAGCATAAGTGTACGACAGAGATTATTTTTCAAAAAGTGGTACAAATAGAACAAAAAATAGTCACTGGGCTGTTTATGTTCCGACACCGTAATCAAGGTGTTACTAGAGTTCGTGGAATAATTTATTCAATTAAAAAATGTTATAGTTATAAAGCACTCATTTTTTTAATTGAATCGCTTAATCCATTAATCCAATGATTCTCACACTCCGTTTTTCCTTGTAGAATTACAATTTCCTGACGTACGGCCCTCCACCTTCTTTTTTTTTTACTTGTAAGGTTCATGAAAAGGAAATTAGGAAAAAAGACAACTAATGCATATGTATCCAAATAAACAAAACTTTTATTTTACTTTTAGTGCAATTTTTACAGGTAGCAAGTGTTTTAATGTGACGTTTGCGCTTCTTTACATTTGCGTAGATATTGAATATTTGCAATAGTTTGAGGAAGTAAACTTGTAAATAATCTTAAGAATCTAGTGTGTTTTTATAGTTTCTCTTTGAAATAGTCAATAATACATAATTCTATTCGTTCCATAGCCCTAAAGTAGTACGATTTTTTTGCCCAAATTCAAATTTTCCTTATCACAAATACACTTTCGCACACATTATATACAGCTTAAGTTGAAGGCATTTCATTTCTTACCGAGAGGTAGAAAATAACTATTACTGTATTTGTTTTCTCCAGCAGTTAGGAAATCTTGTTGAAGAACGTACGTAACTTCAAATATCATGAAACAATGGGATATTTTTAATCTGATTAAGGAGACGGTGGAATTTAAAATTACTTTTCATAATTTATATTATTCCACCAATAAGTTCTGTCGTGAAATATTTTGCGCCACGAATTCAATAAATATTTAAATAGAATTAATTCAAAAACAAATTTACTGAAAAAATAAAAATTATAACAATTAAAAAAATAATCTATAAATTCGTTTTTAGAATTTTTTTTTTTTTTAAATGCTTCACGCGTTCAGTTATAAAATAAAAATTCTCTATTACTTTCCTCTTATTACGTAAAAGGGTTTTATTGAAAAAGTGCGTATCTAACAGGCAGCTTTTTTTAATTGGCACGAAACTGAATTTCTATTATAAATTAATATGTTACTGTATTTTGTTACTTTTTTTACGACTTAATAAACATTTCAAAACGGAACACAAAATTTCTGTGTTATGTAATCAAGATTTTCACTTAGAGGTATTGAGAAATTTGAAAAATAAAAACGCGTTGAAGATTTTAAAAATGTACAGACTGCAAAAAAATTGGTTTGAGAAAAATACATTTAACATTCATTTACCCCTTCAGGATGGGCGTCATTTAATGAGATATTTAATATCAGTAATTGCATAAAACATTTTTTGAACAGTTAATTTAATCCAAGAATTCCATGATTAGACAAGGCAAAGATTGCACTAAAATATTTTGTTACTAAAAAGTAAAAATCATACCCGCCCTATATGGAACGTATACGTTTACGAGACTACTCGTGACATAAAGGGATTAAGACATGCTGTTTTCATTACTTACTTTTAACCCTTTCAGAGGCAAAGTACGTCTGTTGCTAAAATATTAACATGATTGTATGGCACCAGGATTTTCTAAAAAAGTTATTTGAAAATAAGTACAAGCTTTTCTTCACGTTCTTATAAAAGTAAAGTTTTATTCGGAAATTCTGGTCCCATTGTGGCATTTGGGGATTAAAAGCAAACCGGATATATAATATTCCACCATTCCTTAAGGTGTTAATAAAGATGAAAACACACTTTATGGCAAGTGTATAGCAATACATTGTTATTTTTAAAATTTTAAGATGTTAATATTTCCAAAACGAAAATTTTCATTTTGGGTCAATTTTTGCTTATTTCAAAGTCCATCGTCTCTTTAAAAATTTATGATGTACCAAAATAAATAACATCTAACATAAAATAACTTTCTTAATTAGTATTTACATTGCTGTATGACCACAAAAATATCACGTTTAATTAAGCATCTGTGCATGATTAATATATTTTACTGTTTTTACTCCCTCTGTGAGGTCCTACGGACATTGAAAAGCATGTTTCCTTCGCTTAACTTTTTCCCGTAAAGCATACTTATACATATTTAAAAACTGAAAATTAAAAAACAAACTCATTAGTTTGATGAAACTGAATAGATAATACCCTCCTTCGGGAATGGTTCTACCTGTTCTGAATGAAATAGCTTAAGTTATAGCGTGTAATTTTAGAAAATGTGGCAGCTAGAGTCATTAACTTTAACGCCTGTCTGCGTTGACTAGACTAATTTTAGACATTTAAGATATCTAGTTACGCTAAAATATTCGTGTTTGTTTTCAAAGTTATACATTGTATTTAAATAATATCAGTTTTCGATTATTTTGGGTCAATGATAATGCAGTCATCGTTTGACATAAGCAAATATGTGTATATTTAATTAATAGGTAATTTAATTTTCTTAAAGAGGAATAATATTTTTCTGTTTATTTTTATATTGTTAAGAAAATGTTTTATGTTTATAGTTTATATAACTAGTTTTCTAGTAAAATGTATAAAATAGCATTTAAAAAGAATTAATCAGAATAATTATTAAATGGGATATTATTTTATTATGAACATATTTTTAAAATTAAAATGAAACTTTCAACAATATAAAGGTTTGTTTAATAAATTTGTTATATTTTTTTGTTAATTTACCCAAAATTACAGAAATTATTAGTAATTCTGTATACCTTTTCTTACCTATTAATGCAATAAGTGTAAAAAAAAAAATATTAAGCATTGCAACTACTAATTATATATGAAATTAATATTTATATTTTTTGAGGTTTCAGCGTTTAAATCAACTGAATTTTTCTATTAAAGAAGCCTTACCTTATCAAAAATATCTTTATTTTATCAGGTTCTGCGTTGATTAGACTAATTTTAGACATTTAAGATACCTATTTACGCTGAAATATTCATGCTTGTTTTTAAAAGTTTTACATTGTATTTAAATAGTATCAGTTTTAGATTATTTTGGGGAAAAGATAATGAAGCCATTGCTTGACACAAGAAAAAGGGCGTATATATAATTAATACGTAATTATTTTTTCTTAAAAAATGAATGCCATTGCCCTGTTTATTTTTATTTGAGTTATTACATCAGTCAAAAAGAGAAGTATATATTTATTAAAAGCTATTTTTTCTTTCTTAAGAATGAATGGAATTTTCCTGTTAATTCTTATTATTGTTCTGAAAATGATTAACGCATCGCTAATTCTATGCTAGAGTGTCAAAAATAACATTAAAAAATCACCAGAATAATTTTTTAAATATAATGTAATTTTATGATAAACATATTTATTTTTTATTACACAAATTTTCTTTTAGATTAAAATTAGGTTTTAAAAAAGATAACGGTTTATTTTCTAAATTTAAATGTTTTATTAGAAAACTCCCTTTAAGTTAATTTACACAAAAACGCATCAATTTTTATTAATTTTCTATACTTCTTATTACTTGTTAATCATCCAGAAAGTCTATAAAATACAGGTTTTATTTTTTTAGTAAAAGTACTTTTAAAACTTTATTACATTTAATTTCACGCCTATTGTAAATTAAATTGCTACTAATACTTTTAGAGTTTTCAATCATTAATTATATTGCTTTGTAAAAAAAAAACCATACACAGAAACCTAACCTTATCAAAATTATCATCTTATTTTAACGCTGAGTATGTTGACTAAACTAATGTTAGACATTGAAGGGTATCGAGTTATAATCTAGTTATGTTGAAATTTTTATTTAGTTTTAAATGTTATACACTGTAAGTAAATAATATAATTTTCTCATTATTTTGGACAAATGGTAATGAAATATCCGCATGACCTAATTTAAGAAGATATTTATTTAATTAATTTTACAATAATTAGTAATATATAATTAATTTTACTACCGAATTCCTCTATTTATTTTTATTTTTGTAACGATTTTGATTATTTTGGGCAAACGATGATAATAAAACTTACAATCATTAACTTAACACTAGATTTACGGGAATTTGACAAAATTTAAATGCATATTTTTGTAATAACTTTCGTCATTTTAAACAGCTAGGTATATACAGGGTGATTCATAAATATCGAAACAATAGGCTATCTCCTTAAATATTGCCCCTAGGCACATACTTCCAATTGCAAAGTTTCATAAAAAAAGGTGCAAATTTTGATGAGATAAGTTTCAACTCCATGGGGGGGGGGGGGTCTATATGATAAAATACAAAATTAAAATTTTTATACGGCCCCACAGAGTAAAATTCCCAATTAGGAAAATTTTCCTTATCCATTTATGAATTAAACACAAAAAAATTCATCTCGATATCTTCAAAATTCATAGAGATATCAAAATCCAAAATTCGTGACTTACACCATTTATCCATGCCTCTGAGCGACGATTTTTTGACTCATTTTGAATGCAAGATAGGGATCATCCACAAATTGTACATTATTAAAAGTCGAAATAAGACAGTGCCTCTCCTTTGGACATGAAATAGGCAGCGTATAGATTTTACGTTACACCTGTTTTCAAAGTATGCTGGTGGTCTGCACTAGAGGTCAGCACGCGTCGAAATATCTAGGTCCGGTCCCGAACCGACCCATAGGACAAAAAGTTCAGCCCTGCCTGGAAAAAGTTCAAATCGCAGCCTGGCCCGGCCTGAATCAATTTCTACATAGTTTTCACATCGATATGGTTAAAAGTTGTTTCGTATGGAGGAGTTCTGACCAAAAATATTGATTACATCTTTTCTTTTTTCATGTTTATAATTATTATTTTTAAAGAAGCGCCAAAAGCTGTGATTATTTGTTTTATATGAATCTCTATTTATATGTAAATGATTCACTTCTCCTTTAATATCGTTAATCCATATCCCATGTGTTGGAGACAATGAAAAATGCTATAAAGTAAAATCTTTTAAGATGGAATCACATAGGGAAGAAAAAAAAAGCGTTATAGACAAGTTCCCTTCTTAGGAGTTGTAAATGTAGTCTATTTTTCACAGGTATTATTATATTCATTTTCCATGGATCAACAGATTTTTCCGTTTAAAGAAGGATTCCGTCATAGGCAGATTTTTTTTTACTAGTTTTACTGCATTTTAATTTTTTTGCCTTAAAATATACTATCCTTTAAAAATATGAATTTTAAAGTTTTATTGTAAAATAATGGCCATTTAAAAATATATGCATTTGTTGTAAAAATTTTTGAGCTGAGCCAAATTTTAGTTATTTTTGCACTGATTAGGTCAGTCATAGGTAATGATTTTAATACGGGTTGTCTCGAGACCGGGACTGAAAATTTCGCCCAAGGGAGACCTAGGAATAAGGAAGCCAGTCCCAGTTCGGTATAACCAGTGGCCGAGAGGTTCTGCTTTCAAAGCTGGTAGATGGGAGGTGCTGGGTTCGAACCCAATCGTGCCCTTCGGACCAATCTTTCGGAGTTTTCAGTGGTTTTCTGCGAAACTTGTATATCTTTTCGTAAATACGAATTAGGTTCACTTAGGAAGACCTCGACGGAAGGCACTCTTCCTTTTCAGGCCTATATCCCTCGTGTAGATAATTGGCCGTCATACATCGCACCAATAACCGGTTCGGTATGAAAAATTAGGCCCGGCCTACCCGAGTCTTCAGAAAAAATTCGCCAATCCCGTGTCTGGCCCGGCCCCAGAATACAGATTTTTTTAACGGCCTCGCCGGGACGATAAAAAGCCTGAATTAGTGAGGGCTAAAGTTATGAAACACTCTTAATCGGCATCTTAGAAAAAGCATTGCTTCAAATTACACATTTAACATTTATTTATGGACATTTAAATAGTACAAAAAGGAGGTGGAAACGGAACGTTAAACTGAAAAACGGAAAAAGTTAAACTGAAAAACGGAAAAAGTTAAACTGAATCGGAAGTTTAAGCTACAGAAAAAAGTTACTTTTTCACGTGCATTTTTAAAAATGCATTTAAACATTTTATTATGAACCAATCAATATTTAAAACTTTAAATGCTTTTTTCTGCGTAATATTTTTTTTTGTTTGTTTTTACCATTTCTTGCCCTTAAATTATTATAAGTCAAGAATAGTAAATAAAAAAGGTGCAAACTTGGAACATATCTTTTTTGATCATTTTACGTTAATTTTGTTTCGGCAAATTTGAAAAAAATTTTACTTTTGAAAATATGATTTTTTAAAAAATAAGTTACATAATTTTTTAAATAAGTATTTTTAATATTTTTAAAATTAATATTTAAAAAAATTCTGAAACAAAACTAAAATTATACTTTCCTCCTTAATTAAATGAAAAAAATTTGAAATCCTATGAATAATGTTTCGAATTATAAAGATTCTAAATTAAATCCGCTTAAAAAATACTAATCAGTTAAATTTTTTAAAAACTTCATTAGAAATATTAGGATGTGATTTTCTTTGCAAATTATATGGTTAACCATCACAAAAAAGAAAAAAAAATCAAAATTCTAACTCAACAAATATATTTTTTACATGTTTACTAGAACTCTTAAAGTAACATTGTTTCTTGGATTGCACGCATTTCAATTTGTGTCTAATCCCTTAAAACCTGATGAATTATTTAAACGGCCATAACTCTGCGAGTTTTTCAGATATAAAGATGCAATTTTTTGTGTTTAATTCAGGAATGGATAAGGAAAGTATTCCTGATTGGAATTTTTACACTACGGGGGCCGTATAAAAATTTTATTTTCGTATTTTTTCAAATAGACCCCCCATGGATTTGCAACTTGTGTCGTTAAATTTTGCACCTTTTTTTATGAAATTTTGCAATTGGAAGTATGGGTCTAGGGGCAATATTTAAGGAAATAGCCTATTGTTTCGATATTTATGAATCACCCTGTATATATTCATATTAATACCTTTAAATTCATTCAGCTGTATTTACTATTTTAAACAGCCTTATTTTATGAAAAATCTCCTCATTTTCTTAGGAACATTCCCACTACGTTCTGGAGTATAGCTATTTAACATTAAAATTGTCCTAATAAACAACGATAGTAATTATGAAATGATGTTGATATATGGTCTTATCACAGTGAAAATAAAAATAGCTTAACTTTTATTATAAATAACCAACACGAATATCACTATGCCCAGAGAATAATAGATTTTTGACTTTTTTAATGAGTAAGATCAAGATTCTCATGCAACAATCATAAAACAGGGTAGAAATTAACCCAGTTAAACATATTATTAACAAAAAATATCAAGAAAATTTTGAGAGTCTTGAGGCTTAATAACAGCTTTTTATATTAATTTAAAATGACTGATGACAGTTTTTTTCTCAGACTTTTGATTTTTTTTTTCTTTTTTGTCTCTTGGAAGAAGAATATGTTGCTTAAAAATATTTTGTTGTTGATAAAATAAAAGACACAACAAACACTTATTTAAGTTTATATTTAATTCAAATGATTGATTTAAAAATCACATAATTTAAATCGGTATTTTAATCATTTATTTAAATAATATGATTACAATTACTCAAAACCTGCTTTATTAATAGTTTAAAAAGTGAAATGCACATCGATACTTTTTAAATGCTTTTGTTTATACGAATTCTTTAGTCAATTGCCATTATACTCTTAACCAGTACTTAATTTGCGCCGGAGCTCAGCTTCGGTACTTCTTTGCTTTTATTGAATATTCAAACATTGGCCAGAATTTTCCGGAGCTCATAAATACTGCGCTCCGGAGCCTATCGGAACAGCGCTTCCAAAAACATAAGCCTAAATTATGTTTTCCTATCCCTCCTAACTCGAATCTTTTGCGTTCTTTCCTACCGAAGCGCTGACATATTGGATGCAGCGTGTCGCACATGTAGGAGCATACTTCTATTTAGCACTCGCAAATGTAGACTCAATGGTTTCTGAACAGTGACAAGGAATTCCTGACTTAACCGCGACCATATCTGCCATTTTAACTTATCGTAATCGTGTTAAGCTTACTCGCTGCTCTTTATTCGTGTTTGTAAAATATTCTTACTGACAGAAATATACTACTAACTTTTCAGCTCCACGTGGTTGCGTCAAGGCTTTCTCTATTTTTAGTGAATATTTAAATATTAGTCGGTATTCATCAGATCTGATGAATACTACACACCAAAGTCCAACGGAACAGTGCTCTGTGCAGTGTTTTGCTATTTGATACAAAGAAATCCTTGGCGAATAGGACTTTCTAAAAATTCCCCATTTCCGAATTTAATGCTTTTTTTCTGGTTATTTATAAGATTTTATTGTATAGAAATAGAAGAAATATAATAAAAATTTTCTTTGCTGAAGACGAAATTACTTTACATTTTGCAAATAATGTACGAAATATAAATATATGGGTGAAGGTGGCAGCGGGATACACTATGGTTGTTACTACTGAAGAGTATAAGCCCCGATACTTTTTTTTTTTACAAATTAAGCTCTCCTCTTAACCCTTTAGGTTAATTTTTCAGAATTCCAAAATTTAAAACTTTAAAAAGAATCGAGCCCAGACGATGAAACTATGCGGACTTCTTAAAATCAAATCTGCAGTAGGAACCGTGGATAATTGCCTAATTACCGTACGGCATTTTTTTTTTTTTTTTTATCAGATGAGTTTTGTCGCAGAAGTGATTGAATTATTTAAGCCTTTTCTCGATTGTATATAATCGAACTCGGATATAACGAGGATGAAGGTACCACAGCATTTCATCATTACAATAGAGTTCTCGCAATAACGAAATCTAAGATCTCATGTTATGAAACATGAGGATATATGTTTTATTAAATTATTAAAAATTAAAGAAATATTACTTTAGTAAAGGACAATTTCATATTTTTAAATTAGTGAAACGAAATTGAATTACTAATAGTAATCTGACATTGTTGAATTCTGAATTTATAAGTAGAAACAAAATATGAAAGAAATCGATGAAATCACGCCAAACCCTTAACTTAGTGACTTATTTTTTTTTTTTAATTTTAACTTTTGAGTTAAACTTTTTTTGGATGGAATAAAATTATGTATATTTCATCTAATTAAGTTAACGAATTCAAGGAAGGCACTATCATTTGTGTATTTTTTTTTTTTAAAGAAGCTAAATCGTTTAAGAGAAATTAATGCATAAATGATAATATCTTTGGTTTGTTTTACCATTTTTCATTGAATATGTAGAGCACACATGCATTAACACATTTTTTTCAAAGAAAGAGTAAAGAAAATCGGAAAATGTTTTGTAATATTGAGATTTATTTTCTCCTTATAACCATGTTTCCTTCTTTACAAACGAGTATTACAAATCATTTCCTTTCTGTTTGCTCACTGAAGCTCCCGTTACATTCGAGCTCGCTATAAACGGGATTGATTGTAATCCAAATGGATTTATTTATCCTTTGACTAAAGCATTTGATTATACTTCATGAAGTCGAAACATAATTTTTCTCTAGAAGTATCGATAAAACCTTCTTTTATAGATTTCTGACACGTATAGAGCAACACTCTCACCACCATCAATTAATGAAGAGAAAAGTTTAAATAAAATTGTACTTCATAATAAAATCAGGGTGAATCACAATTTGACAGAAATGAATACGTTTTCTTAAAGGTAATACACAGACAAGTTATTCAATATATTGATTTTAGAAGTAGAATTTAAAAACACATTCTTCGCTATCGCGATAGAGGTACCATATTTTTAGTAAGTTTAAAAATCCAATTTTCGGCAGATATAACAAAATTATTTTTAGGGTTCCGTACTTAAAAAGTAAAAACGGAACCATTTATAAGATCATATTAGATGTAAATTTCCAAGTGGGCGAAAAATGTCCGGACTAGGATTCGAACCAGGGATCTCTTGGCTGAAGCCGCCAGTGCTCTGCCATCTGAGCTATCCCGGACGACTGTGGTGGAACTTTTTGACCCAGCTAACCTTAGTGATTATAGCATCTGGTCTGAAACCTGGTTCAGCTCAACAGAATAAATCTCAGGCAATGGAACTCCAGAAATCGCTGGATACGAAAATACACTAGATTAATTTTAACACAATTATTCTAATTGGATTAAATAAATTAGAATAATTATGCTAAAATTAATCTAGTGCATTATAAGATCACTCCTCTGTCTGCCTGTAACAGCCATTTTACTCGTAAACTATGGAACTTGGAAAGTTTAAATTGGGGGAAATAATAAAGACTATTGACCCACATATTTTCAGATTAAACATTTATAAATATATTTAGTAAAAATGTAGAGTGGCTAAATAAGTTACTTGAAAAAAAACTCTTTTCCTTGTATATCGTGTGTGGTATCGTGGGAAAGCTTTTGTAATGGTGAACTCAAAAATATATTTCTTTTAATTTTAAGTATTATATTTTCAAAGATATCCTCATAAATGTATCATAAATGTAGCGCAAAAATATGTCCCCCCCCCCATCTAATTCCGAATCTACTGAAACTAAAATTATGAAAAAATTGGAGGTAGTAGACATTAAATTAAACCTTGCAGGAAAATTATAGCAATTACCCTAGGTCACATAATTTTTGAGAAAATTACATTTTTCCGTTACACACAAATTTTGATATACTGGCATTCAGGAAAAATGTTGAGCAGCGTTGGAGGTACCTATCGTAGCAGAAATATAAAAACATTGTTAATAATGATTTTCGAAAAAAATTGTCAGTAATTAGCCGATATATATGGACGGTTTGGACATACATAATGAGAGGGGCTGCGTACTCTATGTACCATCGGCTTTAAAAGCCTAGTTAACAACTTTTAATGGTATATATGTTTAATGCGAGGCCCAATAGCTGTATAAAAGCAATAAACGTTAAATTCTTAAAAACAGACTAATTTAATTAGAATGAATCACATAAATACTATGGGATTCGCAACTAGTTTCCAATGAGCGGATCTCTCAATACGCCTCGAGTGACTTTAAAAGTTAATTAAAAACCTATCTGGAAAAACGCGGCACGGACCAAAGCGACATTGCAACATTGCGACCTCCTTTTGAAGCGCGCTTAGCACAATGCAAAATTTAATCTTTGAACAAAAGTTTTATTTTAGTTACACTGTAGAAAGAAAGGTTATTACTACGCGGAATTTAGTTTTATGAAACTTTAAATGAAGTTTTAATATGCACACCTTTTAGTGTCAGTACCGAATTAAGTTCATCATAAACAAATTAGGATAATATTAAAAAATGAGTTAAACAGACTAGCTATATTTGATATTATTTATTTTCCTTATCTCTTTGAACTTTGATGGTACATCCATTTACATTTTTCTAGTATATACAATTATACCCAACCCTGCGTTGTATAGTTTTTAGAAAGTCTTAGTACTCTTTTAGCAACAGTTTTTTAAATAATACAATCACTAATTCATATATTTATTCTACGGAACCCTCTTTGCGCGAGTAATACTCGAACTTGACCGTTTATTTATTATTTTATTTGAAAGACAACAAATAGCTGCCCAAAACAGTTTTAGTTTTCTTTGTACGATTCGCTGGAATATGCTTTTTTGTTTCTATGGATAATTCTATGTAGTATGCTTATTCTGTTTGCTGTCGGACCAAAAGTGTGTATTTAACTGACCGGAAATGTATATTTATGTAACCTAAATAAAGAGAATACCTTCTAATATTGATAATTAAGAAACGTAAGACATATAAATGTGGAGATTTTTAAAAACTTGCAGTGAATATTTCTAGTAGATTTATAGAAATAAAAAATTAAAACCACATATGGATATATTTCTGAAAGTCTCAATTTTGTGGCTAAGATTGTAATGTATTACATTACTAGAAACTAAAATCGTATGTGTATAGAAAAAATTAAAAAGCTCTCACTATTTTTATAGTGAGAACATTTATGGTACGTATCAGCATTATGTTCTTTAAAACTGTACAATTTATAAAGAATTGTATCAAAATAAATTATTTAACATATGAAATTGTCTTTTTATATACTAATCTGTTTGAAACATTAATTATTATACTACACATTTTGTTATATTGAAGAAAATGGGTGTCAAATGTAGTGGAATATAAGATACTTTCCGAATACAGTAGTAATTAAAAAAAACAGTTACTTTCTGTTAACAGGTTCCATCGTTACACGATCAGCTTAGTGACCGGTTACATTAACTTATTAATTTTATAACTCTTTAACAGAGCAGCCTAGAAACTTGTTAAAATTTGGATTTTTGGGTATTTTTTAAACTTTTTTTAAGACCTTTTCCGAATGTACAGAATTTTTATGTATTTTTTATAAGTATTTTCATTTGAAAAGCATTTTTTGAGCAGCATTTTGCATATTTTATCGTTTTTAAAATATTAATATCTGAAAAGGATTCTAAGCTCCGATCGAAAACACTGAGTTAACTTACAATTGATTAAAACAAACTTTCGAACTTCAGCAGTGAAGATAAGGAAACACTGAACAGTATTATATCTTTATTAAAAAAGATTAATAATTTAGATTTTATTCAACACTATCCTTCTTTTACTACTATAACATCCTACTTTTATATTCCCATACTCCGTCTTATTGCACGGTCTAAACAGAATTAAGGAGCATAACCACAACCTACATCTGAAAATATCTGTAATTAAGGGGGAAATATATTTTCGTTTTTATAGTTTCTAGCATTCAAAACTATCTGCGATTTAAAATGTCGCCAGTTCAATTGTCATACAATCGCTAGAACAAATCTGATTTTTGGGGTGAAAATTCATATATTCAAGTAAATTTATCACTAATATAAATTCATCTGCCTAATAATTGCACCATTCAATATCACAAACATACTTCTCATTAAATATTATAAAAGGGTGTTTAAATATTTATGAAAATGGCCAAATAAGAACAATTTAATGATTTTTTTTTTTATTTACGTTACTATGTAATTCCGCTGTTTGCAAATCTTCAAATAACTAGATGAAATGTAGTTCATATTAAAACAAATGTTTGACTTTTAATTTAATTTTTTAATTTAATTTGAAGAAAGTAACAGAACGTTTCGAATAACACTGTGGAATATAGAAAGATAATTTATTAAAAATAATTTAACATTCAATTATAAACTCATTTATACGTAATTGGAATTAAGACAAAATTTATTAATTTAAATGCTCCTGTTTAAAAATTGTATGAACAAATAGTTTCTTAAAAAACATCGCTTTCATATTTGATACTCGTGTTTACAAAAAAGCAATTTAATAATGCCTTTAAATATATATATAAATATATGTATATGTATATTTCAGAATGATTGATTACAGTAATTTTAAAATTTTAGAAACATTCCTATAAAAGAGGAGGTATTTCTTCTTTATTTAATTTAATTCAAATAAAAATGTTTTCTAGCTTTCAAAGCAATGACAAAAAGTAAAATAAATAAATAGCTCGGATGCACCCACATGTAGCATTTCTGGTAATTTCAGATAAAAATATTCAACATGCAATCGAAAAAAATATTTTCTCAACACTTTAAAAACAAACATCCATCCCTAAAACTGAAACCTTAAAATCCTAGCTCCGTCACATCTTCAGTATCCGCGATTCTAACTAACATACAATATTGGAATAAAAGCCCTTCTTTCCTTCTTACAAGCTTAAAATTATCCCTGATTTCAGCATTACCAACTTAGGTAAACAACACTTTTAAAGCGATAATATCTTTCAAAATACTTAATTCGTTCATAGCAGTGGCGTGGCGTGAAAATTTTCGGTGGTCATCGCAATTATTTAAGTTTGTGGTGAAAAATTATTAACTCTAAAATTCAATGGTTGAATGTTCAAAAAAGAAACTTTAAATCTTACCTTCACTTATACATGAACTCCAAATGTTCTGCTAAAACTGGATCGTAGAGTTATAAAAGCTTATTAAGAGTTTTAAAATATTGCTTGGTCATCGCCGCATCCAGCGATGACCGGACGCCACGCCACTGGTTCATAGCTATACGTTGCAAGTAACTGTAATGTATTGACAAGTGATATACGTTTATTTTTTAATCATCGAAGTCAAAAGAACTACACATGTCATGTTAGAGAGAACATACTATTGGAACAATTAATAGTCCACATAGAATAAAATAAGCATATCGCAACTTATGGATAATTTAACTTTGATCATCAGAAACAGTCAGGCGAGAATTTTCAGCTTCTATCGATCTAGAAAGTAGAGATCTGCACGGGCCGAAGTTTCCAGGCCCGGGATCGGCCCGATACAAAAATTAAAAGTTCGGCCCGAGCCCGGTCCGGTCCGGAAAAAAGTTAAAATTCCGGCCCGAGTGAATTTCAACAAAACATTGATTTTTACGTCGATTTGGTTAAAAATTTGTCTCTTACGAGGAGTTCTGACCAAAAATAGTTACCTTAAATTTTTTTTTCATGTTTATAATCTTTCTTCATTTTTATAGAAGAGATGCAAGTTGCGATATTTATTTTTTTTAAATAAATCTCTCTTTCTTGTATGTAAATGTTTATGCTATTATTAATATCGTTGATCCATATTCCATGTATTGAAGTGTTAAAAATCTGAAAAATGCTATACAGTAAAATCTTCTAAAGCGGAATTGCATAGAAAAGGGGGGGGGAAATGCGTTATAGACAAGTTTCCTTCTTAGCAAGTTGTAAATGTATTATATATCCCTTTCTTACGTATTAGTATATTGATTTTACATGGATCAACGCGTTTTTCAGTTTATAACAAGATTCTGTCATAGCCAGGTTATTTTTCACATGTTTTATTATATTTTCATTTAGCTATAGTTTAATAAGCGTAGAAATCTACTAATATTTAAAAAGAATAAATTTGAAAATTTAATTGTAGAATAATGGCGATTTTAAAATGTTTTTCAAAAATTTTTGGGCCAGACCTAATTTTACTGACCTTTGAACGGACCAGGCCACGTCGAGACAATGATTTTCATATGGGCTGGGTCAAAACTATGACTGAAAATTTTGTGCCGTGAAGACTAGGAATGAAACCAGTCCCGGATCTGTACAGAAAAAATAAGTTAGGTCCGTCGCGGTCCGATCCTCCAGGAAAAAGTAAGGCCCGCTCCCGGCCCGGCCCGTAAATAGTAGTCACTAGGCCCGGCCCGGCCCTGCTCGGCCAGAATCTTCAGAAAAAAATATGGTCCGAGCCCGTCCCGAAAAGAGTAGAGACCAAGCCTGGCCCCGGGTGCCGTGAATGAAAACAGGGGGCCGGGCTTGGGTTCGGGCCACGGGCCGGCCCGTACAGATCTCTACTTGGAAGTCTAAAACCTAGGGAGGAATCTCTTCATGAAAGCAGGTGGTCTAGGTATTGGTGAGGGCTGCGTAATGCAAATGATTGACTGCTGGCTTCCCTTTTCATTTAAAGAAGAGGGTTTTATTTTTCTTGTTCCGTTGGATTTTAAGGTAGGATTTTCTTGTCTGTTTTGTGATAGTAAAATTAATATTTTTGCTTTTTCTCTGAGCGTAAACCAAAGCTAAATAATAAAGGTGAATAAGCTAAAAAAATGAATTTGCAAATTTGTTTTCATCGCAACATAAAGTTTGTATTTCTAAAATATTTTTCATTTTTTTTGTCCTTTTTTCAGTTTTTATGAGGAAAATGGATAAATCATTCTAAAATTAACAGAGAGTTTTTGATAATTTGTTACTTAATAACAAACTTTAAATAAATAACAGTGTTTTTTCTACTGTTCTGTTAAACTGTTATGCTCACCTCTACAATACAGCCAGAAAAGTAGTTTTAAGTATCTTTCCAGGAAGTCATTTTAAAAAACTTTTCGCATGTTTTAAGAAGCCGTTATGAACATATCATACCATATCCGTAAACAGGGTTCGTACGTCTCGGGAGATTCAAGGGATTTAAGAGGTTTGAGTACCAGATTGTCATAAATTAATGGTCGCCTTACATAAACAAAGTTTTTTTTTCATTAAATAAGGCCTTACTTTACACGAAAATTCTGGTATATTTCTCCCGTAGCCTACGAACCCTGGTAAAGAAATGCAGTAAAAAAGCAAGAATTTCGAAACATTAATAGCAGTTAATCACAAATAGACATAAAGTCTGTTATGAATAATAATTTGTTTCAAAATCTGTTTAATTGTCCTTAAAAATAAGTAAGCTCAAGCAATTTTATAATTTTACAAGTCGGGCATTTTAAAGTACTACTTGTACAAGATATAAAAGAAACTGCCATGGCATTGCTCATATATGACGCAAGTGACAGTAAATTAAAAGAATATTTAGTAATCTGTGATCAATTTTACTTAAAATACAAACAATAAACAAAAATACAACAATAAAATCTTTTTTCGCTTTATCGGAAAAAGTTAACTTTGTTCAATTGTATCATTCTGAAAATTTGAAGTTTTTGCAATATTCACGACCGAGATACTTGTGATTCTGATTTTATGTTTGTTAACTTTCAGAAAGTTATCTTAAACCACGGCCAAACTCGATTGCAACACTTTTTAGAATTCATGCGCTTTCGACATTAACACTTGTTACTCTCCCAAAGATCTTAAACTTGGCTCTAAGGGCATTTAAGATGCGACGATGCGCAGTGATGAGTGCAGTAAGGGGATTAAAAATGTAGTCCAATTCAATTTGCCAAGCTTCTTATAAATTTCGCACCAATTATCGCATGTTAAATTGATATGTATAGTTGTGGAAGAAAAAGTAAACACACCCTACTAACTCCTCAACAAATTAACGTAGAAGAAAGTTACTGGTATCGAACGATTGGAAATAAAGCCTACTTTTAAATTATGTATATAAAATTTGCTTAGGGGACCATCTACATATTAAAATGAACCATAACTTTGGTTTTTTTTCAATAGCAGTACACAATTCTGACAGCATAAATGAACTCTACACCCTTCAATTACTCTAAAGACATATTGTTATGCAATTCGTACCATAAGTTTCCGAGAAATTAATTATTTTAAAACGAGCGTATTTTAAGGGCTGTATGCAAATTGAAGTTCGGTACTCGATTGTTAACCGAGAGAGCTCCCTTCTTCATCAAGGCATCTTAAGCAGTCAATTAAGCCTGTTAGATTACAGGATAGCATAAGAAATTTCAAAATATTTAGTCGCTTCTATCATAGACGGCCCCTTAAACCATCATTTTGCAGTTAATTAAGCATAATTTGAAAACTACATGGAAGAAAAATGTGAAATTTCGGATTTCCATAAAGCAGGACTTAATAAATCTGAATCCATACAAAAATTGTAGGTTGCAATTCGTATTTTTTTAATATTAATTTCATAATTCATAATTTGTATCAGAAAATTATAAAAATTGCAAATTCAACGTATTTATGTTTGGGTATATTAGTATTATTGCTACACAAAAAATTAGAACGTTAGAATCATAATTTCAGAAGTTATAAATAAAAATATGAAAATGTAATTTAACATTAGAAGCACTAAATTTTGAATGTTTATAATTCAAAAACTTATCATTCAAATGACTTGAAATTTAGTGTCTAGGCATAGTTTGAACCAAAGATTTGAAATATCTCGTTAAAATTTGGTATCGCCATTGAAAAAAAATGAAGTTAGGATTCGTTTTAATATGTAGATGACCCCCTAAGAAAATTTTATATACATCATTTAAAAGTAGACTTTATTTCCAATCGTTCGGTACCAGTAACTTTCTTCTATGATGATTTGTTGAGAAGTTAGTAGGGGGTGTTTACTTTTTTTTTCCACGACTGTACATATTTATAGTCGAAAAACCCTTTTTTGGGGGGGTTGCACTCACAATTAATTAGGGGAAAACTAGAAGTTTTAATGCCTTCAGTTTAGGCCTAGAATGAACGCACTAACTTTTCCTCCTCATACTAGCTGAATGTTAGAAAGCATGTACATATCTTGTTAAATTTGGGTACTGCTATTGAAAAAAATGAAGTTTGGATTCATTTTAATATTTAGATGTCCCCCTAAGAAAATTTTATATACGTCATTTAAAAGTAGACTTTATTTCCAATCGTTCGGTACCAGTAACTTTCGTCTACAATAATTTGTTGAGGGTTTAGTAGGGGGTGTTTACTTTTTTTCCCCCACGATTGTACATCACCTTCGAGAAGCGGATATAGATAGCAACGTTGAAGTTCCATCAATGCATACTGGCTATGTTAGAAAATCGCCCTGATTTGGCAGAAAATTAGCTTGTAAATTATTTTCTACAACCATCGAACATTTATTTCGGTTTTAAGTTCAAAGAAGCTAAAAAGTTGGCATGTATAGTTAACTAAATATGCCTCAATACTTAATATACAAGAAATCCGTTTATTTCAGCTGATGAATGATTTAAGTCGATTTCAGTATTTTTTATTAACCCTTTCGGTTTGGCGTCTTAATCATTGGACATATCTTTACATTTACTATTATTTTGTTTTTACAATTACTTTTTTTATTACCTGCATGTAGTAATGATGGTATATGTCTTTAAATTTTCTATTAACGATTCATTTACTTTCAACGTTTAGTAAGAAAGCTAACGAAAACAAACAAACAAACAAAAAACTCTTAAAGCTCTGTACCCTGTTGACGAGACATTTTTCAAAAATGTGTTTCATACTTTAAGCTTAAAATAGGGTCTCTTATCCGAACAAGTAATTTTTTAAATAAAAAGAAGAAAATACCGGAAATTTGTCTGTTTAATCCTATTGTAATACAAACTTTTCCAAACATCTTCACAAATTCTTTCACAGCCTATTGTCATATTGATAGCACGCAAAGTAAATATTTTCATCAAATTTCAGTAAACCTCAATTTTTGCTATTTGGATAGCTACATTTATTTTTTTAAACCTAAAAGTAATCCCCCCCCCCAAAAAAAAAAGACTCGAAAGTGTTAATTTTCTATTTCTTAAAATTTTTGTACAATTGCATATCTACTATCGTTAAAGGATGTGAAAAATAATACAATTATCTTATATTTTTTAAGTATCAAATTGAGTTTTTATATTTAAACTTTCCCGTCAAACTTCATAAATATTTTATGTGACAATCAACCTTACATATTGTGACATAACTGGGGCAAGTTGTCACAAAATTCGTATTGTTTTAAAAAATGTAAAAAAAGCAAATTTGTACTAAAAACTTTAGCAACATACAAAACAAAAATGATGTACAAAATGTACAAGTTTTGACTGGACAATAAATTTTTAATATGAGAGTATTACATTTTTTGAAAATTAAATATTTGATTTTCATGACAACCAACTCTGTTTCCGCAACCCTATTTAAAAAGTACATATATTTTACATATTGGAAAAGTTTGATACATTTATTTATGTATAAGAAAGATAAGATGTTTATACCATTCCTTAACTAATCTCTCTCATATATATATGTATAAGTATAATAAAATCACATATGTTAAAATAAATCTAATATTAAAAGATAAAAGTATTAAACGTTATAGTGAAAGTACAAAAAAAAAAAAAAAAAAAAAAAAGGAAAGAAAAAACAACTATGAATATGGTGCGGAATCGTCAGAAGAGTCTCATATACAAAACTCCCAGTGAAAATAAGTTATTTCATCAAATATCGTCGTGTATTTATATATAACCATTATAGAATATTACAAATCATCATCATTTTAAAATAAAATTTATAAATTGACTATCAAGACATGATATAGATATTATACATATTAAATTGTATCAACAATTATTAAATTAACTAATCACTAATGAATTTTATAACAACTTGATCCAATCACTTGCAAATGAAGTATTAAAAATCATAACATTTAAAATATGCGAAAAGTAAATATTATTAGAAAGGTGAATGCATAAAAAAAGTAACGATAAATATGTAGGAAATCCTGAATATTTGAAATATTTTGTCAAGCTTTATGTAACAATAACAATTTAACCAATGAAAAAATACCATAAAAAATGAATCATTGTCAACACCAATAAATTCATCGTACGAAATGTAGGATATCAAAATTGAATATGCATTAATTCAATAAGAAGAACTACAAAAGGAATGTAAAAAGGGAGAACTATCATGAATATATATATCTATATACATACATATATATAACTATAATAAAGATGACATATAATTCATCATACACAAATTCGGAAAAATAAAAATCCAAATATTAAAGATGAATCTCAAACCAATTATGAAAAAATATCCATAAAAGAAAAATGATATATCTGTGGAACCATAGCAGAATTATCAAACCCAAATTGACATACATTCCAGAAAACGTGTACGATTTAATTCTTGTACAATGTATAATAAGCTAAAATGTAGATGATTTGGGCCAACGTACATATAAAGAACGAGAAATTATTAAATAAAATAAAATCGAACTAATACAACGTAAAATTGAGCCATGCTGCGAAATTAAAACCACTTGCATATTACGTGACTAGCATTAATATTTTTGCTTAAGCCTGTCAGGGCCAGCGTCCCATACGCAAATTTGTATTCTGTTGGCATCACTTTTTTTAAACCCTTTTTTAAAAACTGTACTTACCTTTACGATCGCGGGTATGACCAAATTAAATTGGACAAAATTAATTTTCTATACTGAAGCTCATGCGTTCGCTATTCAACGGAACAATAGTCGGATTGAGCGCTCTGATTAACGAGCTTCTGGTGTTTCTATAGAAGCTAGAACTGCTCGTAAATCAGAAGGAGCTTCCGAAAATATATATTTTGAAATCGAAGAAGGCACAGTTTATTAACCAGGAATCGCCGATTAACAAAACGTAAGTATAATGATTTTGACCGCTGCGGCTGATTGAAACTTTTGCTCAAAATTTTAAACGAGTTTTTCTCAAAACTACTTTTTTCAACATAGTTGAAATGATATCTCAAGTTCTATTTAACCGATTTACTTAAAATTCTGTCCCAACCTTCAATGCATAACTTTATATTGCCCGAACCATTTTTGCATCAAAATTATTTCTTTTAATATTTAAAAAAAAATAAAAATTTTGTAAAACAGAGTCGAAAATGCCTTTTTTTTCAGACAGCCCTCATTTTGCGGAAAAAGTTTCTTTTTCTCTTAGGTAAGAGCTAGAACGACATTCTTACTAATTAAGAATCCTTTTCTTTATTTGTTTTATTTGACCAGAAAAGTTACAAATGTGTCAACCAGCACACCTCCTTTTTCTAACACCCGACTTTACCAGCTTATAACTTATTTAATATTTTTTTTTTTGTATATTTTCAAAATATCAATAAATATGTTGTAAAAGAATGCATGGTATATATGTTAATCGAGCTCTACAAAACGCCCAAAATTTATGCCTCTAGATTAGAATACCCTCTTAATTAAGGAAAATAGTCTATTCTAAAAACAAAACTAAACCTGTGGTTGTACGATCCATGAAGGATCAGGGCCTACTGTGCCCAACTCTGTTTACATGACCCTGGGCCCCGAGGTGCTATGCAGCATGTTCCCCGGCTAGGTGGTCAACCCAACCCGGCATCCTCGGTAGTCGTATTCTTTTAAGAAGCATTTTTTAGAGATTTTTTGCGACAAATCACGATGTACAACAAAAGTTTTTGGAAATAAATTTACTCGTTTTTTTCGTTTAAATGTAACATGCTTTTTTGTGATGTGAAATCTTACAAGTCATTTAATATAACATATATTTTCTAAAGAATCTTTTACAAAAAGTTTCATTTTTATTACTTATAAATTATTGAATATTTATTATAAAAAAAATGTATGATATATCCTGCAACAATTCTTATAAAACCATAAAAAGATATTTCGATCGCACAAAAATAAATACGCCAACACAATTTACATCAGAGACTTTTATATGTCTTATCACATTCGGTAACCGTGTATAATTTGGAGTGAAATTCACAGTGACAGTTTGCATTAAAATCGTCGCAAAATAATGTCGCGTAGAATAAATTAGAGTTGAGCATGCGGGCTTTTTATGTATGCAAATAATATTTCGTTGAATTTAGATGCATTTTGAAATGATTTCATGAAATGAATTTATGTCTCATATGTTCATTCTATAAAATGTAACTTTAGGATAACTTTGGTGTCAATTGTAATACATTATTTTCTCTCCGAATTAAGTTATTTTAGGAATCAGGATAACACATGCAAAATTCGGTGTTGAATTAGTATGCTACACAGGGTGTCTGTAAATTTCTGTTGGGGTTTCCTTACCTCATAATTTTTGATTTTTTTATTAACACAAAATAATATAATATGCGATAGGCTGCAAAATGTTAGTAATCAAATAACGATCATAATCCAATGATGATTAATATTAAAATTTTATCAAATTTATCAAAAATTCTAATGAATTATACGCACAAAGTTAGATAGTTACATCAATCATTAATAACTTTTCTGATAAAAGTTTAATTATGATATTATTATGATACTTATTTGCTTAATAACGTTTTGCGTTGCAACTTTAGGCATATATAACTTTGTGTTATTAAAAACTTTTTGAGTTGTACTTGATCAGATCACTCTACCAGGGAGCCAACCAAATAATGGAAAAGGTCTTGAATCCCTGGCAGAAAAATGCCCTCCATCATCCAACTCAGCCCCCGCCGCTGAAACAGATCCAGAATCAATGACAAACAATAAAACTAAAAGTCACAAAAATATGGCACACTGTTCCATGCAAATAAAATACAAAAATTAAAGTCATGCACAAGTTTTAAACATATGACTGTAACCCTAGTTACTAAAACATAAAAAAATAAATAAAAATAAAACTGAATGAAACTGCAAATTTGTTTGCGTACTTGATCACTCTACCAGGGAGCCAACCAAATAATGGCAGAGGCCGTGAATCCCTGGCAGAAAAACGCCCTTCACCATCCAACTCAGCCCCAGCCACTGAAACAGAACCGGAATCAGCGACAATTAATAGAACTAAAAAGTCACAAAAATATGGCGCACTCTGCCAAGCAAATAAAATACAAAAATTAAAGTCATGCACAAGTTTTAAACACATGACTGTAACCCTAGTTACTATAAAATAAAACTAAAACTAAAACTAAAGCAGAATGAAACTGCAAAACAAAATTTTAAGTCATTTTCAGTTACAAATGACTGTATCAAGATATCTTAAAACTAACAAGGGAACCACTTTTGGTGTTGCTCGCACCTAGCAACGAGACCTGGTGCATTTTGCAGCCCTATACATAAAAGTAAGAGAACCGATAAAATTTCTCTGTTAAAATCATATCTTATATACATTTTTATGCTTTTATGTTTTTATTATTACATTTTTATTTGCTTATTTCATGCCAAAAGTGAGTTAAGTCGCCAAATATGGTGCTACAATTTTTCTGCCCACTTTATCCGAAGAGTAAATGCACAGTACATATTACTAGAATTATATCGGATTGCGATTTTTTTTTATAATGGATAGCATAAGAAATAAATATTAGGTTTTTTTTTCTATGCAGACGATAAATATATAAATAGTAAATATAATTCTATAAAAGCTTCCAAGATCATTGAAAACTATTTTCTAATGAAATACAAACCAAGCAAACTTTATTCTTTTGAAATCGAATGGAATAATGTTTCAAATTTTTAAAATGAAATGTTGCTGTGTTAAATGATCCTTTGGTAAAAGTAATTATAAAGTAAATTAATATTTTTACACAATTTAAAAATTACTGTGGCTAATTAGGTCGGAAGTCGGACATTACATTTTCTACCGAAGTCCAAAGAACTCCTCACACAAATAGCTACGACATTTGGCTAGGGTTGCCGGAAAGCTCTACTTTTGAAAAAAAATGCCAACTGTTTCTCCGCCAAAAATGTGAATATAATGTTGCAAATTTTCAAAGTCAAATTCGTGGGTTCTTGGAGGAATTTTTAAATATTTTTCAATATTTTATACTTATTATTAACTATTTTTTATTTTTAAATACTTTTCTTTAAAAAACTTCAATATTAATACTCCGATAAGCCGTCTCGAAAATTGCATTTTCAGAAAATTATGCTGCTGTAAAATCAAGAAATATTATTTTAACAGAAAAATTTTATCGATTCTCAAACTTCGTAATATAGGGTTTTAAAATGCACCAGGTCTCAATGCTAGGTGCAAGCAACAGCAAAAGTGATTCCCTTGTAAGTACTATTTACACTAATAATCAAGACAAGATAAAACATTAAGCCAATAAAACAGAAATTTTAGGTCAATTCAGGTTACAAAAGACCATCAGACCCTGAAAGTCCAGAAACGACTCAAAAGTGCGTGAAGGCAGAAAGATTAGCAAAGCACTATGTGGATAACAGTCCGGCAAATGTCCACCAAAAATACTTTAATTACATCAAAATATTCAAAATCTGTACTTTATGAATGAATTTATTCAGTTCATTATAAATAACTGTCAGTTTATAATGATTCGATCTCGGTAAGAGAACATTTTGAAAATTCCAAGACGGAGTTCTATTTTGTACAATGTTAAAGAACAGAGGCATGAGAGGACACTTGCCGAAAATAAAATGTTTAACGACGCCGACGTTACCGCAATCACACTTATCTGTTGGACGTTTGCCAATCTTAAATAAATACACTGGAAAAGAACCATGCGAGGAAATGAAATAGGCTACTACCCTTAAATATCACAAATAAGAAACGTCCGGTGAACGCAAGATGAGGAAGGTATATCTACTCTTTTCACTAAGTTTTGAATCATTAGTCCACATCGTGATAATGCTACTCTTATAAAAACGCTTGACGGAAGGAAACAGGGATTGGAATATCCAACCTTTCATCAAATTCATCACAGACTTCGTCGGATAGTCAGCCTTTTCGTTACCACCAAGGCCAATATGAGATTTAATCCAACCCATAAAAATAACTTTACCACTCAACAGTCTCAGTTAGAATATATATTATACAAAATCTTATCAGTTTTGAGTTGTACTTTATGAATGTGTAATAATATTTTTTGTCATGTTATTAAATCAAAAGTTATGAGGCAAGGATATCCTGACAATAATTTCTGGACACGCTGTATATTTGTTATTGTAATCCGATAAGATTACTTTTTAAAGCCCTATAACCGGCTGGCCGGTGTTTTTCCGTTCCCAGAAATCATTCAAATGGCTGTAGACAAAATATTTCTAAAAAAATTTTGTTTTGAAAAGTACATTGAATGAAGGGATAGGAAAGATATTGTAGCACTAAACTGCGATTAAAATAAATAAATATATATATATATGTACACTAGTATTTACAAGCATTCCTATGAGAATATAGAAAAATCTCCAGATTAGGGTTAAAGTCGTAATTAATAATTAATGCAAGTTATATCGATAAAAAATACGCTTGAATGCATATAATATACTTCTGTTGTTCTTTTATTTACAGAGTCGGCCGGGCGGGGGAGCCTACGATTGACTTTAGCACTACTAGCCCCGCCCATTTTTTTATTTACACTGAAAACGACATGAAGTCGGTTTTTAACATTTAAATCATATTTTAATACACTATATTTTATATATCAACATAAGTGATATAAAGTGCCAAATGTATATTTTTGCGTATTTTAATATCACGCAATGTCAAACTTCATAATATAACGGAACATTACTTGATATATTACTATGTGACACATAATGATCATATTTCGATATACAGATTAATAAAAATTCATAGAAAGCAACACATTTGTTTTAAAACGTCTTTTTACATTATGTTATTGTACTTATCTTCAAGGTGACCTAAAATGGACTTAACATTTTAACCCTTTATGTACTGAATTATGAATTCATGAAATTTTTTTCTTCTAAAGCATTTTTTGTGAATTTTTGAAACTACATTAGGAGATTTACATAATCATTTAATAAATTTTAGAAGGATTTTAGAAGGATTGAAGGAATGAAGGATTTAGAAGGATTGAAGGAATGAAGGATTTAGAAGGATTAATTAAATTTGAATTTATAGGGGTTTTGTGCAATATTTATAACCCCTCTCAAATCTTTTATTTTAAATATTTTTCTTAGTATCTTGTAGAATTAGGAAATGTACAAGTATAATGGTTTTATAATAGAAATATAGAAATATTTTCGAATTGAAAAATGCCCCCCCCCCCCAAAAAAAAAAAAGCCAAGAAAGCTGAAAAGATGCAAATGTAAAAGAAAGCATCCTTTTAAAAACATTTTTGTTTTGTGTAGCCAATGATGCTTTTGGAACAAGATAAAGTAATGCATCTATAACTCATTCTAAACTGTATTATTACTAATCGATGTAGTACATGAATTTTATAACCAGTTACTTTAATGGTACTTATAAGTACCGTCAGTACATAAAGGGTTAAAAATTTTATAACTTGTAAACAGTGACAAATATTGCAGTTATTCTTGCAGAAAGTGAGCTATTGATTTTGAAATTGGAGCGATTCTATTTTATGTTACTTCTAGATATTTAATTGTTTGTATTTGAATAGGTTTAAAAAAACAAGAAGTTATAGACTTATTTTATATTTTTTGCGGCCTTATTTCATGAATATTTAGTATGCAATAATGGTTATCTGTGCTATCTGTAAAAAAATTATGGTTTTCGTAAGCGCCAGTAGACATTTCTTACTTTCAAAAGTAATGACTTGTTGAAAACGTTGATTTCCTTTGAATGAAATATATTAAAAAGATGGATATTTTACTTTATTTATTTATCTGTTTTATTGCAATGTTTATTTCTTCTTTAGAAAAGTTTCAATAAAACATAAAATAAATTTAATTTTATAGGAAAAAATAAGAAAAAGTATTCAGGTATAAGTTGTATACATACGATTATATTTCTTAATTTAGATAGTGAAGATTTTTAAAGTATGCATTGTGAAATCCTGATTGATATCATGCAATATAAAAAATAATTCTATTCAAAATGGAGCTGCCACACTTTAAAAATCAACATACTTGGAATATCGTTGATCAAGTAAATCATTATTAATAAATTTACACTGATATTAAAAGATATTTATTGTGAATTGATTATGACATTAATTTGTAATTGATAATGAAGTTAATTTGTAACAAGATTTAACTTATATCAATGATAGTTGACGCTGCACTATCTCGAACTGTAACAATGCTCGGAATAACTGCGCAACTTCAAAACGCAAATCATTTTTTTAGGTGTTTCAGTAGCTAAACATAACGAAGGGTAAAACTGAGTAATCCATCTTTACACGTTAGTTTAAGCTTTCTAGTAATTTGAGATACCTCAGTGCCGTCTTCTGGTGATATTGGGTACTAAAATGAGGTAGCGTAGTACAAAAAATACTTGACATTATACTTTTCTCTCCTGCAAGCTAGAACTTAATATAATAGATGCCAGCGTTTACTCTTTATTGAATTTAAAAAAAGTTCGGTTCATTTTAGAGCACTTTGTCTATTATTGACGGTTTTCTTTAGTTCGACGTATTACATAAAATTTAGACCAAAGCAATAGTCATGCTGGAAAATCATCTTAACATTTTTTAGCTGAGTTGTAATCGGTAAAATCAGTAATTAAAATAACACGAACACAATCCATTGTTGATTTAGGGAACCATTTCCCTCCATAAATATAATATATCATCAGTAATTTAAACATGTTACATCAAAAATTCCATTTTTTTGAATTATGTAATACTTCTTTTAAAGAAGAAATCATAGTGCAGTCGAAACAAATGTACCTTTCGACTGCACTATGACTCATTAGAAGATATGATAGTTCTTAAGAGATCCCAATTATTAGAAACATTTTCTTTAAGATTAGATTACCCGTTGTTTATTACAGCATCTTCTAAATCATTTTACATAACAATAATTCCATATAGTGTGCGTTTATGAAATAAGCATACTATGTAAAGCTTCTTGAGTGTTTGAGGTGAATTATTATACTCCAATAACAGCGAAGGAGTCTCCAAAAATTTCTTGGCAGAGTACCAAATGGAATGTATTGTACATATTTGAAAACATAAGCCATAGAAGAGCTTAGTGCAAACAAATATCATGGTTCTTCTCCTTGAGTTTTTCAAATGACGCCGCAGCACAATTCGAGAATTTCCCGGTTCAATGTTAATACCCTTTCTATAAAAGAGGACAAGGGATTTTGTTCTCACTCTTGTATTATTGAAATATTTGATTATGTGTTGATAAATTAGACAGAGATTATTAAAATTCTATACAGATATTTTTCTAACTTTGCGTTTTCTAATATCAATGTTATGGTTAAAATACTATATTTTATGAATTAAAAAATATATATTCAGTGAAAAAAAAAGAATATTCAATAGAAAATTTTCTTTAAGATTAGATTACCCGTTGTTTATCACAGCGTCTCCTAAATCATTTTACATAACAATAATTCCATATAGTGTGCGCTTATGAAATAAGCATACTATGTAAAGCTTCTTGAGTGTTTGAGGTGAATTATTATACTCCAATAACAGCGAAGGAGTCTCCAAAAATTTCTTGGCAGAGTACCAAATGGACATTCATTCGACAAATCGCAAAACATAAAAGTTATATCTATACCTATGTACATATAAACAATAAGAATAAAAAATGAATCTAAACAATAAAAAATTGTAATATGTATATATGCATATACAGTGAAACACGTTTAACACAAAATTGAGGGGCCCGAAACTTTTTTCATGTTAAAAGATTCGTAAAAAGAAAAGAACAAAACTCACACATATTTTCGACGTCTTAAAATTTTATTTCGATTTCCTGTTAAACTACTAGTAGATTGCATCCATTAGGATAAAAAGCAGTTAAAATATATATTTTTGGGGGGGAAAATATCAGAAAACTTTTTTTACATTGCATAGTATACTGTCCAGACCACTATATCATTTCGTGTTAACCGATTTTTCATGTTACGCGTTTCATGTTAAACGTATTTTACTGTAATTACATTTATTATTATTATTAATATTATACGTGCAATACAAACATATTGTCTAATCTTACTTTCGACCAATCTTATGATGAGATATTTAAACAATGTGTATTTTTGAAATAATTATTTTAAAACACAGTTTAATTTTTTTCCAGAAAAAGGCATGAATAATTGGCTCTTAATTTCGTTTCAGTTTTATGAATGAAAATGCACGTTTTCTTCAAACACGGCCATTATCTTCTTAAACAACAGCATTTTGCCCTTTTCAGCTTAGGTCTCCAATCTGAGTACCACCAAAATAAAAGTTATTGAAAATTTCATCGTTTTAAAACAATCATAATACTATAATATAAACGTTTAAAGAATGAAAATGGTTTTTTCTTTAAATGACGTCATTTTTACAGACAAAAGCATCACCGTGTTTTTGATTAGCATTCCGTGGTTACAGAGTAGGGAAAAAGAAAGATTGTGATTTTTGGCCTTAATCTTAATGGTAAGAAAGAAAAATAAAAACTACACAATTTTAATCCAATTTTTCCAGTGACAAATTCCGTGATCGGGCCTGCCGCTACCGTTCCGTTCGAACGTTGAAAAAGAAGTGACTTCCAAGGGGGGCGTGGCCTTTTCCGCGAAGTAACGGCGGTCTTTTTATGTTGTAGTTTTCTGAATGAAAATGCACGTTTTCATTGCTATTTTACATTTGAAATTTGTCGTCATTTCCAGGGAGATTTTTTTTTTTAAGATTCCTTTAATTTTGTCTTAATATCTTAAATTTGTAACCCGCAAAATTAAAAATCTATCAAAATTACACAAATTACGCAATTATAGAATAATATCTCAATTTTATGACTTGAAATGCATATATCTTTTTTAAACTATGACATTTTCACCCTTAAAAACATTTAAATTTTAGGGTCTTTCATCCAGTCTTAGTTCCAGAAAATGACATACCTGTATTTGAATAAGCATTAATTTTTGTGCATTAATTAAATACAGATTGTTGTAACGGAATAGTGGGACGGCCGGATTAAAGGAAATTTCCAACTTTTCTTAAACTAATCACTATTAGTTATTTTTTATTACTACACAAGATGAAATATCTATAAATCCATTTATATATGAAACAAATGTTATAGTTGTAAGATTTTAAACATTTGTAGTAGAAAAGTCTCATTTTCACATATAAAAAGCGAATATTTAATTATATTTTGAAATTAGTTTAGACATAAATTTATATATTTAAAAAAAGAAGCCCTTCTGGCCTTTGCCGGGAGGAAATTATAGCTTTCATATTCCTGATTTTTAAAAATCCAGCTTATTTTACTCAAACACACGAAGCTAAAATTAATGGAACCTGATTTTAGAAGATTCAATACCAGTTTTCGTCATACTGAAAATGAAAGAGAAATTCACCAAATTAGTTAGCTATATCCAAATTGGCTTCATTTAGAGCGATTTATGTTTGGTCGCCAAATTTGGCGATATCTTGAAGTGACCGCTATTTTCAAACAAGACGGCGGAAGAAGCTGGCTAACGAAGTCGGTTGAGACCTTGGTATGTCCATTCAGTGTTGCCAGTGGGCTACTTTTTTTTTTTAATTCAGATTTCTTGATTGGCACCACTTTTTTGAAACGTTAAAATTCCCTTTGTTTTCGCCATAATTAAAATGTCATTAAATAAGTGTCATTTTACCATTTCAAATAAGTGGTGCCAATCAAGAATCTGAATTTAAAAAAAGTAGCCCATCTGGCAACACTGTGTCCAGTGCACATGCTTAGTCACACCCAAATTGGTTAATAAATACGCAAACTGTCGCATGACCAAAATCAGGTTGTTTTATGTTTAAAATGTCAGCCACCCTAGAAATTAAAACTTATCTCTCCGCCATTTTTTAAGATAAAGACGAAACAAAAAATCCTCCGGAATCCTTGTATCCAGGTGAAACACTTAAAAAAATATTTTTCAGTTAATTTTTTTGTACCTCTTTTTAAATTTTAAACGTTTTTAAATGGCCGCCATTTTGAAACAAGATGGAGGATGAAGCTGGGCAATGAAATCGGTCAAGACATTGGTATGTACTTTGCACATACTAAGTCACATCCATAAATACGAGAGTTACAGCATGACAATAATCAGATATGTATATATATATATATAAATAAATCGACATTTGAACGGATAGTGGCTTTTGGGTCTGGGTCAAATTTTCGGTGAAAATACAACAAAATTTTCCGGAATTGCTTTCCTCCAGATGGCTGCAATATGTAACTTTATACTTTTTGTAATGACAGCTGCGCTAAAAAATGGATAGTTACCACGATTCCATGTATCCCACTTACAAGCCACTAATTAAGAATAAATATAGGAATGTTAACGTGATATGTAATGCACTAAATATACTACCTGGAGGGAGGAAAGCGGACACTGTATGAGAAGAATGTATGGGGCATATTCCATTTCTTTCTACCGTGTTCCGAAACAGCTAAAAATACTTAATTTCATATTTTTAAATCGTTTTTGTAATACAGAGAAAACTTGTAATAAATGTGAAAATCAATTTCAAAATAGAATTATGTACTAATTTTTAATCCATATAGAGAAATATTTTAACTAAATTTTTTTAAAAATCGTTCAGCTGCAAATTTTGTAAAACACAAGAATAAAAAAGAACCATTTAGCTTCGGTCTATAAACGTATAATGCAGTATAAGATCTTTACAACGCAATTATATATATATTGCAATTCCCTATATACCGCACAACTTCTTAGATGTAAAGAATGAATTCTGAAGTTAAGAAGCAACTGCATTTTCACATTGTAAAAAACTGCTACTCTCCAGAGGTCTAAATTTAATACATTAATTCAAATTTATCTCCTTAATTCAGAGCTTTTAAATGAAAGTATTGCTGCTATTACAGTAAAACGCTTTGTAAATGAGTAATGTAATGAATGATTTGATCCAAGCATATTTAGGCCATGTTTATAAAGTAAATTTAACAATGTTCGGAATGTTTTATCTCATGAAAAAATTTATAACTCATGGTAACAAGGAAAGCAATATAAAGATTCTCTATTGTAATTTAATATGTTTCAGAAATATTGGGACTTGTTTACCAGGTAAGTTTAAAGATGCGTGAAATGCAATCTATGTAACGGACAACCTCGAATTGTTAGGTTTGCGTTATAAATATATTCTACTGTATTCATTAAAATGTAAATTCCTGATATTTCTTCTCTACTTTTGATGTCTGCACCTCTCCTCCTGCACTTGAAGAGAAGTTCCACAAACTTTCCACATTTTTTAAATTGTCCAGATATTAAAATTTTCCAATATTTTGACTTTATATTTTGATTATTATTATTTTTTAAATTTTAAATAACACTATATATTACCACAACACAATTGTATTTAACCCATTTATGCCTAGCGTCCCATTTTTGGGACTTTTCAAATTTTAATAAATTTTTATAATTTTCTTCTTCTTTAAAACATGAAAATTGTATTAAGTAATTGTCTACAGATGTCTTTATCTATTACCGAGAAATGACAGCATAAGATTGATATTTATTTGCTTAAATGAAAGACTTTTTTCGGTGTTAATAGATTTTTCATTTTTTAAGATAGCGAAATGTAAAAAGTAAGTTTATTTGTATTTTTTATATCAAGGATCCAAATAAATAAGTCATAATCTTAGCTTGTAGAATTTTTTGAAATATGTATTTTTTTTTAAATTGCGAAATCATATGTTCAAGCCTTTTCTTTATGCATGTTTGTAACGTACAAAATATAGGGTGCTAGGCGAAAATGGGTATATATTTCTATTAGCCAGTTAGGGGACAGCTATTTATGTAAAGTCCTTTTCAAGATGATTTTGAAATAAACTCTTCTTCTAACCTCAAATACTATTATTCTTAATTTATCATTAATAATACTTATAATGTTATTAGCCTCTTTAAAGAAATAAATATATTTTTTAATAGTTCATAAAAATACTAAATATAGTATATAATATAAAATTTAAAAGCTTAATTTATATAAATTTAGGCAAAACATATAATTATACATTTTTCCACATATGGATATTCCCGTATTTAGTACGTTTGCATTTTGCCAAATAAATACAAAAATATTTTAGCGTAATTTTTTTTGGTATTTTTCTAGTTAATTTTGCAACATTTTAAAGTTATTTTACCAATAAATTTGAGAAAACAAAATCTCAGACATAAATGGGTTAAAACGGAGAAAAATATACAGTAGACTCTCACTAATGTAGTGTTTCTATTTAGAACGTACCCCCTGTTGATAAGGAAATTTTCGTGTTCCCCATCATTTTCTAATTTGAAATTAATATTAAGAACTTAATGTAGTATTACTCATGGGATAATGCTAACAAATGTTTCACAAATTGATCAGGCAGAATTCAAATTACTTCTTTTATCAATTCTTCTAAGACAACTTAGGTATAATTTTGGTTATTGAGAGATCAAGAACATGTCAGTGACGGGGATGAAGAAAAAGAAAATATTACACCGCTAAAAACATAACAGGTTCAGAAATTGCTAATGGCTGTTATCTATAATATTAATTAATATGGAATATAACAGATCAAATTTTAGTGGTCGTAAAAACGGTATGTTAGAAAGATTTTTTGTTCCATTACCGCAAGAAAAAGTCAGAGATTACTTCAATTAAAGCAAAATTTTGTAAGTACAGCCAATTTCTCTGCATATCTTGTTTGATTTGAGTTACGTATTCTCTTATATTATCAAATTGTCATAAACTTTTATTAAAAACTGAAATTACTAAATTAAATAATAAGTTGTTTCTTTTAGCATACAGTTGATAAACTACTTAACTTCTATAATAATCGGATTTCAATTTATTCAACGCAAGGGATTATTTTATACAATTGAAATGTTTACATCGCTTAATGTTGACTTCGGTTAGTGCGGACAAAAAATGGCCTCCCTGTAAGTTCGAACTAACGGAGTTCACTATATACAGTAATAAATGTTCTTAATGAAAATTGACACAGATCTGACAAAAAAGAGGCCCATCTGACATTGGTCTAAATGTAAAGTGTTGCAGTTGAAACAAAAGGAAGACATCATCTGCTGAAAATAAACTCTAATTCGTTTTTTGCTGGCAAACATTAATGTAAGACTTGGTTTTATTTTTTGTAAATACAATAGACACCCCTATGAAATGTCTATAGGGACTCATCAAAATGCTTCTGATCTGATTTTAATTTAAAAAAATTGTCTATAAATTATCTAATATACACAATGCAAAGAAAACAATACCAGAAATTCATAAAAAATACGTTTAATATTATTTAATATTTGATTTAGTATGATTTATCGAGTTGTAACAAAGAATTTCCCTCCCCTTTTTTTTTAAAACTTTACTAGTTTCAATGTAGAATGATGTTTACAGTTAAAGAATAATAATTTAAAAAATGTGTCTGTGAGTTAGAAAAACTTATTTGTTAAGGAAAAAAAATTAAAGATATTTTTTCTTACATTTTTGCAATGACTTTTACTTATTGAAAGCTAGTTGGCGTATTTTAGTGAGAGTGGTTTTGTGGAACAGAATGTTTTGTGGCAATGATTTATATTTATTCACATGTATTTTAAATTTCATTATTGCCAACATGGCTAATTTTGTTGCGCGATTGGCAAAATTATATTAACCCATTAAATACTGACGTTACGTTTTCGCAACATTATATTTGCGAATTTTTAAATTTTTTTTGATACCAGTAAAAGAGAAAAGTAAAATGTGCCTTATTTAATTAACACATTTCAGTGATTCATAAAGTAAAAGTAAGTGTTTAACAAAAAGTGACGTGAACTGAATAAAATTCCTGTAAAACATCCTGGTCCTTAATGGGTTAAGATATTTCACGTGTCCCTGGAGAAAACTAGTCGATACGGCTACTAAAACATACTTTTAAAAACATAAAATAATACTATGTATTTTAACAATATATTTGGATTTCGGGACAATTTGCCAATTTTCACGAAAATTAGACATAAAGTAAAAAAATTGAAAACAAGATAGGCAAAAAAGTCAAACATACCCTTATTTTATTCTAATGAACTATATCCAGGACTACTACCAGAATGAGCCCTGTTCATCAAAAAGGGGAAAAAAATGAAACAAAAATTTTAAATAACTATCAGTAAAATAATTATAATTGATGAACCCCTGTACTAAAAGTTATATAGGTATATGCACTATATTGCCATTAATGACCGGCAATTTTCAATTTTAGACATATTGTCGTATATTTAGAAATATGCTTGTCATATTCTTCTGGAATTTCAGGATTAAAAAGAGCAGATATGACCTCATATTTAGCAATGTCTATTTGATAAGGGGGACAATTAGGGGGGCTACAAAAAATCAAAGAAAAAAATAATACTTGGGATCACCCTGTAAAATAAACTGCACGAAATGATCTATCGCTACCGAATATAAATAAACAGACATTGTGCAATATGTGTATTCTTTTGTGTAAGAATAGCTCATATATTAATAGAGATATAGCGATTTATTTAAAAAAATTAAAAAATTCTTGCATGTTTTTTGCTTATAACATACAGGGTTTTCAACCAAATTTAATGCCGATTTCAGAAAAATTGACAAAATATAGTAGAAACAATATAGTGCAAATGGAATATAAATATATTAAATATTTTAGGATATATGAGCAGTTGTATGAAATAATTTTTATCTGCGCATGCGCGAACGATAACAAGGATCATTTTACATAATTTAATAGTCAACTCTATGGAGCAACTTATTAAAAAAATCTAGACAAATATCGTAAAAATTCAGAAAGATATCGGCGTTAGAGTGAGCAAATTTTTAGTTGTTCTCTAAAAACAGCTGAATGATAAGGGATTTTCCACAAATTGTCATTTTTAATTAATTTTTTTTTTAATTTTCTTTTTTTATTGATGCTTTCGTTCTTACCTGATAACCACCAGAACGAGCCTATACCATGATCAAAAGAAGTATCAAAATCGAAGCATTTTTTTTTCAAATCTACTCGTTGATAGTCACTAAATACTAACATTTTTCTTTAAGTCAGTTAATAAAAAATGACAATTTGTGTAAAATCCCTTATCATTCAGCTGCTTTTAGAGAACAACTAAAAATTTGCTCACTCTAACGCCGATATCTTTCTGAATTTTTACGATATTTGACTAGATTTTTTTAAATAAGTTGCTCCATAGAGTTAGCTATTAAATTATGTAAAATGATCCTTGTTATCGTTCGCGCATGCGCAGATAAAAATTATTTCATACAACTGCTCATATTTCCTAAAATATTTAATATATTTATATTCCAATTACACTATATTGTTTCTACTGTATTTTGTCAATTTTTCTGAAATCGGCGTTAAAGTTGGTTGAAACCGTGTATGTTATAAGCAAAAAACATGCAAGAATTTTTTTAATTTTTAAAATAAATCGCTATATCTCTATTAGTATACGTGCTATTCTTACACAAAAGAATACACATATTGCACAATGTCTGTTTATTTATATTCGGTAGCGATAGATCATTTCGTGCATTTGTTTTACAGGGTGATCCCAAGTATTATTTTTTTTCTTTGATTTTTTGTTGGTCCCTTAATTGACCCCCTTATCAAATCAACATTGCTAAGTATGAGGTCATACCTGTTCTTTTTAATCCTGAAATTCCAGAAGAATCTGTCAAGTATATTTCTAAATATTCGACAAATAGTCTAAAATTGAAAATTGCCGGTCATTAATGGCAATATAGTGTAGTCTTACTGTGTAGAAATGAACAACACGACAAGACGAAAAAAATTTATAAAATACTTCCTATTTAAAGCTTTCGAAACTTTTAATTTTATAACTTTTATTAATTTTAAAGAAAATTTCATAAATTTATAAACTTTTTAAAACTCTATTTGTTTCGAAATGAAAATGGCAAGGCCTGAATTTCCTGAATGTTATCTGCGTCAAGGAAATTCGGGACGTTTGGTCACTTTAAACTACAGGGCGTGGCAGGTATTTGAGAACACACATTATAGGTGAAATATCACCCAGTATATGATAGTTACAAATCTTTTTCTGTTACATGTAAATATGTCAGAACCTAGACTATTTGAGGAAATGAAGAGGCATGCTGTCATTGGCTCATTGGCTGAAGAACACATCGATTTAGAGATTGCCACATTATTGAAACTCACCCGGTCATTCGTCTTTAATGTAAGGAGAGAACTGCAGGCTGCCAGGTTTCATGTGGCAAACGTTACATGAAGGAAACGATTCTCAGCAATATGAAATCATCAAGACACCGGAATTCGTCAGTCAAGTCGATGAAAATCCTACGAAATCGATGAAGGCATCCGCTAGGAAGATGCAGATTGATGAGGCCACAATCTGATGTATGATTCATGAGGACATTCGTTAGAGATCGTATATGGTGGGAAGAGTACAGTCCTAGCTCGAGAAAACCAGGGATAGCCACTTGACCAGAGACAAGTACGTCCTTAACAAGCTGAAACATCAAAAGGAGCCAGGAATGCTCTTGTTTCGTTCCAATGAGAAAACTTTGCCGGGGTCAAGAAGTGAATTGCAAAAAGATCGGCGACGACTTTACGATCGGCCGGAGAGGTTCTGACAGACATGTGCAGAAAATTTTCATCCTCACTGATAATTCTAGGGGTCCTGAGAAGCGAAGATGATCTGATGCTTCCACATTTCTTTTTTCAAGGTGCCAGAGTTAACGCCCGACGTTGCTTATATCGAGGTTTTAAAGCAATAAATTCCGTCTGTAACACGTGGAAGGCAGAACGTTTTTTAACAAGACTTTACACTATACCATACAAACCAAAAATGGATTGCCAAAACATTCATGACGATATCATCCTCAGCTTTTTGACCCCTCCCCCCCCCAGCTACCCTGATATTAACCGAATGTCTTATTACGTGTGTAGCGTAGTTGAGAGAGACTCCAATAATCATCCACACAAAAATGTTGCGGCTCTCAAAACATCTGTTGTGTATGCAGTGGCAAAAATGTTCCCAACACACATCTGATAATTACCTGCAGTCAGTTTTGACAGCTTGTAGAGTCGGTTATTGCGGCTGCCAGTGGTTTCAATGAATGATGTCATGCAGTGTGTATGTGGTCACTTGTACAGAGAGTTTAAAAAAAAAAAGCTCTATCTCTAGTGTATATGCCTGTTTGAAAGCAGGCGTTGATTTGTTCTCAAATACCTTCCGCACCCTGTATACGTGCAATAAAGTCTTAAAAAAACTTTTTTCTGTTCCCATATCCACCAATAATAAACATAACGAAGTTATAGTTTTGTGGGATACTTAATATTAAAAACTCTAATGAAATCACATAAACACATTTTCGATTGCGACATTAAAAAATATTAAATATATTATTGCTTTATATATATATATATATATATATATATATAAGATTAATAAGTATTAAATGGATGTTTCTTCTTCTTTTTATAAGAAAAATATTTAGAATAAGAAACAATCGAGAACGCGCATTATTTTTAGATTACAGATCTCGCCCGAAGAAATTTAGGTGTTAAAGTGGGAGTCAATTTTATAGTACTGTTATGTCCGGGGTATAAACCAAGGCTCAAAGAAACATGTTTAGAAACAGGAATTTTATTTAATAAAATGTAACTTATTTTGCGGTCGTACTTTTTTTACTTAATTTATTAAGTGACAATATTTTTTAATCTGATTCAAATTATGTTTGTTTGATCAGCGGCTTTTACTCCGGAAATTAGGTAACTGCTCTCTCACACTAATTGAAAAATTTGAAATTCAGCATTTTTAACAGAGACTTGAAATTTTAAATATACGCAGTCATGATTGATACACTGCATACTCCTTGATAAATGGAAAAATATTTGGTCATGAAGCAAGATTGGGTTTGTTTCAGAAACAGAACCTAATTAAAGCACGGGCAAACTGGGCCGTGGCCCAGACCCCCCCCAAACCCGCCCGATTTTAGGGGTCCCCAAATTATAAAGCTATCATAAATCTGATATTTTAAATCTTGACATCATACTGATTATTATCAATATTTTGAACCTTTAGAGTAGGATAAAATTAAATAAAAAAAATATATTTATCCAAATATGTATTTATATACTCATACATGTATTCTAAGGCATCAAAAGTTTTTTTTATGACAGCATAGGAAATGTTCCAGGCTTAGGGGCTGGTATTCATTCGTGCCCCCCCCCCCTCCTACCTTCATATACTGTCAAGAAAAATAAACACATTAGATGCCTTCAAATACATACATGAACATATAAATGTAAGTTTGGATAAACATACTTTGTCTTTAACCTCATCCAACTATAAAACTATAAAATATTGATTATAATCAGTACGGGTTCGAAAGAGATTTAAAATGTCACCCTTACGAAAGTTGCGTGCCATATTTTGCAGAGCATAAAATCAGGTAGGCCCCGCCATGCCCCAGTTTGCCCAAGCTTTAATCAGGTTCTGTTTCTTGAAGAAGAAGCCTAACCCTGCTTTATAGTAAAATCTCATTTCATTTATCAAGGAGGATTCAATGTTGTCAATCTGTCAATCAGGGCTACCAAAAACGCATTCAAAATATCGGTTTTGACCTATTCCTAAACTGCGGTCCTGCGAGTCACTAATAATAATAAAAAAATTCAGCGTTTTGAATTATCACCAAAATATTTGTTATAGTCATGCTTTTTATTTTTTATTCGCAAAACAGTCCCTTCGAAACGTATTAATACACCATAAAACCTGTGAAAACATAAACATTAGGGACCCGAAATAAAATTCTGTTTTTGACAGATTTCCGTCTCAACAGGTATAATTGTACATGGTATTCTTACCGTCGGAATCGTTGAAATGTTTCAGTTTAATATAGATCCATTTTCGTAGATTTTACTATGTTTTTTTTTACAAATTTTAAAGGCGATAATTATTTAAGAATGTTGGTCCAATTCTAATAAATGACAAAGGCAGGACTGGGTACCTTTAAAGTCATTGATAGCTTTGCTAATAATGATTTCAATAAGCCTAGAAAAACTGCAAAAACAAGGCTTAACATTCAAGTAGTATAGTTGGGTTAAGAAAAAATGTGCTAAATTATTAACAGTGCTAAAAAACTACACCCGGAACAAGTAAAATGTTTTGCGGGCTAAACAAGTTACAAAGAAGCTAAATTTAGTCTCTATTTAGGTAAAATAATATTCTGGTATATGAAACTACTAACATTTATAAATATACATTTTTATTATTGCTATCGTTTCAGTAAAAGTGTTCAGCTAAATGTTGAAGTTACGTTAACAAAATTTTCTCGTCATTCAAATAATCAAGAGGCATAGAAGTAAAGTAAAATGATGGCAATCGTCGATGCAAACATATATGCATAGTGTTTCTCCGAGTGCATTACTTTTCATTATATATATATATGTTTTACTTTAAAAATTATTTTAATGTTTAGGCTTCGGTTATTACACATTCGGTATAAAATAAAATTACTTAAAAAAATAAAAGTAAACTTTACAAATTGTTTTCCTTTGCTTGGAAAATTATCTTTCTTTAAATGTTAGGTATTATTTTTTTAATGACAAAAGTTTGATTTAAAATTGTGTTTCCTAGTGATGGTTTAACGTTTCAATTAAATATATAAAGTTAAAGTATAACACAAATATCAAAACAAAGTATAAAACAAATAATCAAAAATAAGATTTTGTTGCAATGTCTGTTTTTTACCGCTTTCCAGATTTTATCATTTTAAAAGTAATTAACAATTAAGTATGAAACACTCTCTTCATCCAAATCTTAATAGAAACCTTGTCGAAAATTCGAGAATTTCAAAACATTTTAAAATAAGTTATATTTACAGGATCTAGACAAATATTATACTTTCACCATATTAACTACCAATTTGAAAATAATATTTAATTCAATAAGTTCTTTCGGAAATTCCATGCAATAGAAATGGAAAGCTATGAAGAAATGTTCAGGGGAGAATAATATTTGCATCTGAGAAAAATGACAACCTCATTTGAGGACCTCTTCCGTTATAGATTTCCTAAACAGATAAATTTATACAATTAGACAGATAACTTACCTTTCAGTAACTTTTAAAAATACAACGTTTAACGTTTTTCCAATACAGGGTTTACTAGGAACGGATTCTTGATTACATAAAGTAAACTTTTTTTTTTTTTAATTCCCGGTAGGAATTCGGAATTTCTGAATAAAAGAAAACGTAAAGCTGTCAATCCTGGTTGTCATAAAAGGTACAGGGAATGTCCTCACTGAGCTTCCAAACACAGCCAAACACGAAGTTGCATGTTTCTGAAGATGCCACCGCTTGGATCTCGCACCGCAATGTTCTTTCGTAACCGATACCTTCTGCATAGAGAGACGCCCTTTTGCGTGATCTATGAAAAAATAATCAAGTGGAGTTAAACCTGGGGAATTAGTTAGATGATGTGGAACCTATAAGATACTTTGTATTGCTATTTTGATTTCTAAAATATTTCTATAATTTCTGCATGCATTTTTGCTTTGAGATTTATAAATAAATAAATAAAGTTTATATTGCAAAAAAAGTTTGTATACGTTTAAATCTTCTTCACTTAATTTCTAGTTTATTCTCAAAAATACTTATTTAGAGACTCTGTCGCTTTATAAGATAAAAAAAAATCTTTAGAAAGTGTTGCTTAATTACTTCCATGCCATATTTCCCCATTTTAACTCAGAAAAATTTTCTGTAAGCGACCAGTGTTTTTTGATAAAGGGTTGCCCATTTTGCTGTAACTTTCTCTTCGAAGCATTCCTTATTGTTCTCTTAAATTATTTTTCTTGTTCTACTTGCAGTTTTCTACCCGACTTTAAAATAGTGTGTAACATAAAATGAATTAAGGGGATAGTTTACCTTAAAATTGGTCAAAAAATCAATTTTTGTTCTTAAATATTAAATGAAAGCCTGTTTAATTGTGAATATTTTGACACCTCATTTTTTATCCATACGATAATTATATCGCGAGATATTGAAAATTTTGTTACTACACTCAGCGCAATTACCCACGCAAATTAAAACTTTAAATGGCTTTTTACCCATGTTCATATTTTCTACACTTAAAAATGCTAAGGCTGTTTTGTATTTGAGATAGAGATTTAAATTTTTTTGTACATCTCCTTTATTATATATGTGATACATCTGCGCATGGAATTAGCCTTCAGAACTTTTATTATTGTTTTAAAAATAAAAGTATATGAAGATGTGTTAGATTTTTATCATTTTACACTATATGTATCAGTAAAAAAATTATATTAAGTGTAATATTAGATGTGTATAAAAATACATACGCAGTCTTGTGTAATAGACTTTTGAAAATCTTAAAAAAAATTGGGCAAAAATATCAATTTTTAAAAAAGTAGTAGAGATTTTAAAAAATTCAAATTTTTATAAACATTTTAAAATCATAATTATGCAGTTAATTTTTTTTTCAAAATGTACTTTTAGTTGAACATCTAAAAGCAGTGAGTTCTCAATTGGAAGCATATTTTTTAAAATAAACGAAATTGTTGAAAAGGTAAACTGTTCCCTTAAGATCCAGCTCTCTAGTTTGTTGTTCACTCTTACAATTGTTCTTTATGAAAACATATTTAATAAATTCTACTTTTTATTCAAAGTGAGTAGATCAGATTTCATCATAATGTCAAACATTTCTTTTCGAGTAAATATTACAACACCCCAAGACTCTAAAGCGATCATAACAATTTAGTATCTCATAACAATTTAGTAACAACAAAGTAGTAAACTCCCGACTATCCGGCCCTCCGTACTATCCGGCCTTGTAAAAAAAAAATGAGGAATGTTGCAAGCGGCCGAGACAGGCAGGTTCCCGTCCGTAGGAAAGTGCTAACTCACGACAAGAAGGAGCAAGAAAAGATTGCAGAATGCAATAGTAGAGACAGACAGAAAGGGAAGGAGGGGGGGTTAAGTCTTAATAAGCTGTTTCGTCAGTTGTACAGCGGATGTTAACAAGTACAGACGTTATTTTCCGCTTATCCTGGTTACTTTCGTATAGTCTTTTGGTGTGCTTCGTGTTTATTTATTAAGGATTAACTAAATGGGTGAAAAACAAAATAAGTTTGTAGTGACTATGGAGGAGCGCAGCAGGAGGTAGCGACACCAGCTGATATCTGCTTGTGTAAATGGAGGGACATTGCGTCGCGGAAGAGGGCTAACAGGGAGAAGCAGTCATCTATCAACTACTTTTTCAAAAACTAAAATCTAAGTTTTGACTCTTTTACCGTATGCATAACTTTTCACATTTGTGCAATCATTTATTAAAATACAGTAAAATAAGATTTACTCATTTTTTTACGAATTAGACTTGCGTTTTACGTTAATGTTTTGCTTCTTTTGAAACTGTATGTACTGTATATATAAAATTTATCTTAAAATGTGTAACATATGTTTTTAATATAATGGGGGTTGCAGGAAGTGAGTAAATATTTATAGAACTCCGGCCTATCCGGTTTTTTTGTTATCCGGCCTACCCTTCCGCCACATTAGGCCGGATAGTCGGGAGTTTACTGTACCTCATAACAATTTAGAAAATGGGATTCCGAAAAATAAAAATTCACAAATTATTTAAGGACACTTTAAAGCAAAAGTTTTTTTTAAGAGACGTCATCTATGATAAACAGCTTTCTAATAAAACTAGTCTGATGCTTAAAACTAGTTAAAACTAACACAGAGCCCTTTGAAATGAAGGAATTTCTCTAACTGTGCACAAAATCCAAACATTAAAAAATTATGAAATTATATTTATGTGAATAAACTTAATTGAAAATCACAATATAGAAATGAAGAACATACCTGGATTCAAAGGAAGGTATGGAAAAATTATCGAACCTACTGAACTAGCCATGGGAAAAATAGTTTGACATAACAACTATATTACTGTAAATTATTTTTAAGCACTGATAAATTTACAATGCATTGACAGCGATACATGTTCCAAAATGAAAAGTGCCTTCAGAAAAAAAAACTGTATAAAATAAGTAAATAAATACATAAATAAATAAATAAATAACAATAAAAATATTCCCGATTAGACATTGAACTTAGATATCCTATGTAATAAATAAAAAAAATAAATACAAATAAAAATTAATATTAAAAATGTTTAAATGCAAGCGTGCAAAGAATACTGCTACTGATTTAGCATTAGCTCACGAGTTCTTCCGCGTTCTTAGGCTCTTAACCTCTTCACGAAGAGCGTTTTTTACAGAATTTTTAATCTTTTATGACTGGTTTTTCAAAACTGAAAATTTGTCCACTATAATCGCGAAAATGCTGTGATAAAATAAAGAAAAATTTACAATTACAAAGTACTGGTTGCAATACTTATGCGTCTTGTATACGTAATTCTCGTAAAGAAAAGATTAATATTGTGAAATATAGTAAAAAAAACGTAATTTAAAAGATGTTACCAAAAAATCACCTTTTAAAAACTTTTTTTAAAAAATATCAATATTCAAAGAACAAGTGACTATTCTGCATGGGGTCGAGTGACTAGACTTTATGCAAAACTAACCCAAACTTATTGGGGAGACGCCCGTTTTTTCTTTTGCTGCATGTCAAATTCAGATTGAATCTTGCATCGAGTCTAATAAGAATATTTTATCAAAAACAGACTCATGTTGGGTTCTTGTAAAACTTGATCCTCGACCCGATGCAAGATTCTGATCCGAATGCTACCTACAGCCAAAAAGTAAAAGCAACCAACCTACAGAAATGAGTCGGGCTGCGTTCTAGTAAAATCTGATCACTCGATCCAATGCAGGATTGGGTCATACAAAGTTTCGGGTGACTACCGAAAAAAAAAAAAAAAAAACGTCGATCTGTCAACAACAACAAAAAAAAGCCAACCCAATAAGGTCGAGTCCGGTGCGGGTAAAATATAGTCACCAACCAAATCGTCACAAATGTCACACTTTTTACAAATTGGTCAAACTGTGATTTTGTGAAGTCACAGTGTGATGTCACAAAAGATCCATAATGACTTCACATCTATGTCAAGTGATGCCAGATAGACAGTTATAAAATTACAATAGGACGTCAAAGTGACTTTGTCGTGATGTCACAGTGTCATACAGACTGGAAAATTTGTCGGTACTGTGAAGTCAATTTATTCCATTTTCTGACGAGTAGCAAGTGAAATTGTTTTGCAGTTGGCTTGTTACGCTTGACTCAAAAATCGATCTCGATGACTTCACAGTGAAGTCACGAATTGACGGTCACCTGAGACTTACAATGTAACGAATTAAAAATATTACATTTTGGCCACTATTGTGGTTGTGACCATTAGTGATGTCACAAGGACGTCATATCTTAAGGCTGTGTTCTTAGAACAAGTGTCCCACAAAAAAATATTGATAAGTGGAACTTGGAGGTGATAATTTTATAGAATGAAGTTTTATAGAATCTACAAAAGGTTTTTAATTGTAAATAAACGGCATTCTCTTTTTCATCCAAAACCGTGAACAATTCTTGCAGTAAGAGGACAAAAAACACACCCGATGACCATTTACAAGTAAATAATACTTGTGAAATAAATATTACTGGCTGTTTTAAAAATTTTGACGGCTACTTGAAAGCAAGAATTATTAAACTTCTGGATGGATCAAGAGTGCCTACAGATACAAAATATGTGAAGGGTTTGAGAATATAAATCTTTATGCAATAGTTAATGGGTTCAATACAATAAATGATTAATAGTATGAATGGAATAAAAAAAATAAATCTGGCGGAGTAGGCGTCCGCAGCTCGCTTCGCTTGCTCGCCACTTTTTGCGGCAACTCTAGCCATAATGAGTACCATCATAAATCCTTTTAACTTATGAAAATTTCAAAAAAATTTAAGGTAAAAAAACAGTAACTGAAAACTTCGTTGAAATCACAATTAAAAATGCATTTAGTTGGTGCTACCAATAGGCATAAATCATTTCAACATTATGAAATTTACCAATTTTTGAAATATAAAATTATTAACTGAAAAAAAATACCTTTGAACACAATTAATTTAAACTTCATTGCGCATAACATTGTACAGCACAGCTTAAATTTATTTTGAAAAATTCTTGGAAAAACATTACCTGATACCAATATAGTTCAACATAAATCAACAAACACTATCTAAAGCTCTTTCGACGGAGAAAATGCAATAACCTCAGACACTTGGCAAGTTAACAAAACGTAAAAAACACGTTTTCTGATGTGTCTAAAAGAAACTTTTGATGAAAAAGGTGATTTTCTGAATGCATCACGTGACCGTAAAACGAACCTATGGCCATTGCTATTTTTACATCTGCCAAAAAATCGTACTGTATTTAAAAACAGCTCCTGCTGAATTTTAATTAGATATAAAGGCCAGTCAATATGACGTCATATTGACAAAACCGTACTAAAATATTTCAGTTTTATATAAACTCTAAAGCTCGTGACGTCATTGGCAGTTCCTAACAAACTGTTCCTGTGCATTTCCTGCTCTATTTTCCGGGAGGTAACTCCTTCACACTATGGAAAACTTTCCCAGAAATCGATTGTTTGTTTGAAACAGTTCCATGTGTCATGATACTTTTGAAGTCCATATGAGAATGAATCTTTCCTTTCAAATATGTCATCATTTTCACCATCAGAACAATTCATCTCTTCCGAGATTAGAGCGTCATTTACACAATTCTTTTAAAATTCCCGAGTTTCATTAAATATTCATTTTAATTAATTAGAAATTATATAATTTTCAGAAATATTTTATTTTATGCAGACCAAGAATCTTAAAATAAATAGCAATATTCCAGTCTATTTATGTGCAGGAATAAGGATCAGGAATATGACGTCATCACTGACACAGTTATAGTAAAGTATTTTAATTCATTTATGAAAATGCATCTTTTGTTTTCCGAATGACGCCATTATCTTCATCGGAAACATTTCGTTTTCCATAATATTTACTATGAAAGATTATTCACTGTCTTTTTTTTTCTTACACAGATCGCTTAATATTATTTCTTAATAAATAATCTGTATTCTGCTCTTACGCGATTAGTGCATAATTAAAATTAAACGGAATCGTTTTAATATGTTTACATTTTATGAAAACCATTGAAAATTTTCTTTTAAATATGGCGCGAGTTTAAGTGGTGAAATCCCTCTTCTGATTGATGGAATGTAATAAGTCAAATTAATTGTATTACGGCGGTTGTTGCCAAACGGCAAGCTACAAATTCAGCCCTATTTTAGCACCACGCAAGAGAAATATATATATGGATACCCTGCAATCAGAATGAAAAAAATAATAAAAATGGATGAAAAATGAGCTGGTTTTCTAAATAAGATTTCAGTGCGAATGCAATCAAAATATAATGTGCATAATGTATTAGCTAAGTGTATAGAGCAACTTTTGTGAAAATCCCAAAAACGTAGCTGGAAAATTCTGAAAATTATCGTCGGTGGGTAATCCGTTGTTCCCAAAAGGAAGCAAAAGGATGAGGGGTTGTATCCAAATGTAGTAGTACGTGCAATATTATGTATGGTACATTGGCACTAATCAACGGATGTTTGGATAGAGCTCCTCATCTTTTTGCTTTCTTTTGGGAACAACGAATTTCGAGCTTATTCAATCGACGATAATTTTCAGAATTTTCAAGCTATGTTTTTGAGACTTTCACAAAAATTGCTCTATACACTTAGCTAATACATTATGCACATAGCATTTTGATTGCATTCGCGCATGCGCAGTAAGACATTATTTAGTAAACCTGCTCATTTTTCATCCAATTATTATTATTATTTAAATCTGATTGCAGGGTGTTGTGTCCAATGTGTTTTGTCATAGTTTCTGAAAAGAACATTTTTACATTAAAAACTCTGCAAAAAACTTTTTAAAATTTGGGACTGTTTTTATAAAAAAAACTTAAATTCTCTACTTGTATACATGCTATCCTCATAAAAATGAACACAGTTTATTACAATAAGCCTATTAATCATGTTCTAGAGTTTGAAGGCTTTTGCTACATTAGTTTTTACAGGGTTATCCAAACGATATTCGCTTTTTTAAGTTTGTTGACGGTCCCCTATGGGGTTTTGGGAAAAAATCTTCGCTGAAATATATGACCCATACTATTTTGTTTACACACCTGGAGTTTCAGGATAATTCCTCATGTATTTTTCTAGATATTTAACAAAACGTCTAAAATCGCAAGTGGCCGGTCATCATTGGCCATATAGTGTATGAGTACACACACAGAATAGACGGAAAGAAATTGCTATATTTTTTAAAGGTTTAGATGAAAAATATTGAGGGGATAAATTAGACCCATTAAATGCAAAAATGATTTTGATATAAAATAAAATGATAAATTTAACACATCTCTTTAAGTTATTATTGGAACTAGTTAGACAATTACCAATGTAAAATTATAGATTGGCAACTTGTATAATTACTTTGTAAAAATTAAGTGTGAAAAAGTAGTAGATCAAATAAATCTGGAATCAATCCATATTTCTTACTTTTATATCCATACTTATTCATTAAAAATGTTTATTTACGATATTTTTATTTATTTTAATAACTATTTAAATATGTTGCGAGGAAATATAATTTCTGCAAGAATCCCAAGTATTTGAGTGGCCAATAATCGCGAGGTCCATTACTGGTGGGATTGAAATTTACCATTCCCTTTACTGGAACATAGACAAGGTACATTTTTTCTGTAAAAATATGTTTTATTTTAAATATATGTTTATGAGTAAAATAGTTTATTAAAGGTGATACATGAAAGCTCAGACAATCATAAAAAATACTGACAAACTGACAAAGCTTTTTAAACATTATGTGATAACTGACTGAATGACCTTAAATGGCTTATTACTAGTAAATTTACTTTATACCTTCAAATTAATTTTCATAAATTTTTAATATCTGAAACTTTAATTAAAGAAAAAATATTGTAATAAATGTATCAAAAGAATCAAGTTTACTATTTATGTATTATTTTAAGCAAAGTTTAAACTTTTTTTTTCTCGCTTTAACATAATCTATTTTCTACTAATAAAATTCAACAAGTTAAAAAAAAAAAAAAAAAAAAAAAGAAAGAAAAGAAAGCAACAGAAAATAATGAAAGTAACAGAAAAATTAAGAAAAACAAAGAAACGGATAACACAACATAAAAAAAAATTCAAAATCAATCGTTAGTAGAAACGGCTATCATTTCGAGGCGTTTGCCTTAATTTCAACTAAAACGAAGAATACATATGAAATGTCATATTTTACTAATGGAAAGCAAGTAAAAGTAAAGAAATAAGTATAATGTGACAATGCAAAAGTTTTGATCGTTATACCCGAATTTCACTCGTTACAACCGGATTTTCTGAGATATATTTTTGTATTACACCTAACATTTTCTTCCTTTTTAACACTTTCCAACTTAGTTGAAAAGCGTTTATGAATTGGGTTTGTCTGTCCATCTTTCCGTGCTCTAACTTGCGTAAATATACACGGGTTACCATATAATTGATATACGTTATTGAGGTTCACCGTGGCATATTCGGTATTGAAAATGAAGTGCGTAGTATTCATAGTTCATTTACAGAGGCACTCAAAAGTATTCCGTTACATTACGGTCTATGGGGAAAAAATCACTTGCAGTTTATCTTACTAGAGTTAAAATATTTTTAACACAATGAACTTTATATACATTATTGAGGTGCACAAAAGATGGCTAATATAGAATGTGTTATGTGTAGCACTTACAGTACAGATACAGGAGAACTCAATAGTATCCCGGTATATTATGGTCTATGTTTATTTATGTTTTTAATGATATATTTTAATAACTATTTAAATATGTTGCGGGAAAAGATATTTTCTCCAAGAATCCCAAGTATTTGGGTGGACAATAATCGTGAGGTCCATTACTGGTGTGATTGAAATTTACCATGCCCATTACTGGAACATAGACAAGGTTACTTTTTTTTCTGTAAAAAAATATGTTATGAGTAAAACATTTTATTAAGGAAATAATGATAATATGATTAAATATGAAGAAAAATCGTTTGCGGATTATTTTAATAATGTTACTCTGTTACAAGCATTCTGAAATTTATATGAATTTTTGAGGTGTACTAATACACGCTTTCTGTAGAATATTGTGTACAATATGTGGCGTTTATAAAAACCTATATGTAATATACAGGGTTTTTCAAAAGAATTGAAGTACGTTTCCGTCTATTGGTAGAAATTTCTGAAGTTGACTTTTTAACTGTGTTATGTGTTTTCTTACTAAACTAAAATTTAGCATAGTGCTATGTAGAATATGTACAAATCTATATATCATATACAGAGCAGCGCAAAAGAACTGGAGTACCTTTCCGGTCATAGGCGGTAATTGTTGAAATTTGGTTTTCAAATGTGTCATACGTTTTCCAAAATATTTACTTAGGTATCTTCTTTACCTTATTAAACGGAGAAGTTTTGTTAAAGTATTCTGGAAGTGTTGGAAAATGTTTCATAATCTATGCTTGACGCATGATTTTCTTTCTTGTTATACGTTAGAATCGAGTCTCACAACTTCCGAGACCGTTCTTTATAAATGAACTATACAGCATAACTAAAACAATTGACATAATATAATAGTAAAAAGGCATTATAAAAAAAGAAACATTTTCCATATTACATGACTATTAGAGAATAACTTAAAAAAAATACTTTCATGAAAACTTTAGAACTTTAAAAAAAGGTTTAGATAAATCCTAGAAAGTTTCTTTCAACTGACAGTAAGTCTGATATATTTGTCGATTCAGAGAATTGGTGCAAAACACACAGATTTGCCAGAATGACGTTGATCTCTAGAGAGGAAGTTTGGATTTGCATTCTCAAGTTTACAAGGAATTTATTTCAAATATTTCTCTTTGTTTTCTCAAGGACAATTTTCATCATTCAACTCGTAAAGCACGGACAACATTTTTAAAAACTAATAACAGAACATGGTTGCTATCACAATTTTTATACAGAAAATAAATATAGTTGAGAATTTTGCCTTATTGGTACCCAAATAGTGAACTCCCGTTAGTGCGTACTTTTAAGGGAGGCTATTTTTTTATTGTCTGCATTAACCGAAGCTCGCATTAACCCTTTCTGGCACAGAAAAATTCTGTTCGTGAAATAATGAAATGATTGACTGACACTAGAATTTACAAACGAACTTCTTAGAAAGCAAAAACTTGTATTTTTAAGCTTTCATTATAAAAGCAAAATTTTATTAAAATATTCTTGGTGCCATTTGTAAGTTTGGAAATAAAATTAGGTGGTCCTGCAGTGGGATCATTGTGCCGGAAAGGGTTAAACGATGTAAATATTTGAATGGTGTAAAATAACCTCTATTGTTAAATAAATTGAATTTTGTTTTTGACAGAAATTAAATATGTTACCAACTTAATTCTAAATAATCAACTTATTCCTTAATATAGTAAATTTTAGTAAAAAAAGCAAGCTAATGACAATGTGTTAACCCTTTAAGACCTGACCTACACAATTGTAAATGTGATCCCAAGGAAAAAGAAAAAAACATTTTCCTCTTTTTCTGTAATTTAAAGCCGAGTTTGCACCACACACTTGTGTGGATTTTTCCTTGACGTAATCTGTCATCGGAAATTTTTTACAATATTTTTAGGTAGATTTCATATGAAATACTACCTATTGGGATCGTTCCTATGTTGGAATTTCTGAAAATTTTTTGCAGATCTACACCGATCATGACTTCTAGAACCCAAAACCACCCTCAGTAAAAAACTTTATCTATCTATCTATCTATCTATCTATCTATGTATCTATCTATCTATATATATCACTTTTTTCTGGACACGATAACTTTCGTAATTCTACACCAATCTCTTCCAAACTGATACATAAAATCAAAGGGCATAAAATCTCGGTCAAGTTCGTTAATGGGCAAAATCGGACCAAGGGGATGGAAATAGGGAGGGGTTTTGTGAAAACCGAAACCCCCCCCCCATAAATTCTTAATTTTTGTACATATCAAATCAGTTTAAAGTTTTTATTACTTCTAAAAATAGGGCCAAAATTTTATGTATCACAGATTTTTGATAAAGTTAAAAATTGGCTCAAGGGGCGCAAAAAATAGGGTTTTTGGGAGAAAAAAATTCATAACTTCGTCAATTCTCAAGATATCAATTCCAATTAATTTTATTATAAATCTCCTTAATATTATCTACAACTGTTGTATTCACAAGTTTTTGATAGGACCAATTCGTACCGCAAAAAAAAAAAAAAAAAAAAAAAAAAACGAAAACAAAAAGGGGGTTTGAAGAAGTAAAAAATCCATAACTCCGTCAATTCAAAAGATATAAAATCCCATGAATTTATCATATATCTTCTTAATATTGTCTACAACATCTATATAGACAAGTTTTGGATAGGACCAATTCTTACAGCAAAAACAAATTAAAAATACATAGCGGTTGAAGAAAAAAATCATCTAAGTAAGGGTGTATTCAAATCCAAACTGCGTATTTTCTTACTCATTTTACAATTCATTTTTGCTCTCAAAGGCTTCCAATTGGTACGTTTTTTTACTCAGAAACTATATAATGTACCGTAATGGTCGATTATTTGATAGAGGAAGAATATATTTAAAAAAATGCTGTTAAAGTGGGCATTTTGAACCGAATTTCCCGAAGCGGATTGTGTTGGAAAAATCAATTGCATTAAGGATGCACTCAAATCCAAACTGCTTATTTTCTGACTCATTTTTAAATTCATTTTTGCTCTCAAATGCATTTAATTGGCAGATTCGCTTATTCAGAAACTATATAATATACCGCAATGATCGACTTTTTGATAGATGCAGAATATGTTTCAAAAAATTATGTCAAAGTGGGCATTTTGAACGGAATTTCCCGAAGCAATTGTGTTATCACTTTCTTCTGGACACGATAACTTCCGCAGTTCTGCACAAATCTCTTTCAAACTGATACATAAAATCAAGGGACATAAAATCTCGGTCAAGTTCGTTAATGGGCAAAAGCGGATAAAGGGGATGGAAATAGGGAGGGGTTTTGTGAAAACCGAAAAAACCCCATAACTTCTTAATTTTTGTACATATCAAATCAGTTTAAAGTTTTTATTACTTCTAAAAATAGCGCCAAAAATTCATGCATCACAGATTTTTGATAAAATTTAAAAGAGGCTCAAGGGGCGCAAAAAATAGGGTTTTGGGAGAAAAAAATTCCTTATTTCGTCAATTATCAAGATATCAAATCCAATAATTTTATTATACATCTCCTTAATATTATCTACAACTTTTATATCCACAAGTTTTTGATAGGACCAATTCGTACCGAAAAAAAAACGAAAAAAAAAAGAAGGTTGAAGAAGAAACTTTTTCATAACTCCGTCAATTCACAAGATATAAAATCTCCATGAATTTATCATATATCTTCTTAATATTGTCGTCAACATTTATATAGACAAGTTTTTGATAGGGCCAATTCTTAAAGCAAAAACAAATTAAAAATACATAGCGGTTGAAGAAAAAAATCATCTTATTAAGGGTGCATTCAAATCCAAACTGTCTATTATCTTACTCACTTTTAAATTCATTTTTGCTCTCAAACGCATCCAATTGCTAGATTCTCTTATTCAGAAACTATATAATGTACAGTAATGATCGATTTTTTGCTAGAGGCAAAATGTATTTCAAAAAATGATGTCAAAGTGGGCATTTTGAACAGAATTTCCCGAAGCGATTGTGTTAGAAACGAAAAATATTGCCCTACTGAGAAAATAATGGTTTATTAATCAAGTTTTAATTAATTGAAAGAAAAACAAAAACACAGGTCGCTTATAAATCTTTTCAAAAATCACGTCAGCATGTTTCATATTTTTTTTAATTAAAAATTAATCTGAAAATGTGCCAGAAAATTTCGAGTTGTTGAGTATGGAAAAGTATTTTTTTAATATCGCCTTAACATGATTCTGATAAAACCAGCTATTTTATAAAAAAGGAAATATAAACTCGTCAAAAGCAGACAGATAAAACTGTTAAAGTGGATTTATATCTAATAATGATTTAGTTTTTGTTGGTGAAATTAGTATACTTAACTTCGAAATCTACCTCTGCCTGTAGGCCCGGCCGGCAGGGATTTTTTTCAATGAAATATGATCCAAATAATTAGGGTTAAAAATCAAGACTTTTAATTTCTACCAAAACTCTTCAGGTGTTAAAGCGTTAATACAAAAGAAGAAATTACTGAGGTCAAACAAAAAATGTAAAGAAATTTCCATGCTTACATCATTTAACTTTAATTAAAGTAATCTCTCACTTTCCTAGCGTTAATTGAACAAATAATCTTTTTGCCATATGATTTTCCAGTTTTGCGATACACTCGAAAATTTGGTCCGTTATATCACATTTTGATAGGTAATACCGGCGAAAGCCATTAGCAATTTTTGAACCTCTCACGTTTTTAGTGGTAGAAAGTTTCCTTTCTCTTCATTATTGTCACTGACAACTTCTTGATCTCTTACGTTATTAGAGGCCGAAAGTTTTCTTTCTCTTCATTATTGTCACTGACAATTTCCTGATTTCTCAATAACCAAAATTACATCAAAGTTGCCTTTGAAAAAAAAATGTACAAATGCAATTTCAATATTTCTCTGTCAGTTTGTGAAAAAAAAAAAATGGTGCGCATTATCTGATAAGTGATGTCTTTAGCATTAATTGCTAATAGAAAGTTATGAGAAAAACGAATTTGTCCTCATTAACGTAAAATACGTCTAAAGCGGAGACGCATTAACCAAAGTCTACTGCATTTCATTTTTAAAAGATACTTTTTAAAAAGAAGTTTAGATAACTCTCGACAATTTACAAAACTCTGGATAATTGTACATGTGGAAATAAAAATAGAAAATTTAGGGAATATTTTTTCTTATATATCCTTCCCGCTATTTTCAAACACTCTATATTTATAGAGAATTAAGATTCCTATCAGTTAAAATATGAGAGCGAAGAAAATATAATCCTCGGAGTATATATGGTTTGATATATTATTTGCTATGCATTAATAATATTTCGAAGCGTTGACATTTCCTTTAAAATCTCGTAAAACTTTGAGTAGAGAAAAACATTCTAATAGATTTTTTTATACCACAGGACGAAGTGGGGATGAAATATAATTATAGATATGCATTTTGAAGGTAGAATTCACCAAAACATAAGTAAGGTATTAAAAAATCTCATATAAGGTTGGAAACATTGACAAAATTGGCATAAAAAGGTGAGATTCTAAAATGTTTTGGACATGTGAAAAACATGTGAAGTTTTAAGGTATTATTTATTTTGAGTATAACGATAGAACCCTGAAATTTGCATTGAATTCGCAAAAGAAAACATGCCTAGAATTTTATTCTTTCTTTCAGAAATTCAAAGGATTGTTCTTCAGTTTGCTTTAATAAAAAATGCACTGTCGAAATAAATCGTTTATTTAATTTACTTTTTGTAGAAACCTTTATGCCCATGCCATAACAAAATTCACTGATTAAATAAAGAAAAGAAGGTCGCTAGCGAACACAGACTGAACAAATCCAGAAGTTATATAATAAAATGGATAAATTAGATTATTCTGCAGCGAGATATTTTTCAGAGTTTCTTATTCTCTTAAGGATTTTTTCTATCGTAATGTTTATTTCGTAGCTTATGAAGACTAAAAACTGATGCAAACACACATTTAAACTAGTATTCTATGTCCCTTGCGAAACTTTCTTCCCCATTAATCTACTATATTAATTTAAATAACGCTATTACACACCAACAATGATAAAATATGTGCAGTGCATTTCTTTAAATTTAACTCGGAGGAATAAAAAACACACAGCTCAACAGCGCCTCCTCTTGGGTATTCAAAAAGAGAATTGGAGAAATATATATATATGTATAAATAATTAATGACTTCAAATACAAAATTTAGCACATACACTGGCGGAAAAAAAATCCCAACAGCAAGAAAGACTTGTGTTAGATAAACGAAATTTAGTAGGCGTGTTTATACATCTGAAAGATGGCATTGATTGAAATTTCGCGCTTCGCGCATAGGTGTAGCGCTAGTAGCGCCACTCAGAACCTGCAGATCAGGTTTACTTTAAATGCATGGTGTAAAGTTCATGGGCGTTATTTAGCTTCGAAATGTGACGTATTGATTTTATGTTAGCCAAGAATGCTTTTAACAAAACGAAGAAGCCACTGGCAACAGCTCACCGATTTGGAACGAGGTCGCATATTCGGGCTACGAGAAGGTGGAATTTCTTTCCACGATATTGCAGAAAGACTTGGCTGGAATGTATCCACTGTGCATGATTGTTGGAAGCAGTGGTCAAGGAATGGTACTTCCTGAAGAAGACCGGGTTCCAGGCGGCCACGTGACACTCCTGAGAGGGAAAATCGCCGTTTTCGGCGCACGCCTATGGCGCATCGTAATGCGTCTGCGGCAGAAATACTTGGCTGGAATGTATCCACTGTGCATGATTGTTGGAAGCAGTGGTCAAGGAATGGTACTGCCTCAAGAAGACCGGGTTCCAGGCGGCCACGTGACATTCCTGAGAGGGAAAATCGCCGTTTTCGGCGCACGCCTATGGCGCATCGTACTGCGTCTGCGGCAGAAATTCGAGCTGTAGTTGGTACCACAGTGACACAACGAAATGTTAGAAATAGGTTACTTCAAGGACAGCTCAGAGCTAGACGCCCTCTAGCGTGCATTCTACTGACTCCAAGCCGTTGCCGTTTGCGACGCCATCGGTGCCAAGCCAGAGCTCATTGGAGGACAGAGTGGAGATCTGTTGTGTTTTCTGATGAAAAAGAAACACAACAGATCTCCACTCCGCCCACCAATGAGCTCTGGTTTGACACGAATGGCTTCGCAAACGGCAATGGCTTGGAGTCAGTGGAATGCACGCTAGAGGGCGCCTAGCTCTGAGCTGTTCTTGAAGTAACTGATTTCTAACAATTCGTTGTGTCACTGTGGTACCAACTGCAGCTCGAATTTCTGCCGCAGACGCAGTACGATGCGCCACAGGCGTGCTCCGTATACAGCGATCTTCCCTCTCAGGAGTGCCACGTGGCCGCCTGGAACCCGGTCTTCTTGAGGTAGTACCGTCCCTTGACCACTGCTTCTAACAATCATGCACAGTGGATACATTCCAGCCAAGTCTTTCTGCAATATAGCGGAAAAAAATCCACCTTCTCGTAGCCCGATTTTTGCGACCTCATTCCAACTCGGTGAGCTGTTGCCAGTGGCTTCTTCGTCTTGTTAAATGTATTCTTGGCTAACATCAACTCAATACGTCACATTTCGAAGCTAAATAACGCCCACGAACTTTACAGCACGCATTTAAAGTAAACCTGATCTGCAAATTCTTAGTGGCGCAACTAGCGCCACACTTTTGCGCGAAGCGCGAAATTTCAATCGATGTCATCTTTCAGATGTATAAACACGCCTACCAAATTTCGTTTATCTAACACAAGTCTTTCTTGGTGTTGGGATTTTTTTTTCCGTCAGTGTATTTACCCAATAAAAACTCATATACAGCTAGGATGTGCAGTGCCAAAATGTCACACCAGCACTCCCTGTTTAGAGATCAGCCAATATTGAATCAACACAATTTTTAATAAAAATTTTATTTATTAAATTTCGGGAAATTCTATTCCATAGACACCCATATATAGCTATAATGGCAATCATGAAAAACACAGCACAGACGCGCCACCTATTGAGCGATATGCACTCACACCTAATCAGCTCTCCAATAAGTAAATATGATGATTGGCGAAACTCCACACTATAGATGCTGATATATAGCGATCACTGAAATCCTGAAAAACGCAACTTAGGAATGCCACCTGTTAAGCTATTTACACCAAAACTTAATCAGTCCCAATTTTCGCCAAGTTCTATCAGAATATGGTGAAATACCGTAGATTAGTTCTTGAAATAGAGAAACCGTAACATTTGTGTCACATGCTGTCAGAAAAACAGGCATACATTTTCCAAAAATAGCCAAATCGTGTTCAAGACATCGCAAAACCTTTTCAACACTTAAAAAACGGAAGCCAAAAATTTTCCCGATTCTATTACTTTCTTGTTATGTAAAAAGGAAAAAGAAATAAACATTACGCTCAATGCTATAATAAGTGTTTCAAAAGATCTTGAACAAACTTTAACACTTATGCCTCGACGGTACCTTAAAGTACTACTAGCAGGTATGACCGAGCTAAGCTCGGTCAAAATTAGCTTTGTGTTTAATTCGATATTTTAATCTCACTGTATAATTCTTGCTGTTTTGATACAATTGGCATGATCCTGAGTCATAGTGACCCAAAATGTCCCACTAACCGAATTTTTTCGAACATGCGACCTAACCAATACTCTTCTCGAACCCGAAAACGATAGAATACAAAATTTAGTCAAAATCGTTAAAATCGTTTTATAGACAGAATTAACTTGACCCACGGTAACCCAAAAGGGACCCACTAATCTAAATTTATCGAACATATGATCTATCCCAATGGTCTTCTCGCACTGGGAAACGATGTAATAAAAAATTTTGTCAAAATCGTTTGAGCCGTTTTTTAGATACAATTAGCTTGACCACAGTGACCCAAAAATGACCCACTAATCGAATTTTCTCGTTCATGTGACTTAGCCCAATGGTATTTTATGCTCAAAAACGGTATAATACGAAAGTTTGTCAAAATTATCTGTGTCGTTTTTTAAGATACAATTAGCTTGACTCACAGTGAAACAGAAATGACCCACTAATCGAATTTTCTCGAACATGCGACTTAACCCAATAGTCTTCTCATGCCCAGAAAAGGTTTATTGGCATGATGATAGGAACAAAATTTTGTCAAAATCGTTTGAGTTGTTTTGTAGATACCATTATCTTGACCCACCATGACCCAAAAATGACCCACTAATCGAATTTTTTCGAGCATGTGACTTAGCTCAATGGTCTTCTCATGCTCAGAAACGATATAATACAAAATTTTGTCAAAATGATTTGAGCCGTTTTTAGATACAATTAGCTTGACACACAGTGACCCAAAAATGACCAGTAATCAAATTTTCCCGAATATGTGACTTAGCCCAATAGTCTTCTCATGCCCAGAAACGGTATGGTACAAAATTTTGTCAAAATCGTCAGATTCGTTTTTTGGATACAATTAGCTTGACCCACAGTGACCCAAAATTATCCCTAATCGATTTTTCTCGAACATGTGACTTAGCCTAATGGTCATCTCATGCCCAGAAGCGGCATTTCACAAAATTTTATGAAAATGTTTTGAGCCTCTTTTAGATTGAGTTAGCTTGACACCTGATCAATTGTGACCCAAAATGACCCACTAATTTATTTTTCTAGAACATGGGACCTAGCCCAATGGTATTTTCGTGCCCGAAAACGATAAAAAGCAAAATTTCATCAAAATCGTTAGAGCTGTTTTCTAGATAAACTTAGTTTGACCCACAGTGACCCAAAAATGACCCACTAATCGAATTTTCTCTAACATGTGAGTTAGCCCATTGGTCTTCTCGTAATCCAAATCAGTAAATTACACAACTTAGTCAAAATCGTTAGAGCCGTTTTTTAGATAAAATTAGCTTGACACGTAGTGACCCAAAAATGACCAACTAATCGGAATTTCTCGAACATGTGACCCAGCCGAATAGCTTTATCGTGCCCAAAAACGGTTGGATATAAAATTTAGTCAAAATCGATTGAACCGTTTTTTAGATATAATTAGCTTGGCCCTGACCCATTATGACCAAAAATGACCCACTAATCGAATTTTCTCGAACATATGACTTATCTCAAGCGTCTTCTCATGCTCAGAAATGGTATAATACAAATTTTTGTCAACATCGTTTGATTCGTTTTTTAGATACAATTAGCTTGACCCACAGTGACCCAAAATGACCCACAAATCGATTTTTCTCGAACATGTGACTTACCCCAATGGTCATCTTATGCCCAGAAGCGGTATATCACAAAATTTTATGAACATGTTTGAGCCTTTTTTAGATTCAGTTAGCTTGACACCTGACCAATTGTGACCCAAAATGACCCACTAATTTAATTTTCTAGAACATGGGAAATAGCCCAATGGTATTTTCGTGCTCGAAAACGATAGAAAGCAAAATTTCGCCAAAATCGTTAGAGCTGTTGTCTAGATAAACTTAGCTTGAGCCACAGTGACCCAAAAATGACTCACAAATCGAATTTTCTCTAACATGTGACTTAGCCCATTGGTCTTCTCGTAATCCATGTAATTTCGTAATTTATGTAAATGATTTCTTTGCGTTTTTGTATCCAAACTAAGCGAAATGTATGCAAATGGATATTATGACGCAAAGAAATCGTTTACATAAATTTTACTTTTGATTTTGGATAGCGTGGTACAAAAGATAAATCAATTTATTCATATAAATATATTACAGTGCATTGTATAGGTACAGTGAAAGTGATAATTTTAACTGTGTATTGGAAAATTAAAAGTTTTGGTTGAATGTGTAAATATATTTAGCCAAACCGAAAACAATTAAAATGAATTTTAAAACAAATTGTTTAAAGCTACATCAAGGAGTCACTTAAATTTTGATATCATATGTTTTAAAACTCATATTTTGAATTTATGAAAGATGTGAATGATAAAGCATCAAGGAATAAATTTTTATACTTCCTTTTAAATTTAACATAATTCTTACACATGCAATTATAAATAAAACAAAAATAAAATGATGAAATAAATAATATAGCGTCACTTAAAATTTGATATCATTATTTTTAAGTTCCATATTTAAAATTCTTATAGCAATAAGATAAAGTGCTGCGTTACAAACTTTTAACCCGTTAAGGGTTTTTTGAATTGATATCATTACTTTTTTAGGCTAATAACAAAAAGATAAAAAAAACAACAACGATAAGAACTCATAATCGTTGTTTCCATTCACCTTTAATCACCCCTCCCCCCCCCCCCACCGCTCAAAAAAGCATACCTCATACTTCAATTATAAAGAGTGTACTATTTGATTTTTTTAAGAACTTTTTAGTAAGATACGGAAGTATTTTACAAAATGGTTTTTTTTTTATGGTTCGTTTCACAGATATAGAAAGTTTTGTTAAATTTTGCTATGTAAAAAGTTTACTTTCTTAAGAAAAATATCAAGAAATATTACTCTTTAAACCTTTTTATTCAAAATACAATAATATTGTAAGCACAGGAGAACAACGAATATAGGCTTTTCATCACAGAATTTGACCCCGAAAGTAATACTCGTTTTGTGGCGCTAGTGTACCCAGCCTGCCGATCATGTGATCGATTGGATGCAGTTTCGATATTCGATTATAGATAGCACCATCAACTGCCATTGAGTATTTTATTATTTTCTTTTTGAGTCTCAAAAATGTGTAAAAATGTGTACCATAATTACAATAAATATGAATGAAAATAAGAAAAGCATCTAGTTGATAAAGATATAGGTTTTTTTTAATTTAAGTTCATAGCAACAAAAATAAATTTCTATCAAAATAGCCACATTTTCGAGTAAGATTTAATCATAAAATTTGTACATAAAAAATTCTCACTAAAAGTTAAAAAAAAATAATACATCATTTTATGATTTTTTAATTTTGTTAATTAAAATAGGCATTATCATTTGATTTTTTTATGACTACAACAAAGAGATTATGTAAACTGCAATTTAAAATAATATTTAAAATACAAAAATTTGAACTGAAAAATGCCTTTTTGAAAAATATTAGAATTGCATCCCAAATTTTAAACATTTCAGCATGGAGCAGGAAAAGATTAAAGTTGCATTGCATTTGTAACATTAAATATATATATCATAGGTTAATTCTATAAAAATTGTAAAAAAAATATTTTTACATACTTATATTACGGAATAGAAGACAATTTGACAAGAAGACTTGCAAATTATTTTGCTAGTCAGAAAATAATTTTGAATTATTATGCAAAACATTAAACAGCAAATTTTTAATGCATTTAATTTGCATCATTTCTCAAAAAGAAAAAAAGAAGTACCTAGTCTAAGGTATGATATTTTCAACATATATAAAAAATAAATATGACAGTTAGTTAATAAACTTAATAAATAATTGGAACAATTTCAAGAGATTCTTATTTTAAATTACATTACATTTTTTATGCTCCTTAATATAGGAAAAGTAATTTCTGCAGTTTTTTTTTAACACACACACACACCTTCCCGGAGAACAATGTCTGAATTTAATACTATTTGGGAAGTATTTTATTTGATTTTTATTTTTTTTATTTATTTTTTAGCAGATATAAAAAACATACATCAGACAAGAAATGACTGTATTTATTTATATATACATAATTAAATGTGAAAATACTTTCTGAAACAGTTAACCCTCCGAGCGTTTTGCAAAAGGGTAAAATTGTAATGTTGTTTTCTTTGCATTTTGTTTTAAATGCTAAGAAAATATGATTATTTCAACATTATAAAAAAATATCAATTACAAATATGAATGTAATCCTTGAGAGTATTAATCATTCTTCAATGTATTTAAAATTCATTAAATCTATAGAATTATATTATCTTAAATATTGCTTGTATTGCTGTGAAACCTGGAGCTTAGTGAACGGAATAATACGCACCAAACACTTAGAGGGTTAATCTGAGATTTTTAATTTTCATTTGGAGATAAGATACATAGATTAGAAATATTTGAAATGCATAGAACAAAATTCATTACTTAAATTTAGATAAAGATTTTTAACTCAATTACATTTACGAGTTAATAAAGTCAATGCACTAGATATATCTGTTGTGTGATAGTAACACTCTCAAAATATTTAAAGGATTATGAAATAATATTGAATAACATTTTTCAGTTATCGTTATTTAAAAAATGCTAAATATATATATCTGTATTCTATATGAAATGATAGAGTTTAGGTTTCTATCCCAAAATATAGATGACGCCACATTTACCAGCTGCAGGAAATGGCACATTTTGTTATCGAAATTTATTTAAAATGAAGTTTTATTTTATTTAGCTTAGTTATAATTGCAATTTAATTTTGTTTAATTTGATAACAATTAAAAAAAGTCTTAAATTTTATTTAATGATCTTATTGGCAATGAAAAATCAAAAGGCATCACTGCGGATTGAACCCCAGATATCGCGTTTATGAGAGCAGCGCTCTTAACCGCTCAGCTAATGTTTCGATAGCCAGCTGTTCCCAAAAGTGAATAAAAAGAAAGCATGCGCAGGAATACATTAATAACTTCTTGCGCATTTGCGGTAAATTCTCATAGAATGACGAAAAAATATAGTCTCATTTTTCATACCGATTATATAACAAACAACAGTTTTTCTGCAAATAAGTGTTATGTTATTCGCTTTATCTCAAACAGATTTATATTATATATTAATTTTAATAAAATCGCGCAGGTCATTTTTGAGGGAAAAAAAATTGCGAATTATATAAAAAACAAGAGTTTTTCCGGACACAAGTATTATCTCATCCCCTTCATCTAAAACAAATTCATATTATATATCAATTTAAATAAAATCGCCCGGGCCATTTTCCAGAAATGGAAATTAGGAACTTTATCAATCGCAAGTACTTTAAAAATGGGTTTTGAGATCTCAAAATATACTGCATATAGGAATGTAAAAATTTCACAATAGAATAAGACTGCAGATATAAGACTGTTTTTAAAAAATTAGAACAATATGCGCTATATTTGCTGAGTTATGAAGTGGCGGCTTTTCGCATTTCCTTTGATCTCGAGTTAGGTGTATGCATGAGTTCCGCCCTTCTTACGATTTTAGGCTTAAGGCTGCGTCACTGGAATACTGCCGTCTTCCATGATAAGATTAAAATAACTTGTTATAAAATTCCTTTAATACAGCGATTAGTAGTAATAAAGTTTAGAATGAGTTATAGACACTTTACTTTATCTTGTTCCAAAAGCATTATTGGTTGCACAAAACAAAAATATTTTTAAAAGGATGATTTCTTTTTCATCTGCATGCTTTCAGCTTTCTTCACATTGAAAGATTAAGGGGGGGGGGGGGGAGTTTCAGTTCGAAAATGTTTCTATATTTCTATTGTAAGGGAATTATATTTGTATATTTCCTATAAAATACTAAAAAAAAGATTTTAAATAAAAGATTTGAGTGGAGTTATAAATATTGCATAAAATCCCTATAAATTCAAATTTAATTAATTAATTTTAATAGGCAAAATCCTTCTAAGATTGGTTAAATGATTGTGTAAATCTTCTAATGTAGTTTCAACAATTCACGAAAAATGCTCTAGAAGATGAAATTTTCATGAATTCATAATTTGGGAAATAAAGGGTTAAATATAGCCGAGGTAACGAAAGCAAGTAATTTTTAACCTCTTTAGAGAAAATAAGAAACCCCCAGTTCAGTTTACCATGGGGGTGAACTAGGAGCATTAACATTTAGCTGATTGGCCATTGTTTTACCACTTCTGAGCTATCAGAGAAAAAGAGCCCACAATTTTTCATAATAATGAAGATATTAAGATAGACCTTCATTCCAGTGTAATGCAACTTAGAACATGCTGGCTTATAGTAATTGTATAATGGGCGGAATATGTTTTAAAACTTGGAAAATCAATATCGGTTTAGACCTGAGGCCAACGCAATGCGTGACGCACACATTAATTAAATACTTTCAAATCGAAGTAGGCGAAAAGAGAAATGGTATTCTTAGCTAATGCACATGATTAAATACTTTTCACCGAATTCAATTTAAAAACATAATAGTTTGTATGTGTCGAGCTGTATTGTACTGCTATGATGTCTAAGTTAAAAAATGTGGCGTACGTCATATACAGCCAGAAAAAAAAAATAATAACGGCCTATACATTTTATTCGCTAAACTGTCACAGGGAAAATAAAAAATTCTGTCTTCTTTAAATTTATGCAAAAAATAGCTTAGATGTAATTTCTGTATAATAAGATATATTTCTGTATAATAAGAAGATTCTATAAGCGTAATAAAACTTCAATACGAACGTTAATTTTGACATCATGCTTGGATTCTTCGGTAAATTTTACCTTTGGATGCGGTACTGGAAGTCATTCGGAGAAGTTGTTTAGGAATCATGCAGGTGTTAAGTTTAAAATTTCTTACGTTAATTTTTTTTTTTGGTAAACACATTGCAATGGTGCAGTTTATGAAGTGGTACTCAAAAATTAGTTTACGGAATGAGCTAAAATTTTGAATTCGCCTATTTGAAGCTTCCGGAAATCGATTTCTATTAAAAATTTTAAAGTTTACAATACATTATTTTATTCGAATATTATTTCATAATATATAAATTATATTCGAGACGTTGATGGTCGTAGTGGGTCGGTTCCCACTTTAAACGGAGATCAGGGTTTGTTTAATAATTACATGCCAAATATAACCATAGCGCTCCAAACCAATTTAGACTGAGTAGTCTCTAAAATAAAACTAGATTACTGGATAATCATGCCGAATCACTAAAAGGTTTTTACCTAGAATACTGGAACCAGCGCATTAAAAAAAGAAAATAAAAAAAAATCAAAGAGAAATTTCATTAATGTCCACCGTCCTGTTAAAGAACGTAAAATATACCTATAAAAGAACAGCGGACGTCATAGAATAATATGAATAGTTTGTCATGGAAATTATGAATACGGTGAATTAAAAATTAAAAAAAAAAAATAGGAAATGCAATAAAAAAAAGGTATAAACATTTCTATTAACTTTTTGAAACATAAAACAAACAAATAAGAAAAAAATGTTAATTTGTAAAAAATATGAGAAAGTTTTCTAATTTCTTTTTATTTCTTAAAAAATCTCTTTCTAAATCAGTATTCACTTTATGTGAAACTCGAATTAAATATTAAATAGTATATGTAATAAATCGTAAATTTAATATTTTGCAGAAAATTTTAATTTAATCTTGAATGATTTATCTCAAAAAATGTTCTATTCCTTTTATAATGACAACAAGTCTGCAAACATTTATTTGACTATGAGAGATACATATTTAAGGGTGTAATTATTTTTTGGAATTTTCTTCTGTATTTATTATAAGTCTGTATATATGCTACATTTAATTATTCTAGAAAAAAAAAATTAACTATACTTGCCAGTTTTTGAAACTGTGATGATTACGATTTATGTTTATCTTTAACATAAAAAAATATCATATATCAACATTTGTTTTTAATGATACATGGGATCAACATTTGTTTTGCAGACTCAAATAAGATACTTTTACAAACGGGCATATAAAATGAAATTGCGATAGAGAGTTTGTTTACTCATTCAAATATTTTTCTACTTAGAAAATATTTAGCAATCATGTAAATGTCACATCTTAATTGAAACTATTTTTCCAGATTGCTACATTCTTCGCATTTATAATGTTATGTCTAGGTTTAATACGAACGATCGGATTCGAGCCCATCCAGTATTCTAAACGGCGGATGTCACAATGCTTACAGGAATCTACATTTGCTTTATGCTGTGCTTTTTCAGTGTCGCATATTATATTACTGATACTTACTGTTTGATTTGCCTAATACTTTATTTTCTTTACAATGAAATATTCGCAGTATTTCGCATGTACGTCTTCTGAAAACAAATGTAAATCACCTTTACATTTTATTTGCTTAAATGTAATTTTTGGACATATTTATTTAGATTTTCATTTAATTTTTACTTTAAAAAGTTTATTGCTCATAAAATAGTATGCCATGTAAATTTCCATCCATATAAATTTTAATATAAACGTACAAAACAAATGAGGGAATGTTTTTCAATACACCCCGAGTAATTTTCATTTAAAATCAGGAACCAAAAGTGAAAACGCATTTTTTAACATTGCAATATAACGCAAAAAAGAAAAACAGATTTGTTTATTTATATAAAAAGCAGCCTAAAATCTAACTTTTAATATTATGCAACAAAAGATGCGGCAGATTTCATACAAATGGTTGAAGAAAGTATATAATGAAGAAATGTGAAAAATTTTAATCGCTCATTTGTAAACACGTGGGATTAGTAAAATGGGTAATCTAACATTTGTAAAATGAGTAGTCTAACTTATGATACTTTTTAAATCATATTAATTCAGCTGACCATTTATTCCGAATTTGGTAGAATTATGATAACGCCATGAATATCTTCAGATTTGATTTATTTTTGAAATTCTTCCGCGTAACTTTTTGGAAATCTATTACTTCATGCTCATACAGTCTGTCTCAACAGTTTAGGAACACTTCAAAATATGGTAATAATACTGGAAGGAGAAATATATAGAATAATTGTATGATAAATATTAAAAATGTAATTAAAATGAAACATAGTAGAGATATTAGCATGGTTAAATCAAAACTATTTATTTTTCAACCAATCGTATTTCCTAAGCCGTATAGTGACGAATATTCAATTTCGTTGCTTATTTAAGATTCTGGCAGCTATGGCTAGTGTTACCAAGTTTCCCGCGCAATTCCAGCCTCTAAATACTCTTGACACCACAAATTTCTTATAGTTTATTTCGCCATCTTTAATCGCAGATAATTCTGCTATTAAATAAGGCGAAGAAAATTACTTTAAAATACTGGTATACAGAGCATTTGGAGACCCGATTTACGAGGGACACCTGGCAACACTAGCCATGGAATTCACAAAAGAGGAAATTTTAAAGATGTCTCAGTTGAAATAAAAAAAAAAAAAAAAAAAAACCTGTTAGTGAAATTTCTAGAATTTTAAATCGTTCAAAGCAAGGAATATACCAAGCTGAAAATAACAATTCCAACTGAAACCAAGATGAAGGCGGCCGCTGGTAAAAAGTATCCATACTGATAGAAAAATTAGAAGAATGGTGCAAAAACAAAATATATCCATAAGGCAAATAACAAATAATTTCGGTGACAATGTCCCAAAAGACACAATACATAGGCGCATAAGAGACTATAAGAACATCGTACAAGAAAAAAATGTGTTGCAAACCGTCTAAAATCACACAATGAACAAGCTGGAATGGATTGGGCTCGAAAGTACAAGTCGTACCGATTGGCTTTAATGACCAAATCTCCCTAGTATTTCTACGTGGGAAACAAAATTCCTATGAAGAGACACTAGAGTAATAATTATTTCTATTTGGTGACTTCTCAGGTGACCCGAGAGAAAATTTCAGCATGTCAATGCTCTAATCCATAATTCGCGTGGTGCAAAACAGTGGCTTTCCAGGTGAAATGTTTACGTTTTAGATTGGCTAGCTTTAAGCAAGACTTAAACCCGATTGCGAACATTTGGGGTATCGTAATCCATTAAGTATACTGCAAAACAACATGACTCTACTAAAGCACTAAACGTAATCATTGAAAAAGCGTGGTATTTTTTGCCACTAATAATATTTCAAAAATGAATTGATTCAATGGAAACACAATTATTTGAAATTATCTAAAGCCAGAGAATTATTGTTTATAAATACCATCATGTAAAAGTGTTAAATGGTGTGTTTATTTTTCATTGGGACTAAACTTTTGACACACTGCATAGTTGCAGCTTTTTATGATCTTTTTTTTTTTATCAAACTTATGAATTTATGCATTTTAATATGATTGATATGAATTACTTTAAAGAATCAAATTAAAAAATATTCTTTTGTTAAATTTTGTATTAATATTTAATAAACGATATGTTTCGGTTCTGCCTGAACTTTTGAAACAGATTGTATCTACTTTAGAAGTAGGATTGAAGACATACAAAATGGTTTAAAATTAAACCTTCTTTGTAAGTTAGTATACATAAAAATCGTAAAACTGCTCAATCCAATAATATATATATTTCAATTTAAAACGTTTGAAATGTAGTTAATCCGAGTTATTTTTAAAATGTAAAATTTACATGAATTGGATTCAAAATTTTCCAATAATTTTTTTCAAAGTTCAACAGAGACAAAGCTAACCTCTTCTGAAAAGTTTAATCAATATAAGTTTGGTTGTTATAGTTATTGAAAAAAAACTAGAGTTGGTAGTATAAAACAAACGTAAAATTTACGTGTATTGGATCCAAAAATTTCCAATAATTTTTTTCAACGTTCAACAGAGACTCTAACTTCTTGTGAAAAGTTTAATCAATATAACTTTGATTGTAAACAAACTGAAGTGAAAAACACGTGTCTATTAAGTTAAAAAATTCCAAACTTGAAAACATGAGTACCTATATTTCAGAATAAATGAAAATACCCAATGATGAAAACAATTTCACGCATGAAATTAAATAATGACTTCTATTTAAAGAAAAATAGTGATTTCTAAATTTAGGATAGCTATGTGCTTTATAATATATCTATGTAAAGAAACGAAAATTTGAAAGAATCGTAAGTAATTGTAACACTGTACTGAGATATGAAAAGTAAATAACAACAAATGATTTAAAAAAGCGATAGGAAATGAAATGCTTTCAAGAAGTGCATTATTTAAAACGAAAAAACCTTTTTTGTAAGTTAATTTACATAAAACTTGTAAAACTTCTCCAGATAATAATATAGATATTTCAGTTTAAAACGTTGGAAATGCAATTGATTCAGTGAGTTAAAATGTAATAAACGATAAATTGATGAATATATACAGTATTTATTAATATATGTTTATGTATTGTCAACTGTCTGTAGGTAGAATGGTATGATGGAATGAATGATTTACGAGACGATAAACTAACCAGCAGATACGATGCGTTATGTATTACACACTGAATCCATGTTTCACTCCTGTGTAGCAATATTGACATAGAGGGTGTTAAGATAATATACCGACAAACTTAGAGTGTTGTTAGTGGACTTCAAGAGTAACAAAAATCGTAATGGAATATGGTCTTGCAAACTTTTTATTTTGTCAAAAATAAAGGGTGTTCCACGCTAACCGATACCGAACTCAAGTTTCCGTCAATAAAAATAAAGATATTGTAATGAAAATGTGAAAATACTTTATATGAAATGTGATAATGCCACTAAAAGTGCTGGAACAATAGAGTAATGCAATCGATTATACCATATGAACTGGTAATCGCAGTCCAAAATATAGAGCATCGAGTTCATGCTGCTGGCGTGTATAATTGGAACTTCTAGTACCTTTCATGCCGTTATCACATACAGCATAAAGGAAAGGATGTCTATTAAATGTTTCATTATAATATGCTTAACTTTTATCGAAGTTATTGACGAAATACCAAGTACGTTTAGAAAGGAACGCCCTGTATTTTTGACTGAATAAGTAGTAATAATTTTAAAACTTTTTTTTTAAATTAAAATATTTATTTATGAAAAAAAAAATAGTACAACAGTTTTAAGTACCGTGAAGTGATATTAAATGGTAATCCCCCATGTGTAGGTTTAAAAATCGATGATTATAAGTAATTTTTAGTTAAATATATTTAGATTTATAGGAAAAAACAAGTTTTAAGATGTTCTAAGGAGAGAAATAAGGAATAAAACTACTTTCAGGCTTCATGTGCTTATCTTTTTCAGCTGAATCAGTAAATCCAACCTTCTCGGAACCCCCCACCCCTTCTCCTCTAAAGAATAAAACTACACTGCTGGCCATTAAAATTGCAACACCATGAAAGATTGAAAATATAAAAAAGATATTTATTGTACGTAAACAGTATGGCATGAATAGAAAATGATTAAATTTGTAAACAGGTTGGCGGTTTACAAGGGTGTGAAATTGGTAAAAAGAGCTGCTTCCCCTGGCAGCTGAAACGGGCCTTACTAGGTTAGGCATGAAGTCGAACTGGGCTTGGAGGACAGAAACGGGCAATTCATTCCATGCTGCTTCAAGTCTATGCCACATTTCACCAACTGTATTGGCTGGAGAAGGGTGGCAGGCTAGTCTCTAAGCAATTCATGAGCAGATGTTTTCAATGGGTGACAGATCTGGTGACCATGTAGGCCAGGGCAGCAATCGAATACCCTGTGTATCGAGGAAGGTCAGAACACGACGTGCAACATGCCGTCTTGCGTTATCTTGCCTGAAGCTGGCGTTTGGCAGGCCTCGAAGACAAGGCACAACCACTGGACGTAAGATGTAAAAAATGTACCGATCTGCGTTCAAATTACCGTCGATACGAACTAGAGATGTGCATGTTGTGTACCCAATGGCTGCCCAAACCATCACACCAGGTGCAGAGCCGCTATGCCGATATGGAATGCAAGCAGGCTAAAGGCGATCTCCTCGGAGCCTCCAGACACGTATACTGCCATCAGAATAGTGCACTTAGAACCGGGACTCGTCTAAAAAAACGACATTGTGCCAGTCCTACATCCAGCTTTGTCTTTCGGTGCACCAGAGTCGCCGACTCTCTCTATGCTGCATTGTCAAGGGAAGCCGCAGTACTGGTCGCCGCGCCGTGCTGACAGTCCACACTGCTGCAAACGTCGTCGCACCATACGCGTGGATACTGGGAGTGCTGCAAACATGCCCATTTCCTGACTAATGTTCCGTGATGTGGTAGTAAGGTTTTGCAGGGTCGACCTCACAATATGTCTGTCTTATCGGGTGTTAGTCATGGGAGGGCGTCGAGATCCTGCATGCCGTTCAGTATGACCCTCAGCAATCCATTGATTCCATATTTGCAAGACAGTGGTTGGATTTCGACCAGTGCAACGGGCGATATCACGGAACGATAATCCACACTCTCGATAGGCAACGATACTGCCTCTATCGAATTTCGACACTTGGTGGCAAGCATTTCTTCTTATTATTCAAGGCATAACACGATATTCTGAGGAAACGGGCGACCTTACAAAGCGCTTTCCGAATGAGAAATCCACTACGCAACTTTTCTTTTATGCAGTGCTTCAGATGTCGTTTCTCCCGCCTGCCTCGTCTAAATGAACTGAAATACTAATCATTTGCAAATTCCAACCTCTTCTTCCTTTCATGTGATTTTGACGTTCGTCAGATCATTCTTTCCTGGTGTTGCAATTTTAATGGCCAGCAGTGTAAAACAAATTAAAAACAAACAGAAAATAACATTTCAATGAAAATTGAGATTTTGGCTTTTTTAGTGTGATTTATTTTTAAATCATAGACCTGATCCAACCAGCACAAAAAATTTTCAAATATACCCCCCCCCCCCTCCATTCCATATATAAATGGAATAGCCTTAAAAATTAAAAGAGAGTTTGAAAAAGTGGGTAAACATGATCCAATAACCCCCTAATAATCCATCCAACAATCCACCCCTATTCAATGCAATAAGAAATGAAACAGAAATTCATGAAAAAACTCAAACAGCAGGTATTTATAAAATCAGTTGGCTAGATAGTAAAAACGGAAAAATAAATTATACAGGAATGATTAAAAGAACTAATGGAAGAACGGAAGAGAGGGCATATCGGAGACCTCAAATTAAAGAAACTACAGCCCCAGCAAGAAAGAACGTAATAACCCCCCCCCCCCCCCCCCCACACACACACACAAGATTGAAACTTTAAAAATAGAGAAAATAGAGAACTATGAAAATATACATAATGCCCTATTAGGAGAAGCAATTGAAATTTGTACTTCTAAAACTGAAGTTTACGATATGACGCATTCATTTATTGACTGTCGATGGATGAAAATACTGGAAGAAGGAAAAAGAGGGAATCTACAGATCTTGAAACATGATAAATACAGTGTTACCGTGAGCTACTTTTTAAAATTTCAGATTTCTTGATTGTTACCACTTTTTTGAAACGGTGAAATTCCCCTAATTTAATGACATATTAATTAAGGCGAAAACAAGAGGAATTTTGCGATTTCAAAACAGTGGTACCAGTCAGGAAATCTGAATAAAAAAAAGTAGCCCATTGGCAACACTGGATAAATAGAGAAGCGAAGACAGTTAGTCAATCAACAGAGGATGCTCCGGTAGGAGCGAAAACGTTATTGTAATGTATTGTATATTATATGTAAACCCATGAATATATATTTTTTAAATGTTAAGTCTGTGTGTATAAAATGTAAAATTTTATATATAACAAGCTATAATATATTTAAAAAAAAATACCTGTATATGTTTTAAATACTAAAGGTGTTTTAAAATATAAAATAATGTCTGATAATTGGTATGTAAACGGGAAAATTATAAAAACAGACATTACAAACTAAAATGTGGATATCTACGTTTTCATATATTTTTTAAACATTTAACAATTTTTCTGTTTTAATTCTAAATTACAGCATTGCAAAAGTAACTAAAATATCATTATCCCTACAAAAAAGTTATATAAAATTTACAAAATGGTGGGCCAAAAAATTCAAAAACATTTTTTTCATCGCTATACAGCGGAAAAGTTGAGAATTGAGGAGCAAAAAGAAAATATAAAAAAGGTAAGAAATGTATGCATTTCTTCTAATTGTGCATAGGTTTGGTCTTAAAATGCTTGAAAATGGGCAAAAATCCATAATTTTACGATAATTTTTATAATAATTAAACTTTATAAATTCTGAAAGCTATAGACTAGTTCCGAAGTTTTGGCATCATCGAGAACAATAGGAAACAAAGCTTCAGAATAAAAAACCGCCTTCCGATCGCGCATCAGCACCAAATTTATGTAAAGTATTATAGAATGAAGTTCGTGCGAGTATGCGCTTTTATATTTTATTCCCTTTCTTCCATTATTCATCACTTCGTTACGTTAGCAGTCGGTAGATCATTTCATTCTGTTTTGTGACTTTTTGGGATATATTTTGACTGTATAGAAAAAAAGAATCACAGAACATGCATTTGAATAGTCTGAATTTGATGTTTTTAAAAACTTTAATAGAAAAAGCTTATCACGCTTTAAGACGTGTTTCGGTCCTGTTTCAAAAAAAGGTATAATTTGAGAAGTAAAGAAGTGAATAGCAAGAACTTCAGTTTAAAAAAAAAATCATAGGATTAGTAACACTCAAAATAAATGGTTTGCTTGAGAAAGCATCGAGTCCGATGACTTTCAGTTACAAAATAGTTAAACTTATAATTGTGTTGCATGAAAAGTATAAAAAAAATTCTGAATATTGTACAATAGATGGTTTAAAAAAGCAAACAACAAAAATAAAAATCGAAGAACTGTGACAATCAACATTTTTTTTTTTTGACATAATATCTTCCAAATATCCGATTGTAGCTGGTTGTACAATACAACCTTATTTTTTTGTATGTGGCAATGTTATAAATTGTGACTATAAAAAATTGAGAGAGATATACCTGTTATTGAGCTTAGATTTGTTTTCTTAGTCATAAAATTCGCAAGAATTGAATGAGAGAAGAATGAAGAATTGATTGAGCAATGACTCAAAAGGAAGAAAAAAAATAACTTCAATTTAACTGTGCATGATGCTTCGAAGCTTCATGCTCTCGGTGAACGGGTAATCAACACAAAATTGAAGAGGAATATATTTTGATGAAGATGTATGCATCGATAAGGACTTTAAGATGAGTTATAAAGTTCTCGCCAGTTGGAAGAGGAGAGTAATGAAAATCTATTATGTCATTTACCGATTCTTTTGTCCTCCTTGTTTATGTTCTTGTTGGGAATCAATGACATGGCATGAATCAAAATCGGTGTTTAGACCAATATCTTGTAAAACAATTAATTCAATCACTGCAGTTGCAAGGTCATAAAAACCGTAATGATCGTAAAAAATATAGTAGATTTTAACGCCACTCTCGTCTACAAATTGGAGAGAATTTGATGGGTTATCAAAATTCTTGCCGATCTTAATTTGCATCAAATGAAATATTCGACAATTTCGACATCATTAACCACTGCCAGTGAGCATGCATGTTTTGAAACATCATGTGTAGTTAAATTGAAGTTACAAATTTTCGTTCCAGTTTTTTTTAGACAGTTTCATTTCATTTTTTTCTTCAGAGTCAGTTCTCCGTAATTTTCATTAAGCAAACTTTCTTTCAATAACGGACATCATACACATTTATGCATAGTCACAAATTATACAAATGCCATATCAACAGAAATACAGGATTTTGTACACACATTAACAATGGGGCAATTACAAGATGCTACGTCAAAAAGTCAAGTAGATATTTTCTTAACTTATTTTGTTTGGGAGGCGCTTTATTTTAATCTCAGATAAAGAACTTTCGTTGCTCGATTCTATAATTGGAAACCTTTGAAATGGATATATTCTCGAGCAAATCTTTTTCAACCCTTTTAGGGGCGCCGTTTGCAGTTTGCAAACGGTTAATGCCTAAATTGCCAAATGGCACCAGTAATTTTTTAGTACAATTTCGATGTCATGATGTACGTGGGGAAAAAAAAAGCTTTTGAATATTTTCAAATATATTTGTTTGTTAATTACGGTGTTAATTAGTTATTTGAACATTTTTTGGGAAGAAATGCCTTGCCCCTGAAAGGGTTAATCACACTAAACATATAATTTAAAAAAAGTTGGCGCCTTTGCTGTTACTATCTAGAGATAAATAACAATACTACTTCAAAACAGCACCGAATCCCATTTTTATGCTTCTTCAGATTATTTAATTTAAGGATTTTGGAATGTTAAATACATTCAAATACTAGTTTTGTGATTTGTTCCTGCGATGCGGTTATAATGTATTCCAAAAACATCACAAAATTGAAGCAAATGATCCCACGGCTGTTAAGAGAACGAAGTGACGGACAGGGGAAAAAAATGAATAAAGCACAAAGCATACGCACGCACGAACTTTATTCTTTAATATTTTGTGTAAGTTCGCTGCTATTGCCGGAATGAAAGGAGCCGTCTGATCTTAATGATTTTTTCCCTATTGTTCTCAATGATTTCAATACTTAGACGCTAGAGCTGTAGCGTTCAGATTCTATAAAGTTTAATAATAATTAAAAATAACATAAAATAGCGGATTTTTGCCCATTTCATAAATTTTAAAACTTATGTGCGATCGGAAGATATTAATAAATTCCTTAGCTTTTTTATATTTTCTTTTGTTTGTTTATTCGCAACTTTTCAATAGTACAGCGATGAAAAGAAAATCATTTTGTCTTTTTGCGATTCACTCTAATGTACAGTAATTTACAGTATGCGCGACCTCCCCGAAAAAAAGAGAACGCCCATACATTTTAATCTCCAAATTATCACAGGAAAAAGGGAAATGACCATTGACTGGAAATTATGTCTTTTTAAATCCTTTTTTTTTAAGCATAGGGGTCGTTTATATTGAAATTGTAATAAATTCCAGTATGAACATTAATTTTGACAACACACTTGGATTCTTCGATAAATTTTACCTTAAGATACCAATTACTTATTAGCAAAGCATTGAGTTAGTCAAAAGTTTGTGAGTCGAATCTAGTTCTGGTAGTCTCTTCAAATCGTCTTCAACTAATAAAATAAATGTATATTTCCTGCAGCACTTCGCGCTAGCATGTAGTCTAACTGCGAAACTTGTTTCTTAATAAAAAAATAATTAAATAAACAAATATTTTATTTCTTGTGTGATTCAAGAAGCATCAGATAAAATGCTGCATTGTGGTTCATTATCGTGCAAAGCTGCTTTCCCAGTCGACCAGTATAACTCAGTGGTAGAGCATTGTCACTGTTTACCAAAGGTACCTGATTCGAATCCAAGCCCTATATATATTAAATAAATATATGTTTAGATCTTGAGTTTCATGAAGCATTGCTGTTGAATTAAGGGCTAGTTCTGAAATTTGTTTCTTCATTAAAAAATATAAATAAATTAAATAACTATTTGATTAATCTGTATGTGTCAAGCAGTGAATATCTTAGCAACCAGTAAAAACCCACAGTTTAGTTCATTATTAGGAAAAGCTGCTGGCCAACACGACCAGTGTTGCCAGTGGGCTACTTTTTTTAAATTCAGATTTCTTTATTGGCACCACTTTTCTGAAATGGTAAAATTCTCCTTGTTTTCTCCTTAATTTATATGTCATTAAATAAGGCGAATTTTACTATTTCAAAAAAGTGGTGCCAATCAAGAAATCTGAATTTTAAAAAAGTAGCCGACTGGCAACACTGAACACGACTGGTATAGCTTAGTGTTAAATCACTGGCACGGTTAGTCAAATATACCTGGTTCGAGTCCAGTTTCGGTGATTTTTTCATATAATCTTCAATTAACTAAATATATCTAGCCGATTAGGAAATTCGCATATAGCTGATAACTTACGTAAAGCTTTATAATATATATATATATATATATATATATACCGGGTGAGCAAAAAGTCCGTACAAACTTCAAAAATTCATAAAAACCGGAAAAGAAAAACCGAAATGAAAAACTGTTTGCAGGGTTAGCATCTATAGGTCACAGGAATTTTTATAAGACAGAAATAAAAATAACTCAAAAAACAGCCGACAGATTGCGCTGGTTCGTGCGATTTTGGTGGAAATATGCAAATGAACGGTTATAAGAACTTGCGCTGCTAATCCAGAACTAGTTCACCGTTGTGAGCCGTGTACCTGATCAAGGATGCTGAGTATGAAGGATAAAGCTTTGTTGGTGAAGTTATTTTACGTGAACTAGTGCTGGATTAGCAGGATCTTAGAAGCACAAGTTCTTATAACCGTTTCATTTGCATATTTCCACCAAAATCGCACGAACCAGCGCCATCTGTCGGCTGTTTTTTGAGTTATTTTTTAATTTCTGTCTTAGAAAAATTCCCGTGACCTATAGATGCTAATCCTGCTAACAGTTTTTTCATTTCGTTTATTTTTCTGTTTTTATGAATTTTTAAAGTTTATATGGACTTTTTGCTCACCCGGTATATGTATATATATATATATATATGTATGTATATGCAAAATTATGCCAAAACATGAATTGTTTATTCAGAAACCCTCTAAATGCAGTTTTGAGATATTTAAGTAAATCTGTAATCGATTTAAAACTAGATATATCTTTACAAAATAATTCCAGATGTAAAGGATGGCTCTGTACGCCAATGGTAAAGTACTAAATTCATTAAGGCAAGGGGAGGCAAACAAATAAGTTATTACGTCTTTGCAGCTATGAAGATTCTGCAATTAAATATATTGCACCTTTCTATTTTCATTTGTTTTACAATTTCTATGATATTATTGAGTTGAGTGAAGTGTAAAATCTTGCAAGTCTTTAGTAAATTTGAACTTTATTTTGATCAGTTCCCCTTCAAAAAATGTAAATAAATTCAAATATTGTAACAAATTTCAGTTACAATTTCAACTTCAAACATGCCAAGTAAAATGAAAAAAAAAGTGAATGAAACACTTTCCACAATGTGGAAAATTAGTTTAGAGAAAACTTTTATGAAAAGGTAAAGCACGCTATAAAATAGAAATTTAAATGTCTCTAAACAATTAATTTAAATACAAATTTAAGCAAAGTGGTGCCCCTTTTGGGATTTTTGTACTCAACAACTATATTACAGACGTGAAACGACGGTATACATAATGTTACTTTAATGGGGTTTTACAATTAACTTAAGAAAACCAGCGTTAATGCATTTTCGAAAATTTTATCAGTTTTGAATTTTTTGAAATAACCGATTCATTTATACCAATCTATAAAGGAGCCAACAATGGATAAATGGATAACCAACACTCCGGGGAGTTGAGCTTTATAGCTTTAGTGCAAATAGATAATTTATGCAAATAATGAAAATTGAACATATATAATAAGTGAAGAAATATTAATTGAACATATTACAATTCAATTACATAAAACCAAGATAAATAGAAAACAACAATTTATCAGTGTGAAAAGAGACTGTACTAATATATATATATATAAACCTCAATATATACTCATGGCAAATCAAAGTAAAGAGCCCCACAATGTGAGAAAACAAAAGGAAAGTACAGAAAGTTAAACAGGAAGAGGAAAAGGCTTTTGAAAAAATATGTTCATTAATCTGAATGAAATTCAAACATTTCGAATTTTGATCTAGGAGATATTTAAACCCGTCTTTTAAGGACATAGATGACTAATTTTGAAGAATAATGATTAGTTAAAGGACATTCTAGATTATAATGCAATGAAGTAGAAAGTGTATAACATATACAGTAGGGGGAATCAAGTTTTTAATACTTTCCAGCAAAGTTGAAAAGTGTTTATGAATTCGGTTTGTCTGTCTGCCCGTCTGTGCTCTAACTCTTGTAAATATAGTCCGATTGCCATGACATTGATAGATGTTATTGGGTATCATAATGGCATGTTTGTATTGAAGATGACGTGCATGGTATTTACAGAGGCTCATTTACAGAGACATTAAATTTTTTTTATGAAAGCAATGGTGTAAATGCAAATAGTTATTGAACAACTAATTCATTTTTTCTATATTTTGTTTAAAATAAAAAAATGAAATTACATTGTATGAGCAAATAGATATAAAAACTTTGATTCATTGCATTTTTCTCTGTTTAGTGTTTAGCTTTCTGCTACTACATAATTTTGTCTTTCGTATTTAGGAAATGGCATTACTCTCTATCACTTTAAATTAGTATCGCGATATCTCGCCAATACCAACATGTTGCGATATTAAAATTTTGTTATCGTCCAGATATAATCACTACATGTTAGAATTATATTAAATAAAAATAATAAAGTTCAATATCTATATATTTAAACTGACACAATTTAAGACAAGAACAAGCGAAGTAGCATGCTAAGCAATGACACTCACAGAACATATCGCACATCCCTGTTCCCTCAGATAAAATATCCCGCTCGGACTGACCTACCTTCTAGCTATCTTGAATCTTGATACGTAGCCATGTTTGACCACATCGAATCCTGGAAAAATATTTGGCTGTGGTCCTGCACCCTCCACCCCCATACAGCCTGATTTTTTTAGTGCTCGCAATTTTGTTATGCAATTTTCGTAAAGCTGATAATTTAAATCTTTTACGACATTGTACTGATTATAATCAATATTTTGAACTTCAGGAGTAGAACAAGATTAAAACAAAAAATATTTATCTAAATATTAGATTTGTTTTGTTTTTAATCTAATTTTACTTTAAAAGTTCAAAATATTTATTATAATCAGTACAATTTCGAAACAGATTTAAAATATAAGCTTTTCAAATATTGCACATCAAATTTGGAGGCATTAAAATCGTAGGGGGATGAGGCACTGCCCAGTATGCCCATCCTTTAATCAAGAAGGTTTTTTGCAAAAAATGCAACCCTGCATTATGAATATCTAAGTAGAGATGCCCGGTATTCGGGTGTATCCGTTGTGGAGGTTAATGGACATTCCCGAATAGCGGACGCCTCTATTTAGTGAATACTTTTTTAATCCGCAAAGCATACATATTGTATAGTTTTACCTCACAAAAGCAGACATCTCCTATTATCGAACAAATTCCGCGGTCCCCAAGTGTCCGCTATTAAGGCCCTACTTCAGTCACGCGAAAAGACCCGTTCGCTAATGCTATTCCTATGGAAGAAATTTATAAAGATATCTCGGTCGCATTTCAATATTTTTAAATGATTTCTTTTGCACTGAATAGTTGAGATCGATCTGTATGCAGGCCGATGTTTACTTTTTCGATTTTGATTGTAGATATTTTTTATTAGGATGCTTTTACTTTCAAAACCGGTTCCGAAAATGAAAGTGTCATCATAAGAAATACCTGTAAACAAAATCGAAAAAGTAAAAAACGGCATGCATACAGATCGATCTCAACTATTCAATGCAAAAGAAATCATTTAAAAATATTGAAATTCGACCGAGGTATCTTTATAAATTTCTTCCATAGGATTAACATTAGCGAACGGGTCTTTCCATTTGACTGAAGTAGCCTCTTAAGGGCTTTTAAGGTACATGGATATATAGGGGAGATGGGGGCACATGTGAACAGTTCGCATAAATATAGCTTTTTCTCACGACTGGATTAATTTCTATAAACAAAACCTACTCAATATAGTAAATAGAACTTTTTTTTTATACTAGGTAATTTTTTAAAAATCACCTGTATAGTTCTTCTTACATTTTTTAATAGTTTTATAAATTCGAAAAATTGTTCACATGTGCCCCATCAGCGGGGTAGTTGTGAACACGCGTGGGGCACATGTGAACACAAGGAGAAAATATCCTTTGACATGCTTTTTATTCTGTTATTCATTTGTCATCTTAATAATTAGTTAATTACCTGTGAAATTCACCATAAATATATAGATATATATATTTCTCTAGTTTCTGGGTGATATGTTTAAGCAAAAGATTATAAAATGAAAATAAGTAGATTTTTGGAGTGGAGGCTTAGATGATTTATTAAGTATTGCTGAAAAAAAAAATAAAGAATAAGTTTTAAAAAAGAAATTAAAACTTTTAAATTTTGCTTAGGGGTTTTTGTTTGGGGAAAATTTTAGGGAGGGAGCGGTTACATACTATTTATCTCAATTCTGCCGAAATACAAAAGATTCCCACTGCTGTATTTGCCTTATTTACTAATAAATTATAGATAAAGAAGGGCTTTTTAATGATTTAAAAAAAAATCTCGACTATAACCCCCCCCCCCCTCCCTTAATTTCTTTTGCTTTTGAAAGAGGGGGGGGGACGTTACAATAGGGATTTTACGGTAGTTATCAGTTTAAAAATTTTACTTTCTTAAAATATTAATCATATCTATCTCCATTCAAAGCATCATATACATAACTGTTTTAGATATGGAAGTAAGCCATCACTGCAAGTTTAGAACAAATGTAATAGAAAAATTTGCAAAGTTGTTCAAGGTAATACTTTTGTATTAACAATGCATAAAAAATATTGTTGTAAACTGTTTAGTAAAATAATATATAAAACTTATTGCATTTTAGAAAACATTAAATTTATTTAAAGTACAATTGACTGTAAACGAGATTGTTGCTCTTTATGTATTTGCTGAAAGATGTGTTTGATGAAGTTTCAATGCAAAATCAACTTTGTGTGAGTAAAATATCTTCTATTTCAGAAAAATTATAGACAATGGAACTGACAATTATTTATCAAGTTAACTGAAAGGAACAGAATCACAGAATAATTATTGGGGCACTTATGTACTGTTCATATCTGCCCCAACTTGCCTGTTCACAAGTGCCCACATTGGTGCTTCTGTTAAATTCATAAATCATTAACATTTCTCAATTTTCGAAGAAAAAGATCTTTATCAAAAATGTTTATTAGTATTCATAGTATATGTTAAAACACTCAAATTCAAATAAATGAATAAATAAATAAAGTTATACGCTTATCAAATTGGAACAAAGATTTTACTTTTGAGATCTAAAAACAGTGTTTTGGCTACAGAGGACAAACAAAATGTCAAAAAGCTTAAAAAAAGTTTTACCATATGTCTACAGGTGCTGTAATCTTTAGTAATTTTTTTCAAATAAAAAAAACTTATAATAACTATTGAAAAATTGCGATGTTCACATCTGCCCCCTGTTCACATGTGCCCCCATCTCCCCTATATAGATATGTATATATACATTAAAATCTTGTCCTACTCTAAAAGTTCAAAATATTTATTATACTCGGTTGAATGTTGAAAGAGATTTAAAATATCAGATGTACGAAAATTGCAAACAAAATCGCCTCCCCCCCCCCCCCCCCCGAAAAAAAAATGAAAATTCATATAATTTAAAAATCAAATTTTTTTAAAAATTTATATTGTCACATAGGCAATTTTGTATATGTATCAGATGATAATCACAACAGCTATTTAACTATGAGTAAAAAAAATAAAATAAATAAATATTATACTTTAATAACATTGAGAAAAAATTACTTCGGTATTTTAAAAAATGTATTTTGTGTTTTGAATGTTGTCCTACTCTAAAACTTCAAAACTATCATTATAATCAGTGCAATCTCGAAAAAGATTTAAGATATCAGCTTTACGAAAATTGCATACAAAATCCCGCCCCCTCCCTCCCCGAAAAAAATGAAAATTCTTATCATTTAAAAATTAGATTTAAAAAAATTATATTGCCACATGGGCAAGTTTTTATGTAGATCAGAGAGTAATCACAAAAGCTGTTCAACTATCAATAAAAATAAATGAATACATATTCTATATTAATAACATGAAGAAAAAATATCTTATAGTTTCCAAACTTCTTTTGTCTTAAATATATATCTTAACATCTAATTGTCATTTTTGTATTTTCCGTATAAGTGTATATAAATAAAGTAATAAAAACCATAATTTTAAGTGCAGAATCTAGTTATAGCTTTTTACTTTTTCCCATTATAAATTTCAAATTACTTTTTTTTACTAAAAATAATGAAAAAATCAATATTAGACTGGATTTCAAATCGAATACATATGTATATTTTTACTGACAGTATTAAAATTATTGTAGCACATAATAGATGACTCTTATGACAACGTCATTATATTTTCATGCACTTTATTTATCTTATTTTTTAATCTGAGGTTTTACACTAGGAAGAAAAAAAGCATTAGAAGATCTTTCCAAAGTTTTTTTTTTTTTTTACTTGCGGTTGTTTAGTGTGAGTTAAGAATTAGCCATTCAAACTGAGAACTGCCAAAGAGAACAAGAGAATGGATTTAACATTTAACTTAAAATGTTATTCTTTTAGTGATATTATTACTTTAAATTTGGGAAAAGAGATGATAATTTAGAATATATAATTTGTAATAAAAGACAACGTCATAAGTTTAAAAATATATACTTCTAGAATTAGTGGTTTTTTCGCAAGCAGATTCAAAACTAATTGAATTTCATGCAAGATTTTTTTTTTAGTCCTATAAATAAAATCGTAAAAGACCCTAATTTTAGTACTATAAAGAAATTATGACACTTACTTGTAATCGCTGTCGCGAGAGGTAAGAAAAATTCCTCGATTTGAAATTTTAAAAACTACCACAGTGAGGGACTTGCATCATTTTAGATGAAAATCCCTTAATATATCCGGCTAGCCATACTTAAAGAATGAAGTGTTTCAGTCTCAAAACATAACACGCCAGACAAAAGTTTCTTTTTTTTTGCGAGCTTTGACAGGACGAAAACGAAGAACACAATATTATTGATATAAATTAATACAAATTAACACTAAGTCCATTGCACACGCTTTGCAGAGTTCCCAGATGTAATCTTCAAGTGTTGTCTATTTCTGTGTCTATCCCGCCCTTATATCGACGACAGCTTATAAGAGATATTTGGTGTCAAGCACACATGTTAGATGTATGTATTCAATAAATAAATAAACTATCGCAATACGAATTAAAATCACAGAACTTCACATTCCGCAAAAAACTAATTAAAATATACGCATACATAAAAACAAACTTTCAGTTTGAATTACAACGTATATCAAGTTCGATCGAAAGACATCTAAAACGCATGCGCAACTGAGCGTCCTCCATTGGTGGTTATTGCGTAGGAAGAACGGAAGAATCAAAACGTCTTAAATTAAGAAACGCATGAAGCAACGAAGTGTCTTAAAATAAGACGTTTGGTGATATTTTAGACACTATTCTCAGTTCGTTTACACCATGATCATAGTAAGACACTTGTGTGTCTTTTTCATATTAAGACACTTAAGTGTCTAAAATTCTTTTTCAGTCACATATATGTGTCTAAATTTAAGACGCCTCTATTTTCAGTGTAATATTCGCACATTTTCAATTTTTACACCGTCGTATAGGGGAAAAAAGGGTACTTTCAAATGCAATTTTTTTTAAACTATCTCAATTTACTCATTTATTGCGGCTTTTAAAATAATTTTCAAGCATGATTTTTTAAAAATCTATCTCCATGCGTGCATGCTTCATTACGGAAGAATAATAGGAATGGGAATTACCCATTCCCATTTAAAACAATATAAATAGTTCAGCATTTGTTTCCGGTTGTTATTCTAGAATGAAATTAAAACTATCAATATATATATATATATATCATATATATATCTATATCATATAAATAAAACACAAATTTAATAGATATGTAATCGAACTACATTTAAACCTCTAAAATGGTTTATACGAAAGTATCATTTTATTAAATTTCAAAGCTTTGTTTCAATACATTATTGATGTTTTTGATATAAAATTGCTTTTTAGCTCACAAGCTATCAAAGCCTGAGAGCTAAGGTGCCCGCAGATTCTGTATGTACGTACGTGTGTATGTACGTAATGCGACAACTCTTGATAGAAATATCCGATTTGCTTCAACTTTTTTCTACGTTCATTCTGATAAGACGCTTCCCTGATTAGTTTTGGGGGTTCATTGGTTAAGTATAAACGGTGGAACGGGGGGTAACCCCACCCTTAATTTAGATAAATGGGTTTTCATGCGGAATTATTCGCTTTGCATCAAATTTGGTGTACCGGTTTATTCTGGTAAGACGCTTCCCTGATTAGATTTGGAGGTTCATTATTTAAGTAGAAAGGGGGAGAATGGGAGGCTAAACCCCCTTAATTTAGATAAATGGGTTTTTCATGCAGAATTATCCGATTTGATACAAATTTGGTACACCGGTTTATTCTGATAAGGCTCATCCATGATTAGATTTGGAGGTCCATTGGTTAAGTATAAGGTTGGGGGGGGGGGCGGGATTCTAAAACCCCTTAATTTATTTTTCGAGGGGCATTACAACTAGTGTGAAAAGCCTATGAGCTCACTGCCATCAGTTTAACTGGGCACTTATCATTTTAATTGATGTTATTAATGGGCAATCAAAAAAATATATTAAATATGAAAAATCTATTACAGTTAGAAAAAAATGGCTTTTACCTATGTTCTATAACCCGGAATGTCTGGGTTGGATCCCCTAGTGTAGATAAAACCCCCCAACATCCTGAGTGCTATTTCTTCAGAAGAGTATCGCAAAAACAATGATTAAGTGAAGTAATATAAAAGAGCATGCTACAAACTTTAACGCTTATTTTCTCAAATTCACAAAAGTTTCACTTAACACGTTTACCCACTAGGCTGTTCAATTGTCAAATTAAAAAAGCATATTGTGTCATTGGTAGGAAAATGTTATGACACTTTTTATTTAAAAAATATCTTTTTTCTTAAAAAAAAAAAAAAAAAAAGTTTTCCATAGTCTACGCTTATCATACAATATCTTTTGCCATTTCTGGCACTATTCGGAACCTCGCTTTGACTTGCATTGTATTTATCGTACAGTACTTATTATCATTCTTCAAGACCATAAAATTTTCCTCCTACAAGTCGTATGATCAGCGATTTGGAAACATGATATTTTTATGACACCCTAATAAATGCTATCACAGATGGCTTCTATCTTTTCGATTGCAAAGATGCATTCGTAAACATTGATAAATGGATATATACCTAAAGGAATAAACTGACACCGATAGATGACCCCATTTTCCGCAATTTCTTTAGAAATTGAGTGGCTGCAGTTGAGACATTGACTGACAATGGCATGCTATAAATATTTTCTCATCTTGCAGATGTTGCGGGTATAGGAGTAAAGATTACTTCTGCGAAGAATTCCATTGATAAAGAAATAGTTTAAAGGCAGATTGGTGTAAGTCACTAATTAAAAAAAAAAAAATGAGTTTAGTGCATGGAGGGTATCTAGACATATTAATCTATATGTATCGATACAATAGAAATATCAGTATAATTGATAGCTTCACAAAATCTGCCTCTGAGATATCATGCTCCATATGAAAATCATCATAGCCCGTCCAAAAAACTATTGTTTTTAAGCATTTAAGAAAATGCGACTTAAACCAACTGCTTTACAACGACTCAAATATTGACAGAGCTGGTTCTAACGGTTGGTAGCGTGTTTTCATTACCTGGAATGAAAAATCTAGCATGATGATTTACAAGATATTTTAGAAATAAGATATCTACTGACTACTTGTGTTAATTATGTCCCAGCAAACCAATATTTGTGAAATGATGGAGCGATATTCCAGCCATTAGGGGAGACCGGGGGAATGGCGACACCTTATGGGAATTTAATTTTTTTCGCCTCAAAGAAATGTTTATTTTTTAATAGTAAAAATTCTAAAGCTGAATCATTATCTTTAGTATCTGTATAAATTTAACCGTAATCATAACTGTAAAGTAAGCACACATAAAAAAATTTTCTTTCAACCTCTGTACAGTGGCGGGATTACCCAGGGCACTGGGGTAATGGATACTAGGAAACACATAACCTACTAAAAATGTTTAGAAAGCAATAATTTATCAAAATAATGAATAATTACAATGTTCCTTAAGCTAGATTTATTAATGTGCTAAGCTTACAATTTAACTCAAATTGGAAAAGTCACCCTTTGCCGTGGTGGCGGCATTACCCCGAGAGGACAATACAGTGGAAAACCCCCAGCAAAGCCGAAAGAAGAGCCGAACTTGTTCAACAAATTGCATCAAAATGTCGGCGACTGCATGTAGATTACGGGTAATATTATCTTAAGTACCTAATGTTTCAATAAAAGGTGTTTACCTCTACTCATTTGAAGCTCCAAAATAAGAAGCAGCTAGAGGAAAACTAAATTTTTCACTAGAACAACCGAACGACGTACAACAAAACCCTTCAAACTCTAGGCACTGTTTCTATTGTTAGCCGCTACAGTGCAGACGCAATCACTATCTCAAACTGCCGTTAGTTTTTAAACTAGACGGGGTGGCGCCATTCCCCCAGTCTCCCCTACTAGAACAAAGAGTTCCTTCCCGGGTTACAGAATATAGGTGAAAACCATATAATATGTATATTTTTAATTGAAAACTCTAATAGATTTTTTTACATTTAATATATATTTTTTTAGATTTTTCTCTCATCAATAATTTTTATGTGAAAAATAACAATTTTGCATTCAAATAAGAAATTTATAAAAAGCGATACTTTCGTATCGGACTCTTGCCAGGAATTAACAGTTGACGAAATCGTCAACGATCGCTAGACTTTTTTATTCTGATAATTTCAGTGGTTTAAGAGTGGTTTGATTACATGTTTTAAATTTGTGTCATATTTATATTTTATTAATTTATTTATGGATTGATAAAGTTTTTTATTTCGTTATACAATATAAGCCGAAAAAATGCTGAACTATTTTATTTATATTAATTTAAGTCGATCTTTTGTAATCATTTGTCTGCAAGTGACACAGGTAGGTTAAAAAAATCGTGCTTGAAAATTATTAAAAAAAAAAAAAATAAATAAAAGTTGAGCAAATTGCGATAGAGTTTTCAAAGAAATTACGATATAGTTTTCGAATAAATTGCCTTTAAAATTAGAGTAGGTGGGGGAAAAGATACGCACGGGACAAAGATACGCACTGGCTGATTTAATATGAAGAAACATTTCTAGAATCATGACCGCTAGGTGGCAGTTTGGTCTCAAGTGTAGTAGTTGAGTGTTGAAACCATGTGAAAAAATCAGCATTCCGTGCAAAGAAAATGAGGTAAGTTTAAATTTTCGAATTCTGATCTAATATTTTTAAAATTTCACTTTATTGTTTAACTAATAATACCTCGAATTTTTACAAATAAAAAATTCAGTGGAGAGCGGATGCTCTTTAGCTTCTAAATGCTCCCTAGTTCACCTCGATTGCATTTGTTTATATTTGTAGGTAGCCGGTTATGTAAAATACTGCAGAATGGGGTAAAAGTACGCACCCGTCTTGGGGCAAAGATACGCACAAGTTTAAGATGCGGGGTTTTGCACTATCGTTTGAGCTAGATGCAAAGCTTTCCACAATTACGTTGTGGAAAGATTTATTTTTTAAAAGTTTGTATTGTATAAAATATAATAACTACTTAACTATTATGAGCTAGTTAACTACCTTTTCCTTTTTCTAGTTAAGTGTTTTTTTTTTTTTTTTTAAATATAGAACTTAGAAATTTACGTACCTACTTTTAAAAATCAATATTTTTGTTTCATAAAACGGTTTTGTTTTAAGTTTTAACCCTTAACTCATGTTAACGGTCTCACGGACCCCTGTTATATTCAGTTTTCACAGTTTAACTTCTAATTTTCAGTTTAACTATTGATGTTAGTTTAATTTTCATTCTTTTGGAAACTTAGTAGTATTGCTAAAGACTTCTAAATGAGGAGAATTTTTATTATCATAGGCCTTTACATTAAGTTTAGCGCAGAAACATTATCTTATGAGTCAGTTTACCGGTTTATTCACACTACAATCAAGCGGTCTCGGAGACCGCTCACGGTATTTATGGAACAATTTGTGTTACTACACATAAGGGTTAACTTCTGTTTGCGGTCATACAAACCGCTGATTTTTTCTTTATTCGCGATTTAACTTGTAATTTTCAGTTAACTATAGATGCTAGTGGAATTTACTATATTATTCTAGTTTAACCATTGTGTTAATTTCTTCAGGTGCCTAGCATTAACGCTAGAGACTTTTGAATACAAGAGTTTTTATTATAGTAGTGCTGTACGTAAAGTTTAGTACATAAATAATATCTTATAAGACAGTTGACCCTGTTATTCATTCTGTGATCAAGGGGTCTCTGAAACCGCTCACAGTATTTATGCAACAATTTTTGCCACAGCAGTTAACTGCTGTCACTTAGGTTAACCGCAATTTGCGATCTCACAGACCGCTGTTTTTTTTCTTTTTTTTAATTGTTTAATTTATAATTTTTAGTTTAACTATAAATACTAGGGAAATTTAATAATGCTTTTACGTAACTCATTTGTTTTATTGGAAGTGGGACAAAATCCCGCAGTAATGGGGCAAAAATACGCACTGCGTATCTTTGCCCCACGATTGCGTACTTTTGCCCCAATCGATGGGGCAAAGATACGCAGAGCAATGTTTTTTAAAAATTGCAATTTCTCACGAAATTATAATTTGACAGAAATCCGATTGATGGTGGTATGTGCCGAAGGTTCTAATCTAACATTTTATTCACTCGTTACATAAGTTTAGACCAATGTGTTCGTTAAAAATAAAAATGTATGGAAAGTGCGTATCTTTGCCCCCACCTACTCTACATTTTTTTCGTTATTCGACAGTGTAAAAATTTTTAAAATGTGCGAAATTTATACGTTTGAAAAAAAAATACAACAAAAGTTAATGAAAGTTAAATTTAATCGTCTGCTGTTGCAACCATCAAAATGACGTCAGCGTTACACATGGACACGTTTATCCTTTATAATATAGATACGCGCACTTTGGACATATTGTTGCAACAAAAGTGACGTCTCAAAAATTCTGTAATTCACAGGAGGGTAAAAAAGAGCGGCGTTTTTTTACTGTATAAAATAAAGCTACAGTACATACAGTGGTGGCCAAAATTGTGGACACTTTTAGGTAGCTTTCATTACAGTAAGTAAAAAGCTACCTATTGCAGCCGTCCGATGATAAACACTTCGGGAAATTTCGCTATATTTTCGCCGATCATGACCCACAGATACCAAAAACACTCCCCGTTGAAATGCCGATTTTTATATATATATCTGAATTATGTCATGCTGTAACTCTCAAATTTTTGAATCGATTTGGATGAAATTTTTCATATGCATAGTATATACTAATGTCTCGACCGAGTTCGTTGACCAGCTTCATCCGCCATCTTGTTTCAAAATGTCGGCCATTTGAATTTTTGAATTTTTTTCATATTTTCTAACATTGTATACTTATAGAAAATGTTGCGTTTCACAAAATGCAAAATCTGATGTATCATTTTAAACAGAATGTTAGAAACACTAAAAGATATTTTAAAGAGTCACACAGTGTAAGTTAACAACATAGGTCATTTTAAAGAGAAAGTTAGGAAACATAAAAATTTCTAAAAGTGTCCACAAAATTCAAATGGCCGCCATTTTGAAACAAGATGGCGGATGAAGCTGGCCAAGAACTCGGTCGAGACATTAGTATGTACCATGCATATGAAAATTTTCATCCAAATCGGTTCAAAAATTCGAGAGTTACAGCATGACAAAATTCAGATATATATAGTATATATACATATGCCAGCATTTCAATGGAGTGTGGTTTTGGTATCTGGGGGTCATGATTGGCGAAAATAAAGCAAAATTTCTCGAAGTGTTTTCCTTCGGACGGCTGCAATAGGTAGCTTTTCACTTTTTGTAATGAAAGCTACCTAAAAGTGTCCACAATTTTGGCCACCACTATAGCTCTGAATGCAGCTGTAAAAGAGTAAATAAATGAGTGAACCCTTAAGAATCAAGACATAGAAGCGATATAGAGGATTGAGTAAATATATCCCCCACACTTTACTCCACCTCCTGGGGTGATAAAGGAATACACAGCAAATTTAACGGTTTTCCAGATAACTACACTTATGAAACTTTACCTGTAGCAAGACACGCCTAAGTCAGACCGATCAGTAGAATAATATGCAAAATTAAATTTGTTGGAGTTGTTTCACTTTTCTTGCGGGTGAGAAATATATATACAAAATTTAGAGAATACTGTTTACAGATTGGCGTAACATTGGAAGTATATCCAATGAAATCTAAATACTGTAAATAAATTTGCATGAAATAAAACTTTCTTGAACTAAAATGGCAATATTGATAAGATATTGGATAAATATTTCATCAGCAATGCTGTAGCATTGAGATTACCTTGTAACTACTTCCAATGCAAAGCCAATAATACAATAGAGTAGGTGGGGGTAAAGATACGCACTTTCCATACATTTTGATTTTTAACGTACATATTGGTCTAAACTTATGTAACGAGTGATTAAATTGTTATATTAGAACCTTAGGCAAGTGCCACCATCAACCGATATTCTGTCAAATTATAATTCTATGAGAAATTGCGATTTTAAAAAAACATTGCTCTGCGTATCTTTGCCCCATCGGTTGGGGTAAAAGTACGCAGTGGTGGGGCAGAGATACGCAGTGCGTATTTTTGTCCCATTACTGTGGGTTCTTTCCCCATTTAAAATAAAACGAATGAGTTGTGCAAAAGCATTAGTAAATTTCACTTGTATTTATAGTTAAACGAAAATTGTAAGTTAAACCATGAAAAAAAAAAGAACAAAACAGCGGTCTGTAAGATCGCAAATAGCAGTTAACCTCTAACTACTGTGGCACAAATTGTTGCATAAATACTGTGAGCGGTCTCAAAGACCGCTTGATCGTAGAATAAATAAAAGAGTTGACTGACTCATAAGATACTGTTTCTGCGCTAAACTTTATGTAAAGGCCTATTATAATGAAAATTCTCCTCATGTAAAAGTCTTTAGCGATACTACTAATTTTCCAAACGAATCAAAATTAAACTAACATCAATAGTTAAATTGAAAATTACAAGTTAAGCTATGAAAACTGAAAATAGCAACGGTCTGTGAGACCGTCAATAGGAGTTAAGAGTTAAGACTTAAAACAAAAGCGTTTTATGAAACAAGAATATTGATTTTTAAAAGTAGGTAGGTAGATACCTACGTTCTATTTAAAAAAAAAAAAAACTTAACTAGAAAAAGGAAAAGGTAGTTAACTAGCTTATATTAGTTAAGTTGCCATTATATTTTATACAAATCTAACTTATAAAAAATAAAACTTTCCACAACGTAATTGTGAAAATCTTTGCATCAAGCTAAAACGATAGAGCAAAGCCCCGCATCTTAAACTTGTGCGTATCTTTGCCCCAAGACGGATGCGTAGTTTTACCCTATTCTACAGTATTATACTTAACCGGCTATCTACAAGTTTAAACAAATGCGATCGAGGTAAACTATACGGCATTTGGAAGCTATAGAGTTTCGTTCTCAACTGAATTTTTAGATTTGTAAAAATTCGAAGTAGTGTCAGTTAAACAATAAAGTGAAAATTTAAAAATATTAGATCAAAATTCGAAAATTTAAACTTACCTCATTTTCTTGGCACGGAGTGTTTCTTTTTTTCACAATGTTTGAACACACAACCTCTACACTTGAGACCAAACTACCACTTAGCAGTCATGATTGCAGAACTGTTTCTTCATATTAAATCAGTCAGTGCGTATCTTTGCCCCGTGCTTATCTTTACCCCCCTCCCCTACTCTATACCTCAACTGACGGTTAAGCTCGAAAACCTAAATGTCTAACGAGCAAGTAATAATCGCAAACAAACTGATCGTGTCTGAACGCGGCCTAAGTGTAATGAAGTTGAAAATATTTCCATATTTTCCATGAATTTTTAAGCATGTAAGTGCGTAGTTAAAATATGAAGTATGGGACAGTTGTTATTCAAGCTAACACTTTGTGCTTTTTATATAATATTTTTAAGATAGTCACCAAGGCCATCATGCATAAATTCTTACTATTTTAATTTCCAGAAACACGTTATGATGTATTTAGTACAGTAGAGAAAAATTTCTATCAGCATGTCATACAGGCACTTGACTTATATACATATGAAAACTAAGTTAATAGAAAATATTAAATAAGTTCCAGAATATAAGCTTGGAAAAATGATATCACGCCGTTTTTAGACACAACTTTCAATCTGCTCTCTCTCTTTTTATTTTGCTTTATAAAAGTTCATTTTTGTCATTATTATTTTTAAACAGATATTATAATTTAATAAACAATATAACATACTTATAACTACTTAAAAGGTGACTCAAACATATAAAAATATTATTTAATGCAACCCTGAGATCTTTGGAACACACACGCGTTCATTTTCAAAGGGAAAAAGATTTTTCAAATCAAAAGGATTTCAAAGGGAAGAAAATTTTATTTAGAAGTGATAATGTTTGTAACGATGTCCTTTCCTGTAATATTCCCGCAATTTGGTACAATATCCTAAATATTTCAAGACCTCCTGATAGTATGAAATGATCCTTTCCCCTCTGCAGAGAAATGGACTGAACTCCGCTTGCGCATGCGTATTATTTTTGTTTTTAAAATGTATTTCTATTCAGTCAGTCATCTTTTTCCCTTTGAAAATGAACGCGTGAGTGTTGAATGATCTCAGGGTTGCATTATAATATTTTTATATGTTTGAGTCACCTTTTAAGTAGTTATAAGTATATTATATTGTTTATTAACCCCTTAACAGTGTGGCCAGAACTGGATTTGGGCAAGAACACTTTGCTTGCTTCGTTATTAAAAGCATTTTGATACCACTAATTTGTAACTGTAAATTTAACTTTATTGATTGTCAGATATTTTTCGATTAATTAAGGTAAATATTTTAATATGGAAAAAGTGGTGTCTAGCCCCATTTTTAATTTTTTTGTAAGAAAACAAATGTCACAGTTAAGGGGTTAATAACAAGGTGAAAATCTCCTTCACGACACTAGTGTTTAATACAGTGTTTTGACTCTATTGTAATTTAGATTATCTACTCACTGAAATTAACATAAGCAGCTGTAGAAGCTTGAAAAATGAATGCATATAACGCATACATACAGTCATGACACAAAGAAGACAAAGTTGGACTCGGGGCCGGATTTCATTTGGGCCTCCCTTGCTATGCTATCACAAGAAATTAAACATTTTTTTTTCTCAATTGATGGCATAAACAGATGTTTAGTTATTATTTTATCAATTCTACATGTTTTTACATGTGACATACATTTTTACTATTGGAAAAATATCAAACTGTCAATTACCAAAAGTAACTGAAGTGTAGAAAATAAGTAAAATGGAATACATATTTATTGAAGTAACCTTATTACAGATATTTTCAGTTGCTTTAGGAAATAATCTTTTTACGAAACATTCTTTTAAGGCATAAGCAAAAAGATCCGTAAATTTCTGTTTTGCCATATACATTATTTAAGTCCTAGGTAGAATTATAATACATTTACTATGCCTTGATTTTATGCTTACTAAAAATCGGTAAAATTTCATATTTACATTAGTTTTTAGAAAGGTACATAACTATTCATGCATTTATATTTCATCGTTTGGATACTTAAGAATATTTCATATTATTATAATTTAAATAACAAAGTGTATTTTTAATTCATATCGGAGGAAATAACCACTTTATGAATATTGAGTTGATTTAGAAGAACCCGTTTTACAAAAATATTGTTGTAATACTTAAACAGAAACACATGAACACTTTTTAAATTAAGCTATTTAAACATTTTAAAAATGTATACTAAATCTGCCCCCCCCCCCCTCCCACCTTTCTGTAGGCATATATTTTATTCAGGTCCTACATAGAGTTATTTCCTATTCGCACGAGTTTTTATATTAATACTTAACTATTCATGCATTTACAATTCATCATTTCAATACTTAATAATATTTTATTTTATTATAAATAATTTAAATAACAAAGTGCATTTTTAATCCATATTTTGTGAAGTAAGCATTTTATGAATATTTTCAGTTGCTATTATTAGTAACCGGTTTATGAAAGTTTTAAGATTCAACCAGAAACATCTGTAGATATTTTTAATTGATTTAAAAAAAAAAAAATTCTAAATTTGGTGCATCTTCGACCTTTGTCTGCACATACATTATTGATGCCCTAGATGCAGTTATACCTTAAACTTATGCTTAAAAAAAGTCAGTTAAATTACATATTTACATTAGTTCTTAACTTCATACATAACTCTTTATACTTTTACTATTAATCATTTCAATACTTAAGAATATTTTACTTTATTATAAACAATTTAAATTACATTAATTCATCTACAAAAACTTATATCTAATTGTATCAAATTGTTCGTATTACGTATGATAATATTGAAAATCCACAATTTCCCTAATTAACATTTCTTGTTTTTCACATTATACACTATTATTATGCCTTGTCACTTATACTGAAAATTAATTTCACGTAACATATTTTAAGGTAAGGTACAGTCGTGGAAAAAAAAAAGTAAACACCCCCTACTAACTCCTCAACAAATTATCGTAGACGAAAGTTACTGGAACCGAACGATTTGAAATAAAGTCCACTTTTAAATGATGTAGGGGAGACCGGGGGAATGCCGCCAACCCGGGTTATGCCGCCACCCCACCTAGTTTAAAAACTAAGGGCAGTTTGAGATAGTGAATGTGCCTGCACTATAGCGGCCAACAATATAAACAGTGCCTAAAGTGAGAGTGACTTTGCTGTACGTCGTTCTTTTGTTCTAGTGAAAAATGTAGTTTTCATCTAGTTGCTTGTTATTTTGGAACTTAAAATGAGTAGAGATAAGCACCTTTTATTGTAACATTAGGTATTTAAGATAATATGACCCGTAATCTACATGCATTCGCCGACATTTTGATGCAATGTGTTGAATAAGTTCGGTTCTTCTTTCGGCTTTGCTTGGGGATTTCCGCCATATTGTCCTCTCGGGGTAATGCCGCCGCCATGCAAATCGGATGAGAAATGGCCCCATTTCAATGTAGTGGAGCCGATTCAGAAGAGTGACTTTTGCAATATGAAGTAAATTGTAAGCTTAACCATTATTCTGCTCAATTACATTGCTTTCTAACTATTTTCAGTAGGCTGTGTGTTTCCTAGTATCCATTTGATGCATGTACTAGGTCATTAAAGAGTGGCGGCATTACCCCAGTACAGTGGCGGAATTACCCCAGTGTCCTGGGTAATCCCGCCACTGTGCAGAGGTTTAAAAAATATTTTTTTATGTATGCTTACTTTACAGTTATGATTACAGTTAAATTTATACAGATACTAAAGATCATGATTCAGCTTTAGAATTTTTACTATTAAAAAATAAATATTTTTTCGAGGTGAAAAAATTTAAATCCCTTAAGGTGTCGCCATTCCCCCGGTCTCCCCTATATAAAATTTGCTTAGGGGCTATCTACATATTAAAACGAATCCAAACTTCATTTTTTTTCAATGACAATACCCAATTTTAACGAGATATTTCAAATCTTTGGTTTAAACTATGCCTAGACATCAAATTTCAAGTCATTTGAATGTTAAGTTTTTGAATTATGAACATTCAAAATTTAGTGCTTCTAATGTTAAATTACATTTTCATATTTTTATTTATAACTTCTGAAATTATGATAATAATGTTTTAATTTTTTGTGTAGCAATAATGCTAATATACATAACATAAATACGTTGAATTTGCAATTTTGATAATTTTCTGATATGAATTATGAATTGCGAAATTAATATTAAAAAAAAAATATGAATTGCAACCTACAATTTTTTTGATGGATTCAGATTTATTAAGTCCTGCTTTATGGAAATCCAAAATTTCACATTTTTCTTCCAAGTAGTTTTCAAATTATGCTTAAAAAACGGCAAAATGATGGTTTAAGAGGCCGTCTATGATAGAAGTGGCTAAATATTTTTAAATTTCTTATGCTATCCCGTAATCTAACAGGCTTAATTGACAGCTTAATGTGCCTTGATCAAGAATCTCTCGGTTAACAATCGAGTACCGAACTTCAATTTGGATACAGCCCTTAAAATACGCTCGTTTTAAAATAATTAATTTCTCGGAAACTTATGGTACGAATTGCATAAAAATTTGTTTTTGGACTAATTGAAGGGTGTAGCGTTCATTTATGCTGTCAGAGTTGTATACTGCTATTGAAAAAACAAAATTATGGTTCGTTTTAATATGTAGATGGCCCCCTAAGCAAATTTTATCTATATCATTTAAAAGTAGACTTTCTTTCCAATCGTTCGGTACCGGTAACTTTCTTCTACGATAATTTGTTGAGGAGTTAGTAGGGGGTGTTTACTTTTTTTTCCCCACGACTGTACCTTTTTTTTAGAGTTTAACAGCATCAGTTTTTGAACTTGTTTAACACTTGATTACTATCCTGAAAAAACTTACGTTATTGCTGTCGCTGTATCTGTGAGATCACAGTATGTAATTTCCACATTTATACACTTTAACCACAAAAACTAAAAATAAAATATACCAAATTGGAGTAGCCAAAGACGTATGCCCCACCAGTGGCCGAGAGGTTCTGCTCTCGAAGCTGGTAGACGGAAGGTGCCTGGTTCGATCCCAATCGCGCCCGTCGGCCTAATCGTTCGGAGTTTTCGTGGTTTTCTTCGAACCTTGGACTTCCAAGCGTTAATACGGGTTAGGTTCCCTTAGAAAGCCCCCCACGAAGGGCACTCCCCTCCATAGGGCCTATAACCCTCGTGTTGATAATTGGCCGACATAAACACAACCAACCAAAGACGTATTACAGTCAGATAAAAAATCATTGTATTTTACAGATACAAAGGATAGTAACCTAGTATTAAGTAATTTGTGTTTCAAGTTCTCGGATATTTTATTATATTTTTTGAGAAGTTTCGTAACGCGGACGTTTCACGGTTTTATCACCCTTTGGGTATATTTTGTTTATTAATGCCGATAATTAAGTTTTTTGCTACTTAATGATAGAAAGTTTAATATTTTGAAGCAGAACTAAGTAAATGCACGTAACGTAACCAATTGCCCTAAAAACACATCCCACCCTGATCTGCCCATTATTTTACTTCGGTGGTTGTTTTAAAAATTTGACTGGAGACAAATAAATTCTTCAAAAGAAGTAATTTCACTCAGATTTCAAAACATTGTACTTTGATTGACGTTAAACTCAGAAAGTTCTATATGATCTTAAATTAAAATACTTGCTGATAAGATTCTTCTACTTTTTGTTTTAGTTTCATATCGTGTTTGGTTCCTCTGATATTTTATATTTTACACTCGAGTGTTTGGACCAATTAATATGGAGAAGTTGCTCAGGGTATTAACCCTTTCGAAGGCGGTGTCCTTAAAAAAGGACACCTAATTTTAATTCCAAAACTGACAACCGGCACCAAGAATATTTAATTAAAATTTTCCTATTATAATTTTCGTGAAAATAAGCAAGTTCGTATTTTCTAATAAATTCGTTCATAAATTCCGCTGTCAGTCCATTATTTCATCGGTTTATAAACAGAACTACTCCGGTCCGGTAAGGGGTAAGCAGTGTACGGCCTGACAAATTTGTTGCTGCCACTTGTTCGTTTGGTGCTCTTTTTTTTTTTAGATTTTTTTTAGCATGACGATCATCCTACCACATTCTATTTTAATATTATAGATGCTTTATGCTTATTGTTATTTGCACATAAATTACGGTTATTAAGTTTTTGCATTGCATTTATACTGGCATCCGGAAATTAGGAGTCAGAAGCAAACTTCACAATTTCTGTCATAAATCTGTTTAATTATGAGTAAACTTAGAGGGTGCGGGCTGAGATAACCCAACTATAAATATGAAAAATAAAACAATTCGATTCAGCACTAAAACAAGACAAATCACGTAACGTGGGCTGATTTATCTGCGTGGTGAAATCTGAAACGATTAATTTTGATTATTAACGTTTTAAATTCACTTTACGTACACACCTTGCATATGATGTACAATAAAGAATAAAACCTAATTATAAAGGGAACTATTTGTTTTTAAAATATTATGTGCACGTAAAATATTAATTTTTAAATAAAAAATAAAAATGTTATAAATTTTAACGTACAAATAAGTAATTAAAACACACAAAAATATTCTTACTTTTTTATCATAAAAGCTGCAATTTTTGTTATTTGAGGTAATTTTTCAAACAGGATTACCATCACAACCGTTTTATATTAAGTTTTTTGTTCAAGGTAATTTTTCAACCTACAATCTAGGATTACTATCTCAAGCAGGACAAAAGTAATTTATGGTTTTTCTATAAGTTCTTTCAATTTTTCGTTTTGGGTCGTGGATTATTCATTATTTTTATCGTAAAAATAAACTAAACATTAACATTTACCGTCTCTTTATTATAGCTTTATACGAAAATTATCGAATTTTATAAAAAGCTTTTATTGCGGAGGAAAAATTATGAAGTATCCTAGCTTTGTATTTAAGAGGCGTCGTCGATCTTACTCGAATTTGAAAGTGTACATACTACATTTGTTAACTATGTACACTACACACTGTATTTTTTTGTATAAAAGAAAGGGCATTTAAAAATTGCAATGTTAAATATATATATCGTAAACGGTACGAGATACGGGGGAAAATTCAATTACAATGATTTAGAGTGTCTTCCGTTTAGTACGATTGGATGTCTTACATCTAAAAATAACTTTATTAGAAGACCAGAAAAGTAATTTTTTAATATCCAATTACCACCTTAAATACGCCAGTAATTGCATGCATAAGCGTGAAAATAAAAAGCAAACGCACATTTACTAATAAAACTAACACATGTAAGCAAGGTAAATTTTATTTTAATAAGAAAATCAAGTTAAGTATGGCCAGTGTGTCAAACCACCGACAGCAATGCATTAAGCATTCTGCATGTGTCCTAAGGCGGGCACGTTGTGGAGGATGATCTACAACTTAATAATTGACTTTTCCCCGTATATCGTACCGTTTTCCTGATAGTAACGTTGATAGGTGGCGCTGTAAGTGGCCTCATCGCATTGTGCATAGCCAATTTATTATAGCTAGACTTCGTGTTTACGATTATAGTTATCACCAAGTCCGTATTCTGAACAAGTGCAACATATGAAAACTTCCTTGCATGTGCAAAATCTCGAAATTGATAGCATCACAAAAAGTGATCGAAAAGCTCAGTATTTCAGTCAGGGATATCGCATGAATTGGCAATCATATTAAAATAATATGGAGCATCAAGAACGTGCATTTCAGGCCACATAGGGGAAATTTCGCGTAACTGAATTGTCATGATGTCATCCTATTCAAAACAAAACAAGGCAAATCACTTCAAATTTTTATTACAGTAGCTTCACATTTATCAAAGTTTTTAAACTCGAGTTAGATTAAAGTTTAAATGTCTTTTTTTGGTTGAATAAGTGGATTACAACCTCAGGTTCTATTGCTAATTTGTTTTCTTTGGCGTGTGATAGCATTCTTCTGACATTGTTACATAGTAACGTCCATCGTGTAGCTATATGTGTGAACTGCATAATTTTCTTTTTCAGAAATTTAGTGAAAGATAAATATTTTAAAAATTGAAATGAAGTCATCTTAAACTCTTAAACTGTATTATAACTGCATTTATAAATATTTAAAATATGTCTTGAGTAATGTTGTTTTGTGAGTATGTGGTGCTTCGTAAAAAATAAAATTTTGTCTTTCTTGTATTTTGCAGGATATGGTCATTCGACTCCAGCTACGTGGGGTGGAAAAACATTCTGCATGTTTTACGCCTTAGCCGGAATTCCGTTGGGACTAGTGATGTTTCAGAGTATTGGTGAAAGACTAAACACTTTTGTTGCTTACCTTCTGAAGTTCGGTAAACGTTGCTTAAAGATGCGTAACACAGAAGTGTCTGAAACTAATCTTATATGCCTGGTATCCATCCTATCTACGGTTGTCATGACAACTGGTGCTGCGGCCTTTTCGAAGTACGAACGTTGGGACTACTTTGATGCATTTTATTACTGTTTCATCACATTAACTACAATTGGTTTTGGGGATTATGTAGCTCTTCAAAAAGAAAGTGCTCTACAAAGCAAACCAGAGTATGTTGCCTTTAGTCTCGTGTTCATCTTGTTTGGTCTGTCAGTAGTATCTGCAGCTATGAATCTTTTAGTTTTGAGGTTCATGACAATGAACACGGAAGATGAACGCCGGGACGAAGCAGAAGCCCAATCAGCAGCTCAAGGGGCAGTTAGACTAGAAGGTGATGTGATCACAGCAGATGGATCTATAATATCGGGCCACGATCCAAATTTGTCATCGGAAGTCGATGAAATCACATCAGTGTGTTCATGTACTTGTTATGGACATAGACGGACGCCAAGGAATGGTTATTCATTTCGAAAGTCTCCCAGTAACAATAAAGTCCATTTATTGCATATGAACGTGTTAGGGACAGAAACTAGACCTAACGAACAGCCCCCCGAGGAGAATCTTATGCATGCAAATACTGCTCTTTTTTTTCCTTATGATGATATCAAAAACAAACGTGCCTCAATATGATAGTAGTCCTCAGTGATTCAAGTTAAAAAGGGATCAGGAAAATAAATAATTTGCGCTCGAAGGTATTAGCTTGCAATATTTTTACCAGTTAGTTCTAAATACATCTTTTACTATGATGTAAGAGCTGATTCAATATAAGACCAAAGTTTTAGATATTTTGTGGCTAAATAAATGTTTACATTGTAGGGTCCAGTGTTCGCAAGAACATATTTTTCTATTCCATTCAAAATCTCTTTTCGGGGCTGAAAGAGATACACAACTGACTTGAGAGTTAACTGTCCAATTCTTTTTCGAAAATAAAAATCTGAAGCCCAATGCGGCATTGGATAAAAGTGCTTCCTAACCGTATATTACGGCACTTTGTATTGCCTCGGAACACTTTTGTGTGAAAATACCTTTTTCCCTTAATATTTTTACAAAGATTAATCTATCATATATTCTCTATTGTCTTGAGAGATATAGGTGCTTTCATCTATACGATTCCCGTAGTTCACGGTTTTATGTAATCCTTTTCCACCATTTGATGAAATGCAACAATATTTACCATACATACTATATACTTTGAAATCTAGATTCCAGTGTTGCGCATATTGTTTATTCATTAATTATAATTCTTAGTGTTTGCTATACATAAGTGTTTCAGATATGTTAGAAATAGGAAAAAGCAAATTTCGTACTACTTAAATATATATTTGTTTTCTTTTTACTTTTCTCTAGAGCTGGATAGTGAATATTAGAGTTTCATACTGAAAATAGATTTTAAAACAAAACATTAACTAATTTCAAATATGCAATAGTCATGGATTTCCTTGAAATTACCACCGTGAATAACATATTTAAATGTCGTCCAAATTATTTTTATATGGGTATGCTTGGCTACAAATAGGTTTCATTCCAAAAAACACACAAAAATCTTTTTATCGTCAACTGTTACGATAAAAGGGGAACGTCATTATTAGAATAATGTTTAAATTAAGTATTTAAGTGATGCCAAAAGACAAATCTTACTACATTAGTATTATTTAATGGAAAGCACAATTTATAAACTCTAAATCAGATACCAACAAACTGTTTGTGAATACAAAAATTTTAATGGTTTCTAGACCTGTACATATGTATCATAATGACAAATCATATATTAAGAAACTGAGTTTGCTTTCTTTTAACTTTGATACAACATTTTCCATTTCCTAAGATGCTAAAAACGTAATGAACAGAACAATTTTAAGAAGCTTACAGAGATAAGAACGATTCCATTCGTTTGAATAGAATGGAAGCATGCACAAAATACGTGGTGCTTCGAGGTTTTATATTTTATAAATACATTAACTTGCTCATTTCTTTCAGTGCATTATCATAATTTAAGAAAAATTAAACATTTTCGATTAAATAAACTTATTTTTCCAAATAACTTTAAAACTTTAAATAATTAAACTTATTTTTTCAACTAACTTTAAAACTATCAGTTCTTTAAAACAGTGGAAAATAATACTCGTTTCAAATATTCTATTTTTAAAATAATATCATAAGATAAAAAATATGTCAAATATCTAATCTAAAATTTTTATATTATAATTTTATTAATAACAATGTTTTCATATTTTTTTACCACATAAATGGTTTTAAAATATCAGAAAGCATCTCTTCAGTTACTTGAATAATTTGTAAAAACACTATATTGAATTAAAATGTGACTTGATAATACAGGAAAATTTCAGAAATGTTATTAAAAAACACAGTACGTTTTATTTAAAATTCATCCACTCTATTTATCATTGTATAATTAATCCAATATTTTGAAATTATTGCACACAAAATTGTTTCGGAACTGATAATTAAACTTCATTAAAACTTTCAAAATTTCATTCATTACATCTTAATACTAAAAAGGCAATGTAAAAATTCTGGCCTTGCAATTTTCATTAATATATTTTGAAAAAGACTTCTTTCTCGTATGATGTAAATAGTATCAAACTGAAATATTGCTACTTTATAACTTTTTGAATCATTCATAAAAACCTTATGCAGGATTAAAACGCCAATAGTAAAAGGCTTATTAAAAATATGCGCAAGAAAGTGTAATATTTAAAGGAAGATATTTCGTGTTGTTTCATATAAAGTGGAAAGAAAAGTTTAAATTCCTATAAGTATATAAAAAATATACATATATCGGAAAACACCACAGATCTGCTTCATACGAAATCTTGAAATCAATGTAGCAATGATTGTGTTAATATTAATTTACTTAGTGTATGCTAAAATAATTTATTGTCATGCAAGATATTTTTAATAAATTGCTTGTTTATTTCTTCTAAATGTGTGAGTAACAATTCTGTCAGTACTTCTATATACCTATTTCCTTTTATATAGGTTGAAAAAAAACAAGGTGATCGAAAGTAACTTAAGAAACAAACATACAAAATTGCTTATTTGAAAACTATAGACGGTAGCACCATGTGTATTCCACATAAATACCTAGTGTGATGCTGTGATTTTTGACAGCAACAACAAAAATAGATTGAAAGAATAACTGCATTTGTCACCAAAAATTAGCACTTTGGAGGGACCAGTGCTGTCGCCTGTCACTGTTTAAGCCATAATGTAACAGGAATTACAGCAGAAATCTCTTTCGATGCTATGCAGAGTATCTTGCCACATCTGACAGCTACTCTCACTTAATAACATTTATCAAATTGAACATTTGTCATCCTATTTTTCTTGCGATTTGTGCTGCAAGCTGCATAAATACTTCCTAGACAACTGAAATGACACTTATTGGCGCAAATGTAAGTATTCTGGCGGTAAAATTTTCGTTATAAAAAAAAAAATCCTATGTCTGCCGTACATTTCTGCGACAACCACAATGTGCTACTGTCTATATATTTTCGAATTATTGAAGTTTTAATTGTTTTTTATTGCTTGGATCATCTGCTACAAATTATTTCTACTGAATAATTAATATTTTTAATAAAAGTAATAATTTCTGTGGTACAAAATTTCTTTGTTAAAATTGAAGGGATCTTTACGAAAACAACACTTGTCCAAAGTTCAAAAATTTAAAAATGACAAATTAGACATTTCTGGAAGAATGTGGCTTCTATGGAAGAAGCAAAATTTTCTTGATTGAAAATAAGGACTTGGTTTGTTTTTCTCTCAAATGGTTTAAAATGTTTGTGAGTAACTTTGAAAACAAAGATACTGCGCTATTAGTTCATATTAATGATTTTCAGAAAAATGTTGTTTAAAAAATGTGAGATAACATAATATAGCATAAGTAAATAACGTTTTGAGCACCAAATGATTAACCAAGTATTGCATACCGATTTTGTTAGCATTCAATGTACCTTCATTAGTGCAAAAAAGGACGGGATTTTTCTTATGTGTAGTGGAGAAGTGTATTGAAAGATTGTTTTATTAAACAATAGAATTGCAGGAAATTTGAGAGGACAACCGACAAGAATATTTATAGGGAAACGTAAGTGGAAATGCGAAAACAGTAAATAGAGATGTTTTCGTACTATCAATTTCTTAGTGATTGGCTGATCCTTCAAAGTTCTCGTAATTCTATTGATAATTAAAACCATCCTTCCATTCAGTTGCTCCACTATATATGTAACAGAAATTCTATTATTTTTTACACGGTATGCTGGTGAAGGTATGCTGAATTTTACTGAAAAGGGCATCAAATACTGGTAATTTTTTGGGGATGCTCAAAACGCGTTTTTATTTACTTATAAGTGTTGTTTTTGTTAATGACCCTACAATTATGTTGAAAGGAAATTTTCTTGTTATAACATACTTAATCCACCACTGATATTTGATTAGTATCTATAATTTTCTTAAGAGGTATTTGAAGATTTTGAATGTATTGGATAGGTTAAAATATTTGTTATTTCCGTGAGATCGTTAGATCGTTCTTTCTATGCAACGGCGATTCTATTTACATATTGAAGAAATATACTATGCTGTTTATCAACAGTTTATACTCTATGCAATCTTTTAATAAACACTTGAGTTGTTTTTTACTTGTGAAAAGAGTAAAATATTGCTCTTAAAAGTATTTAAAAAAGCTTTTTATTGTTTTTTGAAATGGCAACATTTGTTTATATAGTTAAAAATCGAATGGTATTAGCATATACCGGGTGTCCCAAAAAGGACTGACTGATTTTAAAATTCAATAGCTTGCAAACGGTGACAGATATTAAAAAAATTCTTGCAGGAGGGTTATGCATAAGGTCAAAAGTTTTATTACAGTGATTTTCAATTTTAGTTCGATTTACAAACAATAGATGGCGCTGTAAGCAATAGTCGCTAAATACAGGCTCGATTTTTGGTCCTTTATCTTGTTCCATGCAGAAAAAGGAGATGGAAATGTATTATCCGGGCCACTAAGTACCAAAATTCGAGCCTGAATTTAGCGACTATTGCTTACAGCGCCATCTATTGTTTGTAAATCGAACTAAAATTGAAAATCACTGTAATAAAACTTTTGACCTTATGCATAACCCTCCTGCAAGAATTTTTTTAATATCTGACACTGTATGCAAGTTATTGAATTTTAAAATCAGTCAGTCCTTTTTGGGACACCCGGTATATATATGTATATATATATATATCTTACGACAAATATGTAAAATAGAAACAAACATAAAAATGTACAAATAACAAAAATAAACATGGCATATATTTATTTTAAGGATTCAAAAAGAGCAGTTCCTTTACACATAAAAAAAAAAAAAAAAAAAAAAAAAAAAAAATCATGTAATAGACACACTTTTGCGCCGAAAATCAAAAATGTGTAAGGCTAATAAGAATTTTTAGGAAACTGGGATGTTTAGAACTATTCATGTATTTAAACCAGGGTTACAGATAAAATTTTAGTAAGATTACTGTAATTTTAGCAGATTCATTTGTAAAGTTACAGATTTTTGTAGCTTTACAAAAACTAGTTTTATAGATTTGCAGCTTTTTTTGTACAGTTACATATGAAAGTTTAGTAAGCATGTAACTTTACATCTGTAGAACTACAGATTTTTTTTTTACAGTGTCGGAAAAAAGACAAATAAAAAACCCCAAGAAAAACACCAGTTGTTATTTCTCCTTCTTCTATTTGGATCGAAGAACAGCTCTAGCTTTTAAATACTTGCACGTAATTTTTTATTTGTGCCTTTTTAATTATTGGATTTCTTTTTTATATACTATTTAATCAATAAATAATTTTTATTTCTCTCATTTTCAAACCTTAAGCAAGAATCGATAATTGTTTAACTAAGATTTAAGGGATTTTTAGATTTTAAAGCATCAAAAAATTAATTTCTGAGTGAATTCTTTTCGAAAATAATTTTAGCGTAATTTTTGTTATACTATTTTGAAATTTACCTGTATTTTGAATTAAACGCAGAGATTTTTTATTAAAAATATTTAACACTATGCCTGTAAATTAAGGAATATATGGGTTCCTAAAACTTTGGTTGTTTTCGTTCGATAAGAACGGAAAATATTAGATATCACAAACTGCAATATTTGTTTAAACATATTTAAGGAATAGTCCAAGAGCTGTTAAACATTTTTGGGAAGGTATTTGAGGCACCCTGAAAATTTGTGCAACACTTCTTTTGTAATGGCTGAATACAAAATCGAATGTCTGGCTGAAGGATCGTGGCCCAAAAACTGTGCCAGACACGTGTCAAGTGCCATTTTTTGACTACCCCCAAAAAAGGTATTTGAGGCACGCTGAGATTGAGACAGAATAATATTTATACTTAGAAAAAAATATTTAGAAAACGACAGACACTTTAGTCGGCCCAAAAACTGTGCCAGACACGTGTCAAGTGCCATTTTTTGACTACCCAAAAAAGGTATTTGTGGCACGCTGAGATTGAGGCAGAATAATATTTATGCTTAGAAAAAATTATTTTGAAAATGACAGACACTTTAGTCGGCACAAAAACTGTGCCAGACACGTGTCAAGTGCCAAATGGCACTTGACACGTGTCTGGCACAGTTTTTGGGCCACGATCCTTCAGCCAGACATTCGATTTTGTATTCAGGCATTACTAAAGAAGTGTTACACAAATTTTCAGGGTGCCTCAAATACCTACTCAAAAATGTTCAACAGCTCTCCTACTAGAAGCAAAATGATATTAAAGTGGTGTACAGTAAATGAGCAAATAAAAGATCTTTAAAAACATGTAATTTCTGTTGAAAGTATATGCGTTTAAGAAGAAACAAAACTCTTTTCTCTTATTGAGGATAGTGAAAGATATCACAGAAGGAAAATGTAATTATGGTAGGATAATACATAAAACACACTTATATAGATTATATTTGGACAGACAATCACAAAATAAATGAGAGATCCGACGCATTCTCAGGTTACACCACGATGCGAAAACAATAATAGAAAACGCCACAGCATTTCAAAGAAGATGAAATGTGGGGGAAAAGGTACAAAATATAAAGTACAAAAAAAAAAACAAAAAAAACACGAGCACTGCTGAAAATATTGAATATGGAAAATGAAATGGAAGTTATTGGTTTTTTAAGTTAAATATTAATTAATTTTATAATTTTGTTTTTGATTTTATAAAATAGAAACAAAACAAACTGCAAGAACTATAATTTTTAAAAAGCAATTCTAATCGCACAAAAAAACAAAAAAAAAACAAAAACAACAACAACAACAAAAAAAAAAACAATTGACAAAACATTTGGCGTGATCATTTTATGCAGATATGTGTAAATGAAATTATTTGTCTGAAACGATTTTTTTATAGTACACAAAAGTAGCAAAAAGACGGTTTTGGAGACGAGCGCAGGCAACGTTAAAAATCCATAGAAATCTGTTACAATACACATTTTCAATTTCAATTAGACCTGGTTTTAATTTAAATATTTTCAGGCAGTTTATTTTATTCTATTCAGAGTTGTTTAAGTTTTTGAAATATATAAAAAGCCCGATTTTTTTTCAAGATTTAAAACTAATTCAACTCGTATGGGAATAATTTCTATTACTTCCTTTCTATATATGATTTTTTGCGCCTATCCTTAAATTTTGTTGCTGAAATTTTAAAAATATTTTTGTTTTACCTCTTATTGACTGCATAGCGTAAGTATAAGTGTGTTGTCTTAACACCTCGCCATGCATTTTCTCTTGGTATGATATTATGTCTTGTCATCTGCATAAGAAAACATTATATCAGAATTTTAAATAGTTTTTCATGTTTTGAAGAAATTTTTACTTTTATATTTCGTTAATAAAAATGTTATTCTATGTGGATCTCGTCTTGAAGGTTTTATTATTTCGAATTCTAGCTGATAAAGTACGTTAAGAAATTATAAAACCACTGAAGTATTCATGAAAAATTGAAGAAGCAAAAATAACATGCAATTTTAACGTCGTATATTTAAAATTGGTTATAAAACTCCTTTTGTACTAATCACAACTTTAAAAATAAATATAATTTTCTTAAAATGTTTTCATTTTTCGATAAATTAATTAAAGGGTCTGTATGAATTGTAAGAGCAATGTGGCGAAAATTTGCATGCTACATGTCAAATCAGAATCATCTTACAGAATGTTAGTGTTTTTTAAACTCATTAACGCAGAAGTAAAGTTTCAGGTTTTGATTGTGATTTTCACTATTTACTTGACGTTGCACGGGGTGAAAGCGAGCACGAAGCGAGAAATATTTTATTTCATAAGGCTGTTGGTGAACTTGAAAGAGAGATAGAACGTTTTAATTAAACGTTCCAAAACTGCTATTCACAAAATCATAATTTAAAAAAGATTCTCAAGGCAAAATCAAACAATCTGGAAGGAAGAAAAAGTTGACAGCATGTTGCAATCGACTTGTTTTTTGCTATCTACGAAAAAAGGTCTTTCAACTCGTGAAGTTTCAAAATGTTTAATCAAAATAACATCATAAGAAACGATTTGGAAGAGGCTTGTGCTGTACCAATGATATACCAAATTTCGGAAAATATAGAAAAAACCCAAAGTCATTGAAGCATTATCGAGAGGGAAGATTGGAATAGGCTAAAATTGCCATGTCACGGAACGATAAGTTTAAACAAACTATATTTCCGGGTGAAAAAAAAATTAATCTTGGAGGTCCACATGGCTACAAAGACTATTGGCAAGATTTGAGGAAAAAAATGTAAGAATCCGTCAGTCAAAAAACGAGCGGACGCTTCATAATGGTTTGGGGGAATTTTGCTCATGATCGATTTTGTGAGATTTAATGCGAATTTAGTGACGTATGAATCTGAAAAATATGAATGTATACTACATGATCATCTCATACCGTTTGGGCTTTTATTAGGAGAGCTGAGTGCATGTTTTAGCAAGATAATGCTACTTGCCATGCATCTACTAAATTGACTTAGGAATGGTTTGAAAAAAAAAAAGCTTGATGTTTTGCCATGACCCAATTAAAGTTCAGATTTAAAGTCTCTGGAAAACCTTTGGTGCACTTAATATAGCAGAGTTTATGCGAATAATAGGTAGTTTTCTTCTACAAACGAACTCAAAACTGCCATTGTAAGAGAATAGCACAATATTCCTAAAACAGAAATTAAAAAGCTGGGCATTTTCAATTAAAGACAAACAGTTTGGGGTTATAAGATAAAACAGAAGCCGATATCGTATTTTCATACCTTTTTTGTTTCTGGAAAAGTTATCTTGTAATTTCTTAATTATGCATTTTCCTTTTATTTCTAATATTTTAATTATTTTAATAATTTATCACATAACTCAAATTTATTGAAACCTAATTGGAACAACTATGTTCAAACATCATATTTTAAGTTTAAATTATAATTTTTATTTATTTCATAATTTAAAAAATTAAGATAGTCTAATAATTTCTTAAAATACTGTATTCATTTTAGGTAGCTTTCTTTACAAAAAAGCTACCTATTGCAGCCGTTCGGAGGAAAGCGATTTCAAAAAATTTTGGTATATTTTCATCGATCATGACCCCCAGACCCCGAAACCACCCTCCGTTCAAAATTGATATATATATATCTGACCTATGTCACACTGTAACTCCCGTAATTATGAACCGATTTCGATGTAATTCGGTGTGTACATAGTACATACCAATGTCTCGACCGAGTTCGTTGGCCAGCTTCATTCGCCGTTTTGTTTCAAAATGGCGGCCATTTAAAATTTAAAAAAAAATTTAAAACTCGAAATGTGGTACCAAAAAATTAAAAATGGAAAAATATTTTTTTCTTATGTATTTGATCTTTATACAAAGATTCCGAAGCAGTTTTTGTTTCGTCTATATCTTAAAAAATGGCTGAGTTATAGCATTTTGAATTTCTAGCGTGGCTGACATTTTGAAACGTCCTGAATTTTGTCACGCGATAAAAGGCGTATTTATGAAACGATTTGGATGTAATTCGGTGTGTACATAGTACATACCAATCTCTCGACCGAGTTCGTTGGCCAGCTTCATCCGCCATTTTGCTTCAAAATGGCGGCCATTTAAAATTTTTTTTAAAATTTAAAATTTGTAATGTGGTACCAAAAAATTGAAATTGGAAAAATATTTTTTTCTTATGTATTTGATCTTTATACAAAGATTTCAGAGCAGTTTTTGTTTCCTCTAAATCTTAAAAAATGGCTGAGTTATAGCATTTTGAATTTCCAGCGTGGCTGACATTTTGAAACGTCCTGAATTTTGTCACGCGATAAAAGACGTATTTATGAACCGATTTGGATGTAACTTCGTTTATACATAGTACATACCACTGTCTCGACCGGGTTCGTTGGCCAGCTTCACCCGCCATCTTGTTTAAAAATGGCGGCCATTTAAATTTTTAAGAAAAAATTAAATTTGAAATGTGGTACCAAAAATTGAAAATTGAAAAAATATTTTCTTCTTATGTGTTTGACCTTGATAAAAAGATTCGGGAGCAGTTTTTGTTTCGTCTATATCTTAAGAAATGGCTGAGTTATAGCATTTAGAATTTCTAGCGTGGTTGACATTTTGAAACGTCCTGATTTTTCTCACGTAATAACAGGCGTATTTATGAACGACTTGGATGTACCTTGGTGTGTACATAGTACATACAAATATCTCGACCGAGTTCGTTGGCCAGCATCATCCGCCATCTTGTTTCAAAATGGCGGCCATTTAAAAAAATTTAAAAATTAAAAAATTTAAATGAGATACCAAAAAATTGGAAAATGAAAAAGATTTTTTTTTGTATGTGTTTGACCTTAAAACAAAGATTCCGGAACAGGTTTTCTTTCGTCTATATCTAAAAAAAATGGCTGAGTAATAGCATTTTGAATTTCTCTTGTGGCTGACATATTAAAACGACCTGATTTTTGTCACGCGATAACAGGCGTATTTATGAACCTATTTGGATGTAACTTGGTCTGTACATAGTACATACCAATGTCTCGACCGAGTTCGCTGGCCAGCTTCATTCGCCATCTTGTTTCAAAAGGGTTGCCATTTAAAAAAAATTAAATTTAAAATTCAAAATGAGGTATTAAAAAATTGGAAAATGAAAAAGATTTTTTTTATGTGTTTGGCCTTGATACAAAGATTCCGGAGCAGTTTTTGTTTCTGAAAATTTGTTCTTTTGTTGATATCTTAAAAAATGGTTGATTTATAGCACTTTGAATTTCTAGCATGGCTAACATTTTGAAACGATCTTGTATTTGTCACGCGATAACACACTTATTCGCCTATTTCGATGTAAGAAGGCATGTGGATAGTATACATCAACACCTCGACCAAGTTCGCTGGCCAGATTCATCAGCCATCTTGTTTCAAAATGGCGGCCATTAAATTAAAAAATATATATATATTTAAAGTGAGGTGCAAAAAAATTAGAAATCGAAAAAGGTTTCTTTCTTAAGTATTTGATCTTGATATAAGGATTCAGGAGCATTTTTTGTTTGTCTTTACCTTAAAAAATGGCTCAGATATAGCAATTTCAATTTCTATTGTGGGTGACATTTTGAAAAATCTGATTTTTTGCATGCGACAGCACTCCTATATATTAACCGATTCCGTTGTGAGTGAGCATGTGCACAGCAATTACTAAGGTCTCGACCAAGTTCACTGCTTAGCCTCATCCACCATGTTGTCTTAAAATGACAGGCACTTTAAGAAATTGCCGAATTTGGCAGCCAAATATAAGTTACTTTAAAGAAAAGCAGCTTGGATAAAGCTGACTAATTTCGCGAAATTCTCATTCATTATATTGATAAAAATTAGTATTGAATCTCCTATATTCGGTTTCCACTAAATTGAGCTTCGTGTGTTTGCATGATATAAGTTGGCTTTTTTTAAATAAGGATTATGAAAGCTACCTCTTCCTCCCGGCACTGGCCGGAAGGACTTTTTAATTTTCCTATGTTAAATGACTAGCCTGAAAGCTTCGATATAATGCTGCTTCTAATAGTCAACTTTCACATCTTTCATATTAAATTAGAATTATTTGGGACGTGTACTAGAGACAAAAGAAATAAATTCAGGATAGATTAGGGATTTGATTCTGCCAATCATTGAATCAATCAATGACAATATCAATTAATTATATGTGTCACAGAGTTAAGTTCTTTTCATTTCTAGGAATTAAATAGTTCGTTTTTACTTTAAGAAAACTATTTGGAATTATTTTTAGTTTTTTTTAAAACTTTCTTTTAATGTTAGTACTTAGAAATCCGTTGTACAGGGTGTCTTATCAAGATTGGATAATTTAAAAATGCGAGAATACTTGCTCTAAATTCGTAAAAAATGACCCAAAATCCTTAGACATACCAAAACAGTATGACGTTATATCCGACGCACGAAAAAAGCTTTATTAGAGACATGAGAATATGCGCAACGAATAACAGTATAATTATTGCGTATTTATTAGTCTCAAATTACTTTTTATGCAACTTTTGATGTATCAAACTACAAATACTACAGATACAAATTTAATTGATCATTTGAATTGTGATTTTAGATTTGTAAATTCAAATCCCACGGATAACATATTGTTAACCATGGCGCACGCAAGCACGTTTAGACATACCCATGTGCTTTATGAGTATTTAAACATGTAGAAATGATATATAAGTACAGATGATTTTAATAATGCTTCCTTTTGTAGAACAAGATTTGATGTCAAACTTTTTCCATTAGTCTCGAAAACTACCAATCGTAGAGGTATGGTTTGAGGGTTTTTTTAAGTATTAAAAAAGAAAAAAAATCCTTCTACAGAGATTATGCGGTCTTGAAGGGATATCCTGCAAAAATCATGTATTATGTTTTTGCGTCCATGCAGCTAGAGAAATAGGTTTTATTTTTAAGAAGACCCCTAAAATTAAGAAATGGCTTCAAAATTTCTCAATTATATTTTCCGAAGAAAGACATACATATCAATGAATAGTAAAAATTTTGTACAGTGAATTCTTTTATTAACAACAACAAAAACATAATCTTTAGCAATTTTTATTAACACATTTAAACTGTGTCTGAGTGACACATTTGAAACATAAATAAATAAAATAAAACAACAGTGAATTTTCAACTGGAAACTTTGAAATCAGGCTGTTACCAAAAGGAGAAAAACAGAATTTGGTAGGACCAAACTGTGTTTTTTGTTTGGCGTTGAAATGGGGAAAATATAGCTGCAAAATTACGGGGTGGCTTCTTGAGCTGTATGCAAAATGATTTAAAACTAATTAAAAACGCCCAAAATGTAATTATCTTAAGAGCTCACATGAAAATTGACATATCATCCTCTGTAACATGCAGGTTACTTTTGAGAAGTGCAAAGTTCAATTTTGGATATTCGTGCTGAGTTAAAACCCACTTTAAGCTGATTATCCTGGTCTGTTTAACCTTTTTTTCCTCTCCCCCCCCCCCAAAAAAAAAAAGATCACAGCGGAGCCAGATTGAAATGTGAGAAAAATCTTTTGGTGATAACGCTTGGATATATTCAGTGATACATAGATTTATTTAAGCGAGTGAGAAAGTTCTGTTTTCCACATTTTATTAGAAGGGATTAAATCCTCGTGTAAGAGAAAGCGTCGAAAGAGAGGACAATTACAATATTATTGTGCCATAACAGTAAGTGAGTTCTACAAAAATATATTGTGCAAAGCTACGATAAATTCTATTTAATGCCAGACGCATATTTTAGAATCAATCATCAGAAAAAAATTATTGCTATATATGGAAAATATATTTGAGCTTGATAATTGAGTTAATTTTAAAGTCAAATGTCTCTGATTTAGTAAGAAATGCGAGATATGGAAGAAAAATGCATACCATTAAAATAAATATTTATGAATACCTACACCTGGAATTTTCTCAAACGACTTATGCGAACTTTGTTTATTAAAATAGTATATTAAGGAGTCCATACATGTTAAAAGGTCTTTGGAAGATAGCCCAAAAATATTGGGGTGATGTTGACATGGCTATGTTAAAATAAAGTCTACAAAGTTTCAGCTAAGCATATAACAACGAATTATAGCTGTCTAACTAATTATAATGTTACAAAATTAAATTGTCACTATACAAAGAAAGGGTATCAAAAATGTTTTCATAAAGTGCAGACAGCCTTGGCATTAATAATAGAGTTGGCTTGTATGCCATTCTGCTACAATGCAGGTAATATTTAAATTTTAGTAATTGTATATTAATTATAAGATACGAGATATAAAATATATGTTATTCTACACGTTATTATCCTTTTTTCAGTTTTAAATTCTAAACTTTCAAATTTCTCCCCCTTTTTTACAGCATCGTAAAAAATTCTTCACTTTTTGTCGATCAAAATGATCCTAAATTAAGGATGTAACATTCTATTTCAATGAGTGTTTTTACAGAAAACAGTAGCAAGGCAGAGATGCTAGATATAAATCAGGGTTGTTTAGTATAAACCGCGCTGCATTAGATAAAGATTTAAATCAAGGTTTCTTTCCTTTAAATCCAACGTTTGTTTGTTTTGTTTGTTTCAAAACAACTTTTTTCCTTTTATTATTTATTTATTTATTTATTTATTTATTTATTTATTGGTCGACTTATTTTTTCAGACTGAGAAAAAAATTCTTACAATGTTCCTAAAATAATCAATTAGAAATTATACCAGGAAACCTAAACATTATTGCTACTAATTAATTTATTTTCTATTTGTATTTATATAGATTTCTTTTTTATCTAAATTTATAATAAAATAAATTGTTGCTGTTTAAACTTTTTTCTGAAATATGGTATTACTGATGAATGTTTCATTAAATCCTAAATAATTTAAAATTCTTAATTTCATTTATTGATTTTCTTTTGAAGCATTTTCTTCGATCCTTTAATCAAGCAATCATGGGCTGCAAAGTTGAACTACTCTATAGTTTCCACTATATTTTTTTTTATTTTATTTCTCTCCCGTTAAACATTGATTTCAGATAGAGAGTAACAATTGCATAAATTCTGATTTCAAAAGTCTTAAATTCAACAAATATCTCAAAAAAAAATCTAAGAGATTAATTAATAATAATAAAAAAATAGTACAGTTTCAGTGTAACTAGTTTTACATTTAGCCCCACATAATCTGAAACAAGAAGAAACGTTGCGTGATTAAGGTCACGAGGATAAGTTTTAATTTTTCATAGTAAATGGACATCCACCGTTTCATCAATAGATTTTCAGAACGTTATTAAAAAATACTACCTAAAAATATTTAATATAAATTTGTCTATATTTATAAAATACATAGAATAAATAGGCCTGATATGTAGATTTTTTGAAATCTGATACTATGGATTCCTTTCGTCAGGCAAAGATTTTAAACAGTTCTGGCAAAAAGGGCTTAATTATAAATATATATTGGTGTGAATAGTGTAAAGGCAATTCAATGTACTTGTAAATGTACACATTTTAAATCAATCGCCAGAAAATTACTCAAGTCACAGTAAAAATATTCTAAAATAAATTTATTTTATGCAGAAAATTTAAGCAAATGTTGCCAAAACAAAACAGAGAAAGTCATCTTAAAAATAATTTAATGATAATAGTTACTAATTTAAGAGAATTGCCCAGATAATATAATTAAAGTAGTAATTTAGAAAAAGAAAATAAATTAAGAATGAAATAAAATTATTTTTCATGATAAACATTAAGAATTTTAATCAGTTGCTTCTTTTTCTTTTTCAATATTTGATTGGTGATTAAGACTTCACCGCTAATTCAACCGGCAAACGTTAATATTAAAACACTTTTATCAGGTAATGGACATGCGGTATAAATTTACTTATTGACTTAAAGCAAAAGTGTGCAAGTAATGAGTTTAAAGAATAATGTTATGTACAGTTATGAAAATATAAAAATGAATTTTATCCTGTTACTCTGTGTAAATAGTTTTAGAGATTTAACTTTATTGATTTTTAAAATCTTAAGAAAAATAACATGCAAAAAAGTGTACAAATAATGTGATAATGTGCATTTAAAATTTTGAAAGCAATACCTTAAATGAAACTTATCTTCGTATATACATAATCGAGCAAAATTATACTACCAACAACAACAACAAAGAATTAGTAGTAAAATAATAATTTATTGGTTCTGAATTATAGTAATTTTATTAAAAGTTTTCAGAATACATCTTTGGAATCCAAAATCATCCATAATCTTTAATTTTTTTTCGTCTCTTAAAAAATTGTAGTTGCAGGAAGAAATTATATTTATAAAACGAAGATTTTATTTTTAAAAAATGACAGATATAATGGATTTCATGTAAACTATTATGCTTACATAAATTCACATCTGCTAAAAATAAAAGTAAAAAGTTACCAGAAATAGAAAATTCAGCACCTATTTAGTTTATGTGTCTTAATTAAAAAATATATATGCTACATAAATAATACTTAATGTTTCTTAAATGTTGTTACTTAATAATATAACAATATTCTTAACTCTGATATACTGAGATTAATTTTTATATATTTTCCATACTTCGACTTCAGTAATTTTATTCCTGTGTTTGATTTTTTTTCTTTTTTAAATTAAGGTTATTTGTCAACACAAATATATAAAAAACATGTTTCCTGAATCCAGAGAAATCAAACAGCGCATCTAAATTGGTAAAATATATTCTAAATAAAAAATTACGTACATTCGCATCTAAGATAAGAAGTCAGGAAGAGATATTTTAAAATAGGGTAAAAAATACGTTGTACAAAAACTAAAGATACATAAAAAATATTAATGTATTTCTCAATGGCGTAAGAAATTTTAACAACTCTGAACTCCTTAAAATTTATGGACACCAGTTTTTCACTGTTAAAATTTATTTTAAACAACCTAGCTTTTACACATATTTTAAATATGATTTATATATTATTGTATTTATAAATGCAAATTTTTTAAATAATGTCGATTACTATATAACTTATTTCTCATTAGATTGCAACATTTTAAATACCGTAACTTAGTGTTAGTTGGACCCCCCCCCCAAAAAAAAAAAAAAAAAAATGTTTTAAATCTGTCCTGAGTGTGCTGCAATAATATTTAAGCTGTTACCTGTAAAGTATTAGTGAACCACATCAACACAGTAGATTCAGGACCGATGAAAGATATTTTGTTTAGTTTTGACCCCTAGTAGCACCCAAGGGTCGAAGTAACACCAATTTACGGTATTTATATATTTTTTGATGTCTTAAATGTCGATTTCTTTATTTACAATCTAAAGTTTTGAATCATGTATATCATGTGACGCTCGATCATGTTTTTAAAATTTATAAATATAAGTGGCGTAGCGTTAGAGGATGCTCCATCCTTTTACTACCAGTATTATTATATAATAAATTTGGCCTTATTTAATTATTGAAAGCTATGTGACTAAATAAAACCAAATTTAGTGTACACAAATACTGATAGTAAAGTAATGCATCCTTCCCTGACGCTACGCAACTGATAAATACATTTGTTTGAAAAAGTAATTTTGAAATTATTTTAATCAGAAGTATATTTTAATTAATTTAATAAATGTCTTATAAAGTAAGAGTTAATTTTAATACATAAATGTAACAGCCGTCAGATCAAGATAACAAGATTGCACACAATCAAATATTTAATTATCAAGAAAATTTCTTTAAAGTTGTTTGAAAAATTATTTACGACTTAAACCCAACAAAATGTTAATTAGCTAAAAAGCGAACACAATCCGCTTAGATTTAACTATAAATCTCCTTATTAATGCCTTTAGTTTTTATTGTAACGTAAAAACCACTTTTCTGTGTTTGTAATTTAATCTGTCTACAGGTGTAAAGAGCTTAAATAATTTTAATTATCGCTATTTACTTTATTAAAAAACAATTATGATTATTTCTTTCTGTAGCATGAAGTTTTTATTAGATTATGTCATGATGTTTTAAAAATGACGTGCTATCAAAAATTTTAAGGGGAAAAATGCGACAGAGTTGCATTAAGTAGTTGTAATAAGCGATATCATGCAGAGTTATATTTTACATTTATCAACAATACTATGCATTTATCAATATATTTATACCTGTTAAAAGTAAGTTACATCTCAGGATTTCTTTTGTGAATACCAATATTAATAAATGGACATTTTCATATTGACATTTAGCTATTTTTCATCATCTTAGCATGTAAACTATGCATTTATCAATATATTTATATGTGTTAAAAGTGAATTATGCTTTATGATTTCTCTCTTGAATATCAAAATTAATAAGTGAACATTTTCATACTGTGTTTTAGCTATCTAAATAAAAACACATGTAAAAAAAAAAAGAAACATTTTTACCTTGTTCATCCTTCCCTTCCCTAAGAAACAAAATCACATAAGATATACGTCTCAAATGTTGCTTAAAAGTTATTATTCGCGCCACAAAATAGGCTTTGACTTTTCAATATTCTCGTAACATTTAATGTATAATACATAATACACGATAATTAATGTTGGTAATTATATCTGAAAAATGGAAAATTAAAAAAAAATCTAATAAATGCATATGGGAATATTGTGGTAATCTAAAACAAATTCAAATGCTTTGAAAATTATTTAAAACTCACAACCCATGCTGGTTTCCATACACCTTGAACTTTAAGATTTATAAATTATGTATTTCTGAAGCTTTCTCAAATGGGCATGATATATAAAGACTAAATAAAGTCATCTGTTGTTTACCTTATGTACTTTTATAATGAATGTTTAAGCATTTAACAACTTCATCAATATCTAAGTTAAACAAATTTCCACAATGTTGTAAAAAATGTTAAATTTATACTTTGTTATACATTCCCCTTGTACTTAATTTATGTATTTTTGTAACTATATATTAATAGTGAAATTTATTGAATATTGTTTATACTGTGTTTATGTGTTTTATAAAGATGCTATGCAAATAATGTTCAATAGACAGAAATTTAGTCACTATTTTTAATATATAATGCTAGCCCGTTTATAACAAAATAATTGATATTCACGAAAGTGAACTGATTTGTGTAAAATTAGAAGGAAATTAAGTTTTAATTATAGGTTGCCCTTGAAAAACAAATCACAAAATTAAAAATTATTGAAAACTAATTAAACGATTTTGAAATGTTTGTGTTTTCAGTTTAGTTTTATCAATGTTTCGTTCTCGATTTCCTAATTTTTTAGTTATACAGTTGTTCTTTTATAACTTTGATAAAAGTACAAACCTACGGTAGTTTTTGCAAAATTAACGAATTTTGAAAACTCAGCAGTAAATTAAATTTAAACAATTTATTCAAAGAATTAAACGCTATTAAAAAAAATACAACACTTTTATTCTCTCACTCACTTACAAGTTTGATAGGCGTGTAATCGAAAATTGATATACTTTACTGAATTTTTTTTTCATTGACTGCAATTTATTATCGCCTGAACCATATCATTCGAATACTTACAATAATATAAAAAAAGATTATTTATTTAGAAAGGCATTTGTTACAGAATTTTTTCTTAAGAATTTTAAAACTACAAAAATATAAATATTTATTTTCAGAAGAATGTATTTTAGTTTATAAATTATGATTTTCAGCATATAACATTTAACCTTAGTATTTCGACAGGTACATGTATTTCAATATCAGTCAAATTTTAAGGAAAATAGGCGAGAATATTATCGTTTCCTACAAGTGCTTCGTTTAAATTACTTCCAATTTTTATGCAAAATATACATACAAGTTTTTTCGCAAGAGTACGTGTATGGATAATTGAATTTGACGGAAAACTAAAAAATGATTACATTATTATTTGGCTGTTTTGTATGGATAACATACTAGACAGTTAATATTAAAAATAATTGCGATGACAAATCTCTCTTTTTCCCGTATTTTCGTATTTTGACAAAAAAATCTTTATTCCACCCATTGCCACTATACCAATGTATCATATTAATTTCTCAAAATTAATTTAATCGCGGTCATACCTCCCTCAAAAGAGCCTGTTCCTTATCCCCTTCGGGTCGAGTGGGCCGTGTACGACATTTTATTTTTCAGTACCACTTTTTCCGAATAATAATCTTCGCCTTTTTTAATGCCATAAATTCTCCAATTAAATGAGATAAATATTACTATTCGAAAATAGTGGCTATTCAAAATGCAAACCGTACACATCCTGGAAAAGTTATTTATTCAGCACTGTGTTGAAGGAGTTAGCCTTCTACCGAAATTAAGTCCATGTCTTGTTGTCTCCTTATGAAAAAATACTAATAATATTTAATGCTTCTTTAAATATTCGGTTACAATTAAAATATTCTTATTAGATACTCAATCAAATATCGAGACACTTTCTAAAATATAGCAAACAAATGGCTTAAGTATAACGGGCGTATGACGCTAAAAATTGCTCAATTTTTTAAAATGAACTTCTCAATTTAGTTGCAAGATAAGATGAGCTTTTCAAGTGCTTTTTCGGCCATAAATTTTATTTACTTATTATTTATTATTATTTTAGGAATGTCTCGTAATAAAGTACACTTCTTGTGATTTTCGTTTAAGTTCGCGATTATTTACAATCGTCAGAATATTTGGCAATAGCGTTCGAAAGTATTTCGTTATATGCGGGCTATAATATTGCACTTCTTCATTTCGCCACAATATAAGGTTTGTTGTATAAAAATAGAATGCCATTTAATTATTATTTCTGTATCAATTACATAAAAAATCCAAATGCATTCCACTGTAAAACTATTTTTTGAAATTTCATATATTTTGTGCTTCTGTGTGTTCTACTTTGCAGGAATGAATTGAAATGGCAAGATTTCCGAATGCACTTTTTTCCAAGCAAAATGTATGAGCTCCTTTCTCAATTACTCAATTTTACTAATAAAATATTATTAATATTTTAATCAAATGTCCGTTTACTTATTATATTCTTAACACAAACATCATGAAAAATGAATCTTTTATGGAATATTGTCAAGTTTGTCGCACAAAGTGTTAACTTGTGAAACTAACCGCACAAATGAATATTCTATATCCATTTACTAGAAATATCAGACATAGTGAAGCATTACTTCCACCACTACAATAAACTACAAATATCTCAATCTTTATTCAAAGCTATGTTGGAAATTTCCTTTAACCCATTAACCGCCAAAACTATTATGATAGAAATTTTCAAATTTCTTGTTGAAAGTAGTTTCCCACCACAAATTCAGTAAGGGAAATTTCGCTTTACTAAAATAGCAAAATTCCTGCCAATAAATAAGACATTTTTTTAAATTCTAAAATAGTGGTGCCAATGTAATTAATTCATTGCATGAGCAATTATTTTGACTGTTGCGTGAACGCAACGTCAGCGGTTAATGGGTTAATGTCTATATTATCCAACAAACCGATGAATATCCTAATTGTTATTACATACACATTGTAAAAAAAAAAATCGCAAAATTTCAGTATATACACAGCAAATTTTTCTCTATTTGTAAAATTTTTATTATTTAGGGGTTTAGCTCAGAATGTCTATGCGACATTAAACTGAAAAATACTGTATATGTCCCACTTTAAACGTACACGGAATTTATATCGTAAAATAACTGTTTACTGTTAAATATAGGGCATATTCACCGGAAATTATTAGATAAATTACCAATGCAAAATTCCGTTCAACACAATTTTAACGAAAAGCAATGTTTAAATACTTATTCCTCCTGTTTGGTTGGATTCTTGTTTATTTGGCAGCGGCACGCGCCCTTATGTTTAAGAAGACAACCTTATAAGCGCACACCTGAGGGATTTATGTGGGTTGCGTTTGAACTGACCCTATGTTTCAAAAGTTATTAAATAGTGGTATTTAGTACAGAGTAAATATATCATGTATTTAATATAGAGTGTATATACCACGTATTAAATATACATCTTAAATAGCGATTACAAATGGCTTTCCAGTATATATTCAGGTGTAAACTAGTACGGTATATAAGGTAAACTACTTTTTACAGTATATGCGCGAAGAAATAATTTATGGTGTACTGTTTATAAGAATTACGTACAGTCGTGGGGGAAAAAAAGTAAACACCCCCTACTAACTCCTGAACAAATTATCGTAGAAGAAAGTTACTGGTACCGAACGATTGGAAATAAAGTCTACTTTTAAATGATGTATATAAAATTTGCTTAGGGGGCCATCTACATATTAAAACGAACCATAAATCTGTTTTTTTCAATAGCAGTACACAATTCTGACAGCATAAATGAACTATACACCCTTCAATTAGCCTAAAAACGAATTTTTATGCAATTCCTACCATAAGTTTCCGAGAAATTAATCATTTTAAAACGAGCGTATTTTAAGGGCTGTATACAAATTGAAGTTCCGTACTGGATTGTTAACCAAGAGAGCCCCTTTCTTGATCAAGGCACCTTAAGCGCCACTCAAGGAGACAATGAAGCGTGTTAGATTACAGTACAGCAGAATAAATTTCAAAATATCTACTCACTTCTATCATAGACGGCCCCTGAATCCATCATTTTGCCGTTTTTTAAGCATAATTTGAAAACTACTTGGAAGAAAAATGTGAAATTTTTGAATTTCCATAAAGCAAGACTTAATAAATCTAAATCCATCAAAAAAATTGCAGGTTGCAATTCATATTTTTTTCGGATATTAATTTCATAATTCATAATTCATATCAGAAAATTATAAAAATCGCAAATTCAGATTATTTATGTTTGGGTATATTAGTATTATTACTACAAAAAAAAAAGCACATTAGGAGCATAAATTAGAGGTCTGCACGGGCCGGAATTTCCAGGCCCGAGCCCGGCCCGAAGGAAAGCTATTTTGGCCCGGTGTAAAAATTGAAAATTCGGCCCGGGCCCGGCCCGTTTACATTTTTACCGTTCTCGGCCCGGCCCGGCCCATACAAAAATCAGTGAAAACAGGCCCGGCCCGGCCCGACTCAATTTCTGCAAAAAATTCCGTTCTTTCTCGACATACAATTAAGATTCTTTTAATGAATACTGCATGCATATTTATGGGAACATTTTACAGTATATTTTAAATTACTATGTGTTCGCAAAATAGAAAACACACAATAGTAAACATTAACGATTACTTACAGTGTTTTAGTCAACGTCTCTACAGACGTTTCAAAATTTAAATAAGGGTTCATTAAAAGATTATTGTAGTTTAGAATAAAGGGTTAAAAAACATGATAACTTTTGAAGCTTATAATAAAAAGTAGATTTGTGAAAATATTTCTGCCATTTTTAAGCCTTTTCTCAAATCCAAAGGAGCTACATTTTGATACATTTATGAATTCATTTCTTTTCGGAAAGGCATGAGATTGGCAGATATTCTTATTCAGAAACCATGTAAGTGCCGTTTTTTTCTTAGATAAAAGTAATATATCTTTCAGAAAATACTGCCAAAGTTAGCGTTTTGAATAGAATTTCCGGAAGCGATAGCACAGGAAAGGAGAAAAACGTACAGTCACGTGACAAGAGTCTCTGTTATCTCTGTACGTAATTTATGAAAAATGGAAACGCTATTCGATTCCAAATGCCTTCAATACTTAGACCTGTCAATTTTATGCCATTATAGTTAAAAATGAGTCAGAAAATGTGTCTGAAAGTTTCGCATTGTTGAGCAGTAAATATGAGAACCACCTTAAGGTACATTTCCAAAGATACTGTTAACAGAAGTTCATTATTGCTATTAATACTTTTACAAAACATAATGCCTGTCCTACACATCCTGAGAACGATTAAGACCAGTTCCGTCCCGGCACAAGTCTGCCGATAAAATTAAACCCGGGATCAGGCATCATGTAACTGTACGATGCCGATCTCTACGATGGACATGTTACATTTCTGTATTGATGTTCTTAAACTCGCATCGGCTCGTAACGCACATTTATACTTCTCGAAAAAGTCATATTCATTGGAAATGGCCTCGTATTTTATCTGCTTCTCTCAAATTCTTTAATTTTTTTTATCGGCCCGGCCCGGCCCTGCAGGCCCGTTCAATTTTTTTGCCGTTCCGGCCCGGCCCGGCCCGTTGAAAAAATTGCCCTAATTCTGCCGGCCCGGCCCGGCCCATTTGAAAATTTTCCTCCATTCCACCGGCCCGCGAGCCGGGCCTAGTACGGGCCTCGGGCCAAGCCCGGGCCCGTGCAGACCTCTAAGCATAATTTCGGGAGATATAAATAAAAATATGAAAATGTAATTTAACATTAGAAGCACTAAATTTTGAATGTTTATAATTCAAAAACTTATCATTCAAATGACTTGAAATTTGGTGTCTAGGCATAGTTTGAACCGAAGATTTAAAATATCTCGTTAAAATTGGGTATTGCCATTGAAAAAAATGAAGTTTGGATTCGTTTTAATATGTAGATGACCCCCTAAGAAAATTTTATGTACATCATTTAAAAGTAGACTTTATTTCCAATCGTTCGGTACCAGTAACTTTCTTTTACGATGATTTGTTGAGGAGTTAGTAGGAGGTGTTTACTTTTTTATCCCACGACTGTACATATAATAGGAACATTGCGGCCAGTACATGAGCCGCAATTTTACACAGACATTTTAAAAGTATGCCTAATTATATACGAGGAGCAATCGATTTATATTTACATACAACCTGCCATTCAATGAATAAAATCATTACAATCGACCGTTTACAATTAATCTAGAAAATGAAAACTTCTAAAAAAGTATATAATTTAACAAACCTGATCTTTATTTTGCTTTCATAAGAAATAAAATGTATTTGGTTTTTCATTACGTCATATGTTGATGCACATTTTCCCGATGTATAATTCAGATGAATGAGCTATTCTTTTAATGCTTATACTGAGAAAAAAAAAAATACCGCCTTCACCTAGAATGAATAGGTAGTCATTTTCTGAATCTCTAAACTAGAAATATAGATTTCCGATCTATGCGAATAGGGTAAACAACTAAGCTGAATTGAAGAAATGATCTAGAATTTCTAATCTCTTGTTTTCTAGGAGACGAAACGATAATGAATCGTTTCAGTAGCAAGAAATTATCACTTGTTTACTGGAATGGTTTCATAAACTAGAATTATAGTTACTAAAACTAACCTCTTGTGTTCGCATCTATTTGCAGAGACTTTTAAATAAGCCTGACCACGAGAATATAGGAAAACACTCTTGAATTCTAGTAGGAGACTCTAGAACTCTCTAACAAAGGGAACTAGAATTTATAGGGATGACATAGAACTATTTTTTCTAGAGCCACAGTTTACATTCTGGATGCCAGAACCATATTTTTTCTCAGTGCAAAAAAAGCAGTTTTTAATTAAAATGACATGCTATCAAAATAAAACCTATTTTTCACTAATAAAAAAAATAAATACTTCGTAACAGTTTGACATTCGAAAATTGTTGAAAGACAAGCAAAAAAATTTTAAGATAATAACTGAAGGAGGAAACCTTTAGGGCAATTTCGTGTAATATTCATTTATCGAGCAATATTTTAGAATTTCATGAAAATCTAGCATTCTTATGCATCAGCCTCAAAATAAACATTTTAAATAAAATAACTTAAAAAATAAATATTTCATATACCGTATATGTAAGGTGGTCAAATGTCCTTGAAGTTCAAGGGCGTTCTCAAAATTGGGAGCTGTAGTTCAAGCAGTTTCCGCAGTTTTTCATTTAAAACAGTTATTAAATTGTAAGAAGATGATAAATTCATGGGATCAAAAGAAATTATAAAACTTACACTGTAAAAAAAAAAAAAGAAAAAGAAAGTTATTAAGAAATTTCTAGAAAACTGGGATGCCTAGAACTTTTATGTAACTACAACAAAAAAATTCATGTAACAGATTCATGTTTATACTGTAAAAAAAAAAAAAAAAAAAAAAAAAAAAACCCTGCAAAGTTACTAACAATTTTCCAGGAAACTGGGATGCCTAGAGCTTTTATGTAACTGTAAGAAAAAAGTTCATGTAATTATCCCTGGTTACCGATAAAATTTTAGTAAATATACAGATTTCTATAGCTGTACAAAAATTAGTTTTGTAGATTTACATCGGATTTCGTAAGAAATACTGCATATTACATTCTCCCCAATGTTGGTTGGTTGGTATATATATATATATATATATATATACATAGAGAGAGAGAGAGTAATTCCGGGATTTATGCCGCACATTTTTTTGAATTTGTGTATAAAATCCCATGGTGGACATAAAATAAAAAAAATCATGCTGTGCTATTTAATCATAAATATACAACGCGTGTACTGCGACAAAAAAAATCAAAACAAAGAATTAATATTTAAAAAAAAAAATTCTAAAACCTTACACTGCGGCGCGTCACCCATACATTCAGGCTGAGAAGCCGCACTTGTGCGGTAGATATGCCGCGCTTGTAATGAGAACAGAATAAAATTATAAATAAAATATTAAAAAAAGTATTCATATCTGGACTATAATTAACGATGTAATAACAAAATGAAACTAAATGAGTACAATAAAACGTATTAGGAGATTCAAATTAATAAATGTTTGCCTACTTTCACTGTTAAAATTATCGACTTATTTTTTTACATTAAATTTTAATTGTTATTTCAGCAACAACTTAACATCAATGTATTAGAGAAGGAAAAGAAGAAAAGTAAAATTGTGTTTACATAATTTATTTGTTAACCCTTTCGGGACCGGTAGCTTTTACACAAATTTTATTCGGTTGACAGCACCTTTTTTATAAGAAGTTACCTTTACTCAAATAATCATGAAAATGATTTAATTAAAGAAACCAAATATTACTTTTCTTTTTTACTGGTGCCAGAAACAAATTTTGTATTCTCTTTTTGAAAGTGCTTATATGCTCTATGAGTTAAGAGTGAGAATGAGTTAAGAGACCTGTTTTTTCGACTACAATCTACAGAAAAAGTGTCGAAAAAGTACAGTCTTTGTGTAACTACTTTTGACACATGATGCAACGAAGCCAATTACACTCCCTCTTTTTTGGAGTAGTTTTCTAAACATTCCTTGCAAAGAACGTCTGCGTTACGCGTAATCCCATTTTTCATTATTATCATCTTGACTTGCATCTTTCTTGCCCTTCTTACTTTTTATTTTTCCCTTTTTCTCCTTTGGTTTTAGTAAACTTGATAACATGCCTAACATGGTTAGTCTGTGCAAAAAGAAAAGGAAAAGTTAATAACATTTAATCATTCCGTACAAAAGAAACTGCGGCATGTATACCGGAATTACAGTGTAGCATGTATCCCAGTTTGTATGGTGCAGACGTCGGCCATCACAGTTACCTGCCATCGCTAAGGGGAATGGCGTAACCATACACACAGTACTCTATACAAGCGCTACACTTAGTTTTGACTTCTAAATGACTGCTAAATCATGCATGCGTTTAGTAATTAATGTATGAAAAGTATTTAAACATAACGTGTTTAAAAGTTTGGACAGTGAAGCATTTACGTTAAAATGAGGATTGTACTTCTACAAGTAAACATCAAAATGGGATTCACGCTATACACTGGTTAAAATAATCTCATTGCGCACCTATACTGTGCGTCTGACAACCATCTATCGATAATTACAAGAAATACAAGGGGTGCGGCATCTATCCCGCATGCGGCGACTCTCTCGGAGTTACCCCATATATATCACTTTTTTTATGGACATGATAACTTCCATAATTCTGCAAAACTCTCTTCCAAACTGATACATAAAATCAAGAGCCGAAAATCTCGGTCAAGTTCGTTCATGGGCAAAATCGGAGAAAGAGGTTGGAAATAGGGAGGGATTTTGTGAAAATCGAAAAAAATCCCATACTTCTTAATTATAATACATATCAAATCAGTTTAAAGTGATTATTACTTAAAATGCTGGTTTAAAGTTATTATAAGGGCCAAAAATTAATGTATGACAGGTTTTTGATAAAATTAAAAATGTGTTTAAGGGGCGAAAAAAATAGGGTTTTAGAAAGAAAAAAATTCATAACTTCGTCAATTCTCAAGATATCAAAGCTACTTAGATTTATTATAAATCATCTTAATATTATCTACAACTCTTACAGAAAAAAAAAGGGGGGGGGGGGTTGAAGAAAAATGATCGTATTAACATGATTATGATAAAACCAGATCTTACGGAAAAATGAAATAAAAACTCGTCAAAAGCTGCCAGATAAAATTGTTAAACTGGGTTTATCTATAATCTTGATTTAGTTTTTATTGGTGAAATTAGTGCTTAACCCATTTGTGCCTGGCTTCCTAATTTTGGGACGCTTTCTTAAAAAAATTCCCATTACAAATTGAATTATGATATCCTTTCAAAAGTTAGTAAAATATATCCTTAATATTTGTTTTCAATATTTATCCATAAATGGCAGTGCATTTTTAAGAATAAAAAGGTGAAATAAATGTTTGTTGTAGCGCAAAGTTGGATTTTCTTGAAATAAAATGGCGCGTAAGAAAAAGTAAGATATTTCTTTTGTTTTTTTTTTATCAATCATTTTATAAGTGGTATTTTTTATAAGACGAAACATTATTTTAGAATACGTATTTTTGCATTTTTTCAGATTTCTATTTTTTTGTTCGAATTTGAACCTTTATATATCGTCCCAATTTTGGGACGCTAGGCACGAATGGGTAGGGGTTTTCTTCGTTACTGTCTATGCATTAAATGTATGTTTTATGCCATTTATTTTGTTACAAAATGGTTACATACCATTCCGATTATTATTTGGTTATAAAATTATTATTCGGATTATTATTTGGCTATTCTTTGTTATTACTATAGGGGGACCAGGTGTTGGGCTCGGTTCAAGAACAAGACACCCACCCCTTCCCACCCTTAGCTATTGGCTTAGTAAAAATTTATATCATACCGTTATGTTTTGTGCTAGTTTAGCATTTGAAATCCTGAGGTTACTAAAATATATACAGCAGAACCTCGATTATCCGGCGAAATTGGGACCGAACCGACAGCGGATAATCAAATATCGGGATAATCGAGAATTTATCAATAATCATCTAGTTTAATATGCAACATCGTCATCGAACTGCTATTAGGACTATTTGAACTGCTTGATAAATATCTAAATTTAAATTATACATGAAAATAATTTTATTTGTTTAGAACAGGGACGTGTACACAGTAGGGGGGGGGGGAGAGAGTATAATTATCAAATCTTGTCGGAGCTCAAGCTAATTTCAATGGAATTCGAAGAAAGGGGAACCAAAATGCTTATATCTACTCGTGGTTTGGAAAGGAACACTTGCATACACAAGGAATGTGAAAGTAAAAAAGAAAAAAAAAGTTAGAAAAAATCCAGAATATCGACATCGGTTTACACAGAGTTCCGGTTACACAAGGGTCGTATAATCGAAGTTCTACTGTACCATATATACTCGTGTGTAAAACGAAGAATTTTTGACAATTTTCTGCAAGTAAATTGGGGGGTAGACTTATACGCGAGTCAATTACAAAAGCCAAAATCAGAAAAAAAAAAAAACCTTCGAATACTGCAAAAGTCTGATTTTTTATGTGTATAAATAATAAAATAATATATAAAATATACAAATAATAATAATTTCTTATTAAAAAATGTTCAATGATTTTTTTTTTGTTTACTTACTAATTTTTCGCATTAGTAAGTGAAATCTTTGGTTTGATTTTGTGTGAAATTGAAGTAAAAAGTTAGGAGGTCGACATACGCAAGTTTTTGATTTTTTGCAGAATTTGCATTCAAAAGTTAATGGGTCGGTGTATATGCGAGTATATACGGTATATATACTCTATTAATAATTATTGATTATTATAAATTTTTACTGTATAAATTTTTACTATGCCAATAGCTAATGGTGAGGAGGAAGGGGGTCTTGTTCTTTAGCCGACCCCAGCCCCCCCCCCCCTTATAGTAATAATAAAGAAATTTTTATAGTCAAATAATAACCCGAATGATATATAACTTTCTGAAACATATCAAATGGCATAAAACATAGATATAATGCTTAGACAGTAACGGAGAAAACCCTTTCGTGCTTAATGTCCCAAAATTGGGGCGTTTAGATTTTTATATGTTAAATAAATATTTTTTCAAAGAGAATTTTTTTATTATTTTTTACGTTCATTTTACACCATTTACTATAATTAAGCACAATATTGAGTTGAAAAAAAAATCAGGCACTAATGGGTTAACTTCAAAATCTGCCTGCGGCTGTAGGCCGAGCTGGCAGGGATTTTTTTTTTACCTTGTACAGACAAAAGTTAGTAAGCATAAAGATTTTTCTAGCTTTAAAAAAACTAGTTTTATAGATTCGCATCCTTTTTTTTTACAGTGTAATAAGGTTTAAATTGTACAATTATGAAAGCTTTTAATAAGTCCTTTTATAAAACTGTTATAAAATTTGATCATTTGTATATGGCGATAGCTGAAGTTCTTTTGCCTTAACTTTTTACTTTAACGGGATTTTTTTCAACGGGTCTTTGTTAAGAAGATTAACACAACTAAATTTTATATGAATGAATAAAATAACTTTCATTTTTGGTTGAATTTACGGTAGGGAAAGTAGGGTAAAACCGCATACTTTATCATTATTTGCTTCTTGAAGCCAGAATTTCCAACAGAATTTGATGTACACTGGCAATAAAAATTAAAGGAACAACTATAAAAACTCATCGATCTGGAATAATTTTGCAGATAAAAACATGAATCTTGCACAAGATCTTTATTTTGTCAAGCCTGGCATGTATTCAAAACCCAGAACTGACTATTTCTGAAGAAAAAAAAAATACATAAAAACATAGGAATGTGTGATATAAGAGGGGATAAGGAAATTGTACTGTTACAATATTTTAGAGACATACTGAAAAAATCAATACGGTATGTGCTCACCCGTGACCGAAATGTAAGCTGTACATCGATTTTCCATACTGTGGATTAGATTAATCAGATGTGCTTGCGGTAACAAAGTGTATTTAAGATGAATAGCGCTTCGAAGATTCTGGAGAGTGTTAGGTGGGAGTTGACGAGATGCAAGTTGGCATCCTAGTGCGTCCACACATGTTCTATCGGATTTAAATTCGGAGAGTATGCGGGGCACTTCTTTCGCTGGATTCCTTCGCTCTCAAGATAATCAGTCACTAATGCAGCACGATGAGAACGCACACTATCATTCATTAGGTGGAAGTTATTACCGATTGAACCCCTAAACAACTTGACCTGAGGATTAAGAACCTCATCTTCGTATATTTCAGCATTCACAGTTTCACTGGTAAAAATATATAGGTCAGTGCAGCCATTCAAAATGATGTCCGCCCATACCATGATTACACGACCTTTATATCGATGTCTTTCGCGGCTGTTTACAGCCTTATAGCGTGTATTTTTCTCCCTCCATATGATAATACGTCTTGAATCACTTCCTAAACAAAATCGTGATTCATCGGCAAAGAGAGCTCGTCTCTAGTCCGTGGTACTCCAATGATGATGATTTCTGCACCACTTAAACAGGGCGCATTTCGGTGCCGGAGTTAGTGGAATAGAAATCATGGGTTTCCTTGCATACAGCCCTCTTTTATGCAGCCTGTCGCTTACAGAAAATCTGGATAGTCGAGTTCCTGTTGCTGCAGTGGACTCCCTTGCAATCTGATCTGACGTCAGTTGCCTGTGTCTTTTAGCAATCGTTGCCAATTAACGGCCTTGTGAGTCTGTTTTGGCACACGTCTTTGAGTTGAACTTGTTTTCTGTGCACAATACCAGTGTCTTTAAACCGATTTCAGATTATTGACATGACGCTTTTGGCTATTTTTAAGTCTTTACAGACCCCTGTCAGTCTCTGTCCTTCTTTCATTCTCCCTATCACACGCCCTTTCTTACAATCGGTCAGTTGTCTTCTGGATGACATATTCTACCCATTGCAAGCGAAAAATTTTATCCAACTACTCGTACAATCCTTGAAATTAGACTTCAAATCACCCACGTGCACTCCTTTTCACGCGGGCCGAATGAACGGGCTCAAAATTTGCATATTTTTCTGCAACGAAGGTTAATCCCATTGAACTATCTAATAATATTGACATTGAGTTACCAACCAATCGTCTTTCACTGAAGTTCCCTTAATTGAATTAGCATAAAGCACATTTTTATTGTTGTTCCTTTAATTTTTCTCGCCAGGGTAACTTTTACGTACATACTCTGCAATTATCCTTGTATCACAATATGGCTTTAAATATATGCTTAGCTCATAACATTTTTATTAATAAATGATTACTTATAAAAATTCAAATCATTGGTCTTGTCTCACCGGTGGTAAAACAGCATGGATGTGTTAATCTTACAGGAAAATAATTTAAAAAAAAAAACAATATATATTATTTTAAAACTTTAAGAACTGCACTAATAATATTTCAGTTATAAATCAAATGGTTTAATATTTAAAGCAAAAAGAATAATTAACTTCATTACAATTTGAGAAGTTGCGGATAAAAAGTTCATCTATTTATCAGTCTTATAAAAATCATAATAACTCCATCTAGTTTTGACTGCCTTTTCTTCAAAAATTGTTTACGGTCTCTTCAATTGTTGTTTTCCAGTATTCTTTTTAACCCATGTAAGATATCTGGTTTTATACCAAACGAATGTGGATGAGAAAGCAAGCCATAATAATGCTGCTTTAAATGGTAGTAATAGTTTCATTCTGGAAAATAAATCTTAATATGCTGCATCTAACAATATAAAAAGTTTCAGTAATTTCAAATGTGTACTAGAAAAAATTAAAATTAACAAATTTTTTAAAACACAGAAACTACATAAATGACAGGATGGACATATCGTAATGGCCACTTCACTTTCTGGCCTAAAGCTAAGTACACAGGCCTGCGATGAAAAAAATACAAGGGAACTGATAGCTGAACATTATACATTTTTTGGTGCTAATTTAAAAAACAATAATGAATAATACCTATCACGTCACGTTTTCTGGAAAAATTAAATTTTACTTGGATTTTTATGAACATTTACCGCAAAAGACCCACTCCATGTTCCTGTCTCCTGAGCTCGCGCGCGAAGTGCGCATGCATCTTGAACAGACCTCTACAGAATACAGGTCTCTATACAGCATAGATTAACATCCAAGATCGGACATTCCCATAGAGCGTAATGGTAATGCGATTGCGATCGTAGCTCCTTTAGTGACAATGAGGAAGAAACTCCCCATCCTTGTAAAATTTTTATCATTGACCATCTACCTTATTTTAATCTTTCTCTTTTTAATGTTTCATGTTTACGTTTTCAATAGAATCTTACACCGATACATGAACATAGAATAGATATTCTATTTTATATATCTAATATCTATTCTATGTTCATGCACGGATATATGATTTTTTTTTTTTTTTTTTTTTTTTTTTTTTTTTGTTACATAAGTGCAACGAAAAACAGTGTAAAAATTTCGTCGTAAATGCTATATATGAAGTAAATATGATATAATTGGATTTAAAGCTACATAAAGTAATGATATAATATAAAAATATACGAAGTATTGCACTCTACAAATCCCAGAAAATTTCATAAATATTCTCATTCGGTAGCAAAATTTTTTATAGCCGATGTTTTATTAATTTATGAAGTTTAACGTATTAAACAATCGTTACAATAATCTTTTAAAATTTACGTATATTCACTTTCTTACAGGTAAAATAAAAATATTATTTTTAATGTAAATAACGTACAATCAATTCAATAATATTTATAATATTAACATATAAGAAATAATAATAAAATTACAGATGGGGAAAAATTCCTTTCGGCAAATTTTTAGAATTATATAAATCTAACAGCTAAAACTAAATAGAGGTACTGACATGACACTCAATAAAGTTTTATTTGATATGAATAAACTAACACAATACCTGAATTTGATTTTTTACAATTTAATCTCATAAACTTACATATTTACGTTATTAACAGAATTTTCTAGGGGTTTTCTTTTATATTATTACTCTAATTATCATTTTGTAAGTTGAAGACGACCAGTACAAGTACGGAAAGAAAAAAAAAAAAAAACAGCTAAATAAATAAAGCAAGCATGAATAGAAATCGTCTGACATCTGCTTTTTTTAGGAAAGAGGGGCCCCACCAGTGGCTGAGAGGTTCTGATCTCGAAGCTGGTAGACGGGAGGTGCTGGGTTCGAACCCAATCGCGCCCGTCGGCCTAATCGTTCGGAGTTTTCGTGGTTTTCTTCGAACCGTGGATTTCCATGCGTTAATACGGACTAGGTTCCCTTAGAAAGACCTCCACGGAAGGCACTCACCCCAGGGCCCATATCCCTCGTGTAGATAATTGGCCGTCAACAATCAACCCAACACTCTTTAGGAAAGAATAGATATTCAAGGCATAGAGGGTAAACATATTTCTTCAACATAGGTAAATTTCGGACGCTTGTTAATTCTTCCCCCTTGTCGGTAGTGACGCTAATACTGTTGCCATTACAGATTTTGCCGTAAATGTCCCATCTTAGTCCTTAATCTATGGTATACAGAATATAGGTCTGTTCAACATGCACGCGCACCGCGTGCGCGAGCTCAGGGGACAGGAACATGGAGTGGGTTATTTGTGGTAAATGTTCATAAAAAACCAAGTAAAATTTAATTTTTCCAGAAAACGTGACGTGATAGGTATTTTTCATTATTGTTTTTTAAATTATCACCAAAAAATGTATAATATTCAGCTATCAGTTCCCTTGTATTTTTTCATCGCAGGCCTGTGTATTTCAGGAAAAATATTGATATCATTTTATAAAAAATCCTGACGTGATGGGAAAAAATGCAGGTCATTTTCGAAATCAGCACATCAAATAACATAAAAATCAGCGAAAACTTCTCTTGTATTTTTTAAAAACTTTAATTTCGCAGGCCTGTGGTATTTCAATCGTTATTTGCTAGAGGGCCATTCAAATTGAGTGAAAACTGAGATAACCGTTTCCACCCGACTATACAGTTTTACCCTACTTTCCATGGCCATGTCTTTACACTGCATATTATTTTGTCTAGACAATTAGTTTTATTTTTATCTGAATGTAGTAGTGATAGTACATGACCTTACATTTACTATTATCACAGTATTTATGTTTCAGCATTAAATAATAATATTTATTAAAAGAATGATAAAAATCGCTTTACCACCGTTGGTGTTTTTTTTTTCAAACTTGTGTTCCATTTTTTAAAAATGAAAAGTTAGGAATACTTGTCTGAGCCAGTAATTTATGGAATGTTGTTATGTCTGCTTAATTCTGTTGTAATAAAACATTTTCCAAACGTCTTCAAAAATTCTTTCTTCGCCTAATGTCATATCAATAGCATGCAAAATAACGATATTCGTTAAGTTTCAGTAAATGACATATTTGTTAAATTTCAGAAAACCTTATCTTAGAGTAGCTACTTTTAATTTTTTAAACCTAAAAGTACCCTCTCTTCCCTCCAAAAGAACCATTTTAACCCAAATTGGTTAAGCTCTACAACATAAAAGCAGTGTCGACGATTTGTCCAGCTGCAATTTTGCATTCGCATATTTGAAGCTTATAGAAATTACTTTCTATTACAATAAACTATAGATTACAATTCCTTGTTATTCATAAGATTAATTAGAAAAAACGGTCATATGCGAGTATTAATCGTACTCAGAGGGTTTCGTACAATATATATATGAATTATTAATTGTATAATTTAAAAAATCGTTGCTAAAAGAATAATAAGACCTTGTCAAAAACTATACAACTTAGGGTTGGATATAGCTGTATATACTAGAAAAGTAGGAATGGGTATACTATAAAAGTTCGACGAGATATAAATTCTAAATAATACCAAATATTGCTATTCTGTTCTTATCCTAATCTGTTTATGGTGAACTTAATTCGTTACTGACAATAAAAGTAGTGCATATTTAAACTTCATTTGGCATTTCATAAAATTAAATTAAGCGTAATAATCTTTTCTTTTTATAGTGCAGCTGAAACAAAAACTTTGTTCAAAGTTTAAACTTGGCGTTGTGCTAAGCGTGCTTCGAAAGGAGGTTGCAAAGTTGAAACGCCGCCTTGGTCCTTGCCGCGTTTTTCAAGATAGGTATTTAATTTACTTTTAAAGACACAGGAGGCGTATTGATAGATCCACTCAATGCAAACTAGTTGCGAATCTCATAGTATTTGTGTGATTAATTCTAATTAAATTAGTATTTTTTTTAACAATTTGACATTTATTGCTTTTATACTGCTACTGGGCATTGCATTACACAAATATATCATTAAAAGTTGTTATCTAGGCTTTAAAAGCAGATGGTACATAAAGTACGCCGTCCCTGTCATTATGCATGTCCAAACCGTCGTGTCTTTTAGTGTTAATATCTCAGCTAATTAAAGACAATTTTTTTTTCGGAAATCGTTATGTACAATGCTTTTATACTTCTGCTACGATAGGTACCTCCAGCGCCCCTCAACACCTTTGCTGAATGCCTGTGAATCGAAAATTGTGTGTAACGGAATAATGCGCTTTTCTCAAAAACTATGTGACCTAGGGTAATCGCTATAATTTTCCTTCAAGGTTTAAATTAACGTACACTAACTCTAATTTTTTCACAATTTTAGCTTCAATAGATTCGGAAATAGAGGGGGCGGGGGGGGGGGGACATATTTTTGCACTACATTTTAGACGATATCTGTGAAAAAATAATACCTAAAATTAAAAGAAACGTACTTTTGAGTTCAGCATTACGAAATCTTTCACACGATACCCCCAAACGTTATACAAAGAAAATACTTTTTTTCCCCCAAGTAACTTAAAACTCTAATGCATGATTTTTTATTTTTTATTAAAAAATATATATTTGCTTCCTTGACAGCCATAAATTACAGGAAAAATATTGAAAAAAATTTCACTCGAAATTATTTAGTATTTTGAAGTTTTTTTAATTGTTGCCAAATGGCAACACCATGCATTAACCCCCAAAATTTTTTTTGAACTTTGCCAACTAGCAACACTGTGCTGTTTTATTGCTTTTTTTTTTTTTTTTTTTTTTTTTTTTGTAAATTATAAGATTTTAAATGCATACAATACTTTGCATACACTTAGAAAAATAAAATTATATATATGTGTGGTATGTATGCATATACGTATATATATATACATATAGCTATATATATATATATATATATATATATATATATATATATAGCTATACATATATACATAGAGCTATACATATACTATATATATATATAATAATTTTAAATCAAAATTTAACTTACAAGTCATATAACAATATTAATCAAAATTCTAAATAAAGACGGCATGTAATAATATTATACATTAATTGTTATCTATCAACAAAATAATAATGGTACAAATTATAGTTCTAAGATATTAAATGAACATATGAAGTTAGATGCTACAATAGAATCATTTTTAATTTATAAATGACTAAGAAGATATTCTGTCCTGATACAGAACACAATAGAAGTATTGTAAAAAATATAATTAAATAAAAACATAATAAAATTCGGAAAAGCAGCCATATTTATCCTGTATTTTAAATCAATTGAAATCATTTAAATTTTAAAAGCCAAAATGGGCTTATAAAGTGCAATATCACATACAATGTACAATGAAAAAATCATAGGCTAATAAAATATACTCTATAAATATACGGGCAATGCTGCTGAATACCATAGAATTTTATATCAATAATATTTATCAAAGTTATGAATGGTAACCAATAGAACATTTATTGTTTTTGTTTAAACGTAGAGGTACCAAACACTTACTTCATTTTACCCTTGTGTAACCTATACAGCCCAGAACTTTACACCGTTGTTTTTTATCTAAGTGTTGTGGCCAGTGATCAATTTTATCCTTCCTGACATCTTTAGACGTTTCATAAAGCTGAAAACAATGGACTACTAAGTTGTTACTATAAAATTTTAATCATTGGATTTTTTTGATGATGTAACTGGTACCTTCAGGAGGGCATGGACACGGAAGCACAAGGGAAGGAGAATAGAGCTCCTTTAAATCTGAAAAAGATGTATTTTGGCCATTTTTTATCATTTTGCTTTCGTTTATAAAAAAAAATATATATATATCTGCCAATAGGGGGGGGGGGACCCCTCAAATCGGGAGCCCCGGGACAGCTGCCCGCATGCCCCTGCATTAGTCAGGCCCTGGCTTTACAGTAAACTGAGAAGATTTTGTATTTAATAAGAGTCGTTTATCGAGTTAGGGTGACATATGGTGATAAAAGTGAAAAAAAAATTAAATATCACGCGAACCAGTTGTGATACAAAAGCGGAAATCAATTCATGGTGTTGCCAAATGGCAATAAATGTATATTCATGCGCATGCAATTTTTGTTCCAATAAACATAACTGAAAATTATTTAAAATAACTTTTAAAAGTATATTGTTTTCAGAAATATTTTTTTCAAATGAAATTTGCCTGTTAAATATTTTTTATATGAGTTAGCAATCCAACTATGGCTAACAAAATGGAAAGTATCAAAAGTTGCTTTTTATTTGTAATTTATAAACAACTATTGCCAACTATGATACTTTTTATGAACTAAATCTAAATATAAGACCAACATGAATACGTAAAGCATAAAGTTGTCAAGAGACAACGGTAAATAAACAATAAGGAGGGAAATTTTAATATGTTGCTAATTGGCATCAGTATGAACTAGAGGGTTAATTAGACCCTCTACATTTTCTCCAGGTATATTTGTGGATTTTTAAAAATCTGTAAATATGTGGGTCAATAGTCTTTATTACTTCCCCCAATTTGAACTTTCCACGTCCCATAGTTTACGTGTAAAATGGCTGTGACGGACACAGGAGTGATCTTATAATGGTTCCGTTTATACTTTTTAAGTACGGAACTCTAAAAATACGTACATCTTCTATACGCATTGCAATCCGTTTTGAAACGATTAAAAATGATTGTAACATTAGGAATTCCAAGATTTGAAAGGTGAATTGCAAAATTCAAAAACTAGTTGATAGAATGCTTTTCTGTTTGGTATCCGAAGGTGAAATTTACTGAAGAATCCAAATATTATGTCAATAGTTGTTAGTATTGAGAATTTGAAAGCTTATAAAAAATTTTCTATCTAGACGATCTCCTAAGCAAAATTTAAGTATAGTATCAATTAATAGACTTTATTACTGATCGATTTTTAAATGTCATATACGATGATTGCGTCGAAGATAGTTGGGATGTATCTTTATTTTCTTTGACACGGATTGTGCAAGAATTTATATATATATATATATATAAACTCGGTTTATGGCGTCAGATGCTGCCAACCGAAAAATCTACAATAGTCTATTCCAGTCAAGGGTCCATTCCTCCTGCAGACCTCTATCCGTCATCTTCTTTTCAGTATCATCCATCCAGTTCTTTCATGGTCTTCCCCGTTTCCTTTTCTTATTTCTTTTATAATTAAATGTTATTTTGGATAGTCTTTCATCACTAATTCTTTTAACATGGCCATACCAGATTATTATTATTTTTTAATATCATCTAATATAGTTGCCTTTATTTTCATCCTTTCCTTGATTCTTTCATTTCTTATTCTTTCTACTCTTGATATTCTGCATGATCTTCTTAGGGCATCCATTTCTACAGCCTCTAATTTCTTTCTTTCTGTCTCCATAATTCTCCATCCTTCTGCTTCATATAACAATATGCTCTTTAGAATAAAATTGTATATACTATACTTTCTTTTCCCAGAGATCTCCTTACTCCACCAAATAGAATTTAATAGTTTTACAGCCTTTCTTCCCTGACAAATTCTGTATTTAATTTCTGTGAGTATCTTCCTTTTCTATTAATGCCTACACCAAGGTATCTATAAAACTCACAGCCTTCTATTTTTATGTTATTATTTAGATTTATGTTTGTCTCATTTCTTCCTATACATAGGTATTTGGTCTTGCCAACGTTCATGTAAAGTCCACATCTTTCATATTCTTCCTTAATTTTTATCGCCATTTTCTCTAAATCATTTTTACTTTTTTCAATTATAACTTCGTCATCTGCGAATTGTAGAGTGAAAATTGACGTTCCATTCACATTAAGTTCCATTCCTCTGTAGTTCTCCTTCCAATATTTCAATGCTTCTTTAACATAAATTTAAAAAAGTCTTAGGGAGACATAATATTCCTGTCTGAGTCCTTTATCTGTTATAAAGCCTTTTGGCAATCGTTAGCATATTTTAATCTTTGTTTTTGATTGTCTGTAAAATTCTTGAATTACTCTAATGATATTTGTATTTTTGTTCATTTCATTTAATATATTCCATAATTTTGCGATTGGAACATTATCATATGCTTTCGTAAGATCAATAAATAGAAGATTAATTTGATTCCCTACAGCCATTTCCTTTTCAACAATTTGTTTAAGACAAAATATATTATCCATGCACGATCTTCCTGCCCCAAATCCACTTTGCTCTTCACTTTCCTTCATTCTAATTTCTTTTTCAATGAAATCTTTTAAAATTCGTCCATATAGTCTACTAAATGTTTCTGTTGTAGTAATGCTACGGAAATTTTTACACTTTGTCAGTCTCCTTTCTTATATATTGATGTTAAATATCCAATTCTCCATTCTTCTGGTGTTTCGTCTCCGTTTAACCATTTTTCGAATAATTGTGTAATTAATCTGAACAATTTCTTGGTTCCATTTTTGATCAGCTCTGCTAATACTCCAGCGGGATCACTTGATCTTTGATTTTTTAATTTTATAATTACTCTTTTAACTCTCTCAAGCTCCAACAGTATAGGTTTTCCCACTAAATCAATAACTGTATTATTTACTTGAAATTCACCTCTAGTTTCAGCAAGCAATGTCTTATAATATTCTTCCAATTTCTTAATAGATATTCCTTGCCATGAATTATTACTTCCTTTTCTAATATTCTTTAAAAACTTCCATGCCTCTGTACATCGTCTTCCTCTTATATATGTGTTTCAATTTTTCTACATTTTCCCCCCACGATGTTCTTTTGTTCTCTAGCACTAATTTCTTAGTGTCTTTTTAATAGTTCTATAAAGCTGCCTATCATCTTCCTTTTTTGACCTCATCCACCTATTATAGGCTTTTTTTTTGTCTTTTACATTCTTTTCAATGCCTTCATCCAACCAAAATTTTTTTGGTAGAAGTTCTTCCCTTTCTTTTTTGACTCAGTGCTTCATTTGCAGCCTGGTGTGAGGTTACTTTAATATATATTACATTACATTATATATACATTTAATATGTTGATATAATTCAGTTACATTAGTATAATTCCTTCTCTCTAAATTTTCATCTAATCTTACTTGAAAAAGTCTTTTTGTACTTTCCTCCGTCAATCCTTCCAACGTACATTTTGGGACATCAATATCCTCCATCTCTTTAGAAATCCTTTACTCACTAATTAGATTAGTCGAGTAAGAAAATGCAAGTCTTGCTCGCACCATAAAATGATCTGAGCTACATTTTGCTCCTCTTTGGACTCAAACATCTAATAATTTTAATTGGGTCCTTTTCTTAATAATTATATAGTCAGTAATCTTTTTTAGTTGCCTAGTATGCTAATAGCACGTATATTTGCGAATATCCATGTCTTTATAAAAGCCATGTGTAATCTTTAGGTCGTTAGTGTTGGAGAATTTTATAAGTACTTCTCCATTATCGTTGGCTACATCCTCTCCGAACTCACCAACAATATCATCTCTCTTCCTGCATCCAGTTCTTTCATTGAAATCACCCGCCATTATAATTTCTCTTGTTCGTCTAATTTCATCAGTTATTTTTTGCAGTTTTTGATAAAACATATTCTTAAATTCGTTAATTTCATTATTATTTGAAGCGTAAATTCCCAAAACAGTAATTCTTCTCCCAAAAATATCCATATTAATCTTTAGAATTCTTATACCCACGACGTCAAAAATCTTAAGATTTCTCTCAAATTTCTTTTTCATTAAAACTGATACCCCCCGTTTTGCTCTTTCCTCCTTTGGAACTCCTGAATATATATGAATAAATTCTCCAGTTTTTCCAATTCTTGATCCCTTTTCTTAGTCTTTTTTAAAACAATGTAGTCCATTTTCATCGTATCAATCGCTCTTATTTCATCAATCCATTTTGATCTAATACCCTGTAATATTCCATGTAGCCATAATCAGTCCTTTTCCGTAGCCTTAGTAGTTATCTTTTAGAAGCATCCGGTTTATTATTTTTGTAGATTCATTTTGCAAGAGAACTTTTTACCTGAAATAGGTAGCAGGCCTATTGTCATAACGCCCAATCTGAAGGACTAGGGTGTCAGATTTGGTCTGGCACCTACCGTTTGATCCAATCCGGCGTGGGAGGCCCTACCAGTAGCTACACTACCGCCGCACAGTGGATCAAAGTATAGGCGATGTCGAACATAGGATTATCACGATAGTATAAGCCTATATATATGCTGTTTTTTCTTATATTTAGGTTTAAATGAGTAAAATAAATGATACTAAAAGTATCTGCATGGTTTTTAAGAACAATTTCGCGCTTTTTTGTTGCAAACAAGGAGTTTAGGGAGATGATGAATAACTAAAATAAACTGGAAAAACAAAGCATGCACTTTTTACTTATATCCAAATGACATTTGTGAAATATTTAAAATATTTGTTTAATTTTTAATTAGCAACATATGCGATATTTACATAACTCTTTAAAATCGTTCTTGCAACATTCTACAGCAACATTTTAGAACTTATTTCAGTGCATATTTGTTATTATTGAGTTTGAGTTTTTTTAAATTATCTTGTAGTAATATTAATTTTAGAATATTTCTTTTTTATTTGAAAGAAGATTATTTCATTTTGTCCTTTTTCTCATATTCTTTTGAAATATGATAACAAACAGAGATTTTTTTCTGTTTCTGAAGAATTTAAATAATTGTTTTAGTTATGAAAAATCTATGCTTAGTTTTGTAAGTGAACGGTGTGGACAAATTGCCTCAGAAATTGATGAAGAAAAATTAAAGGAGCGTTTACGTATGTTTTGTGTAAATGCAAAAAATAGCTGGCTGAAATCTGACCGAAAATTAGATCGTTTCAATAATAAAAACTATTCTTCCCTTCAGTGTTCCTTTAAAGTTGGTAGTGAGCTTAAACCATTTGCAGTTGAAAATTAGCAGGAACCAACAGCACGAAAATCTTTTTCAGACGTAACCGAAACTCCTGAAAGAAGACTAACTCAATGTTTCGGAGAAGATACTTCTCGCGAAGCTAAATTAAGAATCAAGGAGAAAAATTCAACACGAATTCAGAAAAGAATTAGGTTTGCTAATACATGTTGTTAAACAGGGAAGTGGTTTGACGCACGATGGAAACACTACAAGGACTGAGTTTGAAAAGACAGTTGGGATCACTGTATTGGATAAAGGACTTTATAAAAGTTTTGCAATTATAATGCAAGTGATCGCCTGTGACGAAGTAATTAATGCCGAAAAATTTGGCGATTTCGCATTGGGAACATCTAAACAATGTGCCTCAAAGTATGGTTGGTATTATATACCAGCTTCTGTACATAAATTACTAACTCATGGAAAGGATATGATTACAAATTTTGCTGTTCCAATTAGATAATTATTGGAAGAAACTAGAGAAGCTCGAAATAAAGAGTTTTGAAGGTACCGGAAGTCCCATAAGAGAAAAATAAGTCGAAGAGCATGTAACGAAGATTTATTGCACCATTTGCTAATAACATCTGACGCTTTGATATCCAGTATTAGACACAAAATAAAAAACGTTCAAAGGAGCAGAAAATTTCTAGACGCATTGGAACTTTTACTTTAAAATATAACACTTTATTACTGAAATAGCAGCGCATCCATTTATTACAGTACATTTAACCCTGTGAGAGACTTTCCGCTTTTCTGGATTTTCATGCAAACGTTTATATAACCCGAGATACGAGTCTTTTGAAATAAACATCACTTGTAGCAGAGTGCCTAGCTACTCTTTTATAAGAGTACCCTAGTGGAAGAGCGAGTTTTTGTGATTTTGCATGCGATCATGGTGCCCTGAATCAATATCATTTGTGTGTGAATGACTGTCTCTATTTAAATTTTGCAAAGTGCCAGATGTATCACTGGAATCTGGTTATTACGATTATTTAGCAATGACACGTTAATTAGGTGACTGTGGTTGTGTAGTGGCTTTACATAGTCAGTTGTTAGAAGTTTGTAGGAAGAATAATTTGCTGCCAGACTTTGAGCGTTTCGTAAGAAGTTGATTTTCATACTCCAAATAAAGAAGCATTGTGATTCATGGAGTCTATTTATTTTTTAGCATTTAGTGAAGATTGTGCTTTCTGGTAAAGCTAATTGTTTAAGAGTCATTATTGAATTAAGTGTAGGACTTGCAGTTTAACACGTAGATTGAGTCTGATTACGTTTAAAAATTAAGCTGGTTGTTCCACTTCTCTTATTGCCCATTTTTAGTGTTTTAATAGACTATTGCTATTATTAAATTTTCTTCTTATCCTAATTTCAAGAAAAGAGACCCAAAAGGTCTGTCATAGACTTCTTCTCGAAGTAGCCTGTTCGTAATGCTTTCGCAACACAAACGTCGGTACATGTACAGGGTTATTACAAATGAATCTTCGGGTTTTGATACGTTACTAAGTGCGAACTAGGAAGCGTATATGTTTTCATGACAACTCAAACGAGAGGGCGTTAACTACAGTTTCGCGCTGCGTATGTGTCATGCGCGTGTGGTTGCCATGGTTGCTGCGCAAGCGTCATATTCAAAATGGCGACTAATTGGAAATGTCTTTTTTTATGACGCACAGGGCATTTCTCCTTTATTTGTTGAGATGAAATAATTAAAGTACGGCAATTACTAATTCAACTAATGTTTTAGGATATTAATCTTTTCTGTAAGATAATTATGTACAAATAGAAGCTTAATTTAATAAACATATATAAGATACACAAAATGTAAATACATTGCTTACAGGTGTCAAGTATGATAAAATCCTTTAAAAAACATTAAAGTCATTTAAAATTCATAACGTTTTTGAGCGACACTTACTCGGTCATCCTCAGTGAAAAACTAACAGCTGTTCTATCTCCGCGTCTCTAGCCTTGTCCGGAACAGACCATTTCATTTCAAGGGTGGATTGGAAAATAAGGGGGGGGGGGCAGAAATCCTATTATTTTACCGAAAAGTACAGGTTTATTAACTATTTATTAATTCTTTCCAGACTGCGTGGATATCATATGATAATATATCGTTACAAACTATTTCTTTATTAGATATTATTTCCAGAGATTCTCTTATGATAGCTTCTTGGTGGTTACTTGTATGGAAAATAATTTTGGCTCTATTGAAATCTACTTTTATAGGTTGAATTCGTGCTAATCTTGATAATGCAGTGTGGGGTATATTCAATCTCAGATCTGCTTCATGTTCCTTAATTCTGGCACGAAATTTTCACAGTGTCATACCTATGTACATAAAGAAGCTTGATTTATTGACCTAAAGTACAAGAAAGTTTAAAAACAGCATGGACATATTTGTAATGCATTTAAAATACCATGGACACTTATAGGCTATAAATAAACTTATTATATTCAATCATGCCCATTTATTTAACTTCTAAGTCCTAATCCTCGTAACTAAACAAATTGAAAAGAATGTACCAAACAGTTTTTTACTCCACAATAAATGCGCATTTCTTGATATACAAGATTATTGCATAATAACGACAACATATTTGTTCGAAAATCTTCCTTGTCATTCACCATAAAACTACAGCATGTCTATAAAATAAGAAATATTTTCTGGATTAACCAAACTATCAACGAGATATTGCGAATTATCCATTTAAATTTAAATGTCATTACTTTTACAATTAAGAAATTCCATTTAAAAATAGGTTCTATAAGCGTAAAAGTTGTTACTAAACATAAGATACTTCTAATTATCTTCTAATTGCTGACAAACTATTTTTATTTTAGCTATAATTGCAGTTATAATGATTATTCAAGTTAGAAACAACCATCAACTAAAACGTATTTAAAAGCAATGAATTCCTCTACATAAGACTAAGATGATTTTTGATGCTATCAAAACTGTTGAGAAATACTTTCATGTAATTAAAATATTTTAAATAAAAATTCAAACATACTTTAATGATCAAGGTTTGATTTTAAGAGCTTGTAATCAAGTATTAACGATTTACGTCACCCTACACAATCAGAATAACAATTCTTCGTTTTCTTAATGAAAATGCTGTTTTCACATTACTTATGACGTAACGTTTAACCCTTTAGCGGGTGGTGTCCACAAAAAAGGACACCTAATTTTAAGAGTACTGGTAACCAGAATATTTCACTAAAATTTTCCGTTTATAGAAAACACGGAAATAAGCAGGTTTTTATTTTCTAATACATTCGTTTATAAATTCTTGTGTCAGTCCAATATTTCCTCATTTTACAAACAGAATAACTCCATGTTGGAAAGGGTTAACCCATTAATGCCGGTTGGTACGAAAATCTGCCATTTAAGTAATACGAAAATTTTAAACTTGAAAACCAGTATTTTAGTAAGGAAATTTTCATATTACTTAATCTCAAACATTGAGGGATCAAATAAGTTAAAATTACAATATGGGAAAATTGGTGTCAACTGGTACCTAGGTATTAAAAATGTGCAGTTGAAACTCCTGATTAATGGGTTAAATAACGATGCACTTCCTAGTAGGGTGGTTGAAAAAACCTTTTTTTGACCTGGTGTCCAGGCCACCCCCTAATTTTTTTAGACTCATCAATAGTATAATACTGGTAAAATTTTAGCTTCTTACTTAAATTCTAAGAGGGGGCTCAATGACCCCACAATTTAACATAGCAGAAACATAGGGAATGCAACAATAATGATGTATACTTCAGAAATATTTAATTTTTGTCAGAAGTTTTTAGAAGAAATTTAGTTTGTTATATTATATATATTTGTATTTAAATATTTCTAAAATATTTTATTATATGTAGCAGCATTTCTCAGAATTATTTACATGATTAAGTTAGAGACAACACTAAACCAAAACAAGAATTCTACCAACTCCTTTTACAACAAATTGAAAGAAATTTCTCAGTGAAACATTTAATTTTCATGATAATTTTTCTTTTAAATAATAATCATATATATTTTCAAATTCTGCATCTGGCAACAAACATCTGTCTGATAGTTGTTTACACTTAGCTCATCGCTATTCCTAAGTGAAACGTGACAAATAAAAATAATATTTAAAATGGATTTAAATATTTATTGCAAGAGTTTTTACTTTTAAATATGCATCAAGAATTATATTTACCTACATTACTTATATTAAATATTAATCTACTGTTATGGGATGCTAACATTGTTCATGTTGCAGTTAATAAGACAAACACTAAGTCTAATATGAAATAAAATAATCACAAATCTGTGTATTATTGATCAACTTTAATTTTATGAAAAATATCCGCTTTCTGTTTAAAAAAATTTCAAAGCTAAAAATTTTTAATCTCTCCGGTTTCAACTTACCTTAGTAATGAAATTTTTCTGATTGGTCGAGGATCAGTAGACCAATTGATTAGATTGAAACAATTAACTATGACAAGACAAATCCTTCAGCGTGTTTATTACCATTTGAAAGAATCAAAATTGGTACAATATGTTAGACATTTGACAGTTAAAGAATTAATGCAGATATGGCAGAAATCCGCAGTCTCTGCAAAACAAAAGAGTTAAAGAAGATTCTATTTTTTTTCAGGATCAAAGAACCAATTGTAAAATGTATATGGGTTTAAAAGATAAAGAGTTACTAAAAAACGCATGAACGTTCTCTTCAGAGACTGAAAGAAGAATGAAGCATTAGAGCCTCGTTACCTTCAGCTACCATCTGTTCATCCAATATTTGCCTAAATAGTGTAACGGAAAACTTTGAGCCTTCAGACGATGAATTTATACCAACACAGTTAAAGATCTTGAAAACTATCTATCAACAGATAAAGAGATTGCGCTGTCTGCTAGAAAAGTGGTGGAACATCACATGTCTGAGTATTCTGATGACTTAACCCTTAACCGGAATTGCTAAATTGTTCCACATTACTGGAATCTTGGGTCCAAATGGACCCTTTAATTAAAATCCAAGTTATTTTCTAATATATATGAAATTACCACATAGATGGGTTATAAGTGCATTGAAAAAAGTTTCATGTACTATATAAATCAACTTTTATTCATATATATCTTGAAATGTTTTTGTCGTTGTCCGGTCAAAATGGACCCACGATTCCGGTTAAGTGTTAAGGGTGTATTCGAAGAAATATTTTTCCACCCTCAACAGCTCGAAATTTTCTGATACATTTTCAGACTCATTTTTAAAAGTAAAAACATGAAACTTGCTGAGGTGATTTTTGAAGACATATATTAGAGGCCGTGTGATTTAATTTTTTGCTCAATTAATTAGAATTTGAGTTTTAAACAATTATTTTCTCAGTATGACCATTTTTTTCATTCCCAGATCTTCCGCTTCGGAAAATTTGGTTCAAAACGCCAACATTGACAGCATTTTTTACAATATTTTCTGCATTTATCAAAAAATCGAGAAGCACGGCACATTATGTAATTTCTAACTAAGAGAATTTCCCAATTTAATGCGTTTGAGAGCAAAAATGAATTTAAAAATGAATCAGAAAATAAGCAGTTTGGTTTAGAATACACCCTTAATAAGACTTTCTCTTTTCTAACAGAATTTCAATGGAAGAAAAATTGTTGTAGAGCGATTTACAGCTATGCAAGCAGGGTGCAAGAAGTCCATCTAAGTCAAGACTGAAAACTTTTCTGAGTATTGGATAAACCAAACGAAAATAGACTAGAGGATTACTATGTCTTGCATTATGACTAAAAATTGATTTCTTTCAATAAAAGAAAGTGCTTAATACTAAAATTGCCATAATTTAAGTATATAAAGTAGAATTTACTATCAGTCAAAAATATGTCCAAGACTGAAATCAGTCCTGAGACTGAATGTCTTGCACCCATGGAAGCACTTAAGAAGCGTTATGTAAGTTGAGAACTTGAGATTTTTAAAGAAGATGTTGTGTGACTGTCAGACCTTGCGACAAGGAGAACGACAGCAGAAATCTTACCTCGAGCAAGTCATTAAGCAAGTCATTGTTAAGCCTTTCTCCCGAAAAATGAAATGACGATGATGACTATACCAAAGGAAAGAAATGGCCTCAAAATTTACAAGTGGTAAATGACAGTGCAGAAAGAGGGGTTAAGCTTATTGGAGATTTCAATAAAATCAGAACAAATGATGAAGATGAAAAGCAATTCTTGCTTCAGGTCGTAGAAGCAAACAGAAAATGCATTCTATCAAAAACAACGAAAAAAAAAATGATTTTTAGATACTATTTTGTATTATAAAGACCAAATATGGTTACATTTCTATTTTTTACTTCTATATTGCTTTATTTTTTTCTATAAAATTAATTTTGGAAGTATTTATTTATTTTTTTAAATATATAGAAAAATTACAATGGAATACACTAACTTATGAAGTTAGTGGATGTTAAGCACCCTCTTGCAGTTGAAATATGAAGTTCAAATTCTGCCAGAATATTACTGTACACAAGTCTAAAAAAATTGAGGAATGGCCTGGTATATATGTGAAAGTTTATTTTTTTACATAGATGGCTGAACCACCCTACTTCCTAGGTGTGATAGTGAATCCATAGAGTGAAAAAATTTAAAGTGATTCCTTCAGCTGGTACATTCGAAATCTGAAAATAGCAATAAAACAACAGCAACAACGTAATAACGAAGCGACTTAAAACAATTTGTATCCTGTACATTGTACTGGAACATGAAAATAAAAAAATATGAAACATATTTTTACGTAGCAGTTAACTTGATAGAATCAAATTATCGCGTTTCAATTTAAAGTATGATATTTCAATTTAAAAATGGTAAAGTTGGGACTGTCAAATTCGGATATTAAAGAAAGACTATACATAATTACTATAAACAATCCTTTCTTCATCGATACTACTGAATTAAGGAAAATAATTTGAGTTAGAATAAACTTTCCGGGTGTCCACAATTAAAACAGCCGTACACTGACTTCCCTATATATCGAACTACTCAGTGTAAAGTCTTCTAATTTTGAGTGCATACTATTCAAGACATGGGGAAACGGATTACGCAAAACATTTAGTTCCAGGAAAGCCGATAGATGGCGCTGTACAACAGAAAATAGGAAAAAAGACAAAAAAAAAATAACAATAAATCAAACACATGGGAAATAATCTTTTTCCGTTTTAATTTCTATTGTCCTAATGGTAAAAAACAAATAAGCTTAAACTGCCATTGTAACTGCAATTTCACTTTGAAATCACAGAACGTTTCATAAACCCATGGTTTTCAGTCATGTTCTGAGTATAAAAGAAGATAAGAACTGGGGAGAATGCTATTTCATCGGCAACATTTCAATAATGATAAAGCATCCAGCCATGCGTTTCTGACAATCTGGCAATTTTGTTCTCCGGATCATAATCCGTGTGGTTTTTTGCTGTGGGGACACTTAAAAAAATCTTGTTTATCGAGGACTTCTATTAATCTTAGCATATCTGAAAGAAAGTATCACTCTCTTTGTGACTAATTAAGATCTACTGTTGAGCAAGCAGTCCACAGACTGCAGATTTTACAATTCCAGATTAATCTCATCAAAACTAACCTACTATTTTTGTCAAAGTTCAAAACAAACGAAAAATTAAATATGATACAACACGTAAAAATTTTCTCATTGAAAGAGAGCGACACTATTAAAAAAAATTAAGGGGGGGGGCGGGGGGGAGGTGGACCCTTCTACTCTAACATACCATCATCTCAACATGCAGGAGTCAGCACGCAGGAGTCCCTCTTTCCCATAGCATACTCTAGTATGATAATCAACCATAAACCCCCCTCAAAAATTAAGCCCCTCAAAAATTTTACCCTCCTACTCTAAGACACCAACACGCAGGAGTCAGCACGCAGGAGTCCCTCTTTCCCACACCGTACTGTAGTATGATATTCAGCACGCAGGAGTAATCCTTAATCCTGCTTGCTGTGGCAGAACCCCCATTCATCCCCTACTAATATAAAAATCCAAAAATTCCAGCTCATGCCAGCAAATGATTTTTGAGTTATGTTTAAAAAACTACATGCATTACACTCTATTTGTAACGATTAAAAAATATGAATTTTAGGAGTTCCAAACTTTAACCTGAAGAATTCCTAAAGTACTTGACCATTCGGACGTAAAATATACCGGTTAAACTTTATATGATGTCAAATTTAGGTGTTTGTATTGAAAATTTTAAAATCTCTTACAATTTTTACATGTGAACTATTGCCAAGAAATTTCTAAGTATAGTATTAATTATTACATATTATTATTAATCGATCAGTACCTGTCACATATTTATACGAAGATTTGCGGTAATGTTACTTGGGGGTGAATTAGAAGTGATCAAAGGGTTAATTTGGTTTTTATTGCTCTGTACATCTTACATCATGACAGCATTTTCTGAGATCTTAGAAATATTTTATTAAAATTTCTTTTTACATTACGCATATGTACGCTATGTTCGTAACTATGATGTCCACACACCTGACTTTTTCTCCATAAAGTTTAAATAGTGAATAATACACTAAATATTAAACTGAAATGAAAAATGCTGCTGAATTAAGTAAGCATTATTACGAATTATTTTATTTAATTTTACTGTTTTATAATCCTTACATGTTTTTATCTCGTCTAAAGAATAGATGGTGCGATGTTTACGGTCATGGCTTTCTACAGTTTTTTTTAAACATATTACAAAGGTAATGCTTGCAGCGTACTGCTACATTTAAAATGACTAACAAGCTTCTTTTTCTCACTATATTTGTTTTGCTACCATCTATGGCGTTATTTAGAATTTATCAATTTTATGTTCATGTCCATGTACATGTTTCAATTTCTTTTGAAAGTAGTTAATTGTCAAATAAAATTTTAACTAAACAAAATTAATTTTTGAAATTAAACCTGAGACTATTTAAAAAAAAAAACACAACTAAATTATGTATCATATAGAAAACGTTTTAAATAAACTTGACAAACCCAGTAAGTCAGTGTTCCTGACAGGCCATGTACATGGTACTCTATGGAAAAATTATTCAAACGAAAAATTAATATTTTTTATTATTGAATTATTATTTACATGGAATTTCTGGATACAGCACACCATATTTCTATTATAACATTTTTTAAGGGCTAAAAATTCTCAAAAATGCAGTATTTTTTTATTGGCTTAAAAAAATACTGAGTTTTTAGCGTTAAATACTACAAACCGCATGCTTTCATTTTCATTATATCCAGAGATTATTAATTAATAAATTACTATTGTAATCTTTATTATGATCCTGTTTTTAAAAACCATAAGTATTTTAACGAGAAGCCCAAAATCATCTTTTCTCTTCTGAATCATTAAAAATTGCACAAATAACACATTTTTTTTTTTAAAAACCATAAACCTATCATGTCATTACATCGTTTATAACTGTAGCTGAAAGCAAAACTGTGTTTTAGGATTAGATAATCGCTCTCCATAATCTTGTACACCGCGTATTCATACACCACCCTTCCTAATGACGCAGGACTTTCTCCAAGTCATTGGTATCCAAAGAAGGTAGTCATAAAAGGAAGTAATGCAAAACCACCACAGAAAAAGAAGGAAATGGCTTCTTTTTCTAAATTTCAGGGGTATAATTTGACAATGCAAAACTGAAGACATTTTATGAAAATAGTGAAATGGGGAAATTTAGAACAAACATATGTATTATTTATGGTTGGAAATTAAAGAAAACTAAGTATGGAACCATATTTCAGGCAAATTAATTTCGATAAGCCTAATAGATTATTTCTTAATATGTAAATTGTTTTTAAATATTATTCGTTTCATAATGCACCGCTTAATACAGTTAAAGCGGCAAATGTTGATGAGGAGGGGGGAGGGAGTTAATAAGGATCGGCCAATTTTGGCCATATTGCTAATGTAAATGTGATCGAGCAAAATATTTGTATGAAAGTCAAACCTGCTTTTATCAATAGACGGATTAAATAAATTGTACATTAAATTTTCTTTAATGGTAGTTAAAAGTGATGTCTGAACATAAAGGGTTAATTTCATATCTATAAAGGCAAAACGATTCTAATTCTGAAAATAAATGAAATTGGTAGGAAATTTGTTTAAAGTAAATAGTGGGTTTTTTTTTAAGAAATGACAAAAAAATTCTTATTGCCCCTTTATATATATTGCAAAATAAATAAAATAAATACAATGTTTTGGGCATGAAAAACTCGAGTAAAACTGGTTTCTCCTTATGTTTAAGTTACAAAGATAAAAATAAATAAATAAAAAAAAATTACTAAAACTATGCGGAAATAACAGCCCACTGAGACTATCTGTTGTGTTTTGCTCTGATTTTAAAAATTTTTATGACTTGCAAATACCTATTGCACTATGAAAGATTTAATGATGGGTATCACACGAACTTCTTAAAACGTGACACCATAATAGCTCTGTCAATATGAATAAATGGGGATTTGCATATAAAGTTTTTGTTGTTGTTGTTGTTGTTCTTATAAGAATGAAATCTAGAAAACGAAAAAAAATGAGCAGCGTAAATCCTGGATCGTTTTACTTATTTTATTTCTCATTACTATGACAAAAAAGGTCAGTGAATTTGCTCGAGGCCAAAGTTCTTTCAACAATAAAGTTTAAGATCTGAGAATATGAAAACAAGGAAGTAAATTAAATTTTAATTATTAAAAATATATGTAATGCTCATTTTTAAAGGAATAGTTTCTCATTTCTAAATTAATTGCGCGAAATTAACTTATAATATTGTTTTTTTTCCCATAATTTTACAATAGTCAGTTAACAAAAAGAAATAAAAAATGCTACGGGCGTGGTGGAAGAAATCACGATTTATATTTATTCATTAGTTTAAGCAGATTATTTTAAAGAAAGCAAATTAGTTTATGATGTACTGCATGTGTTTTTTTCTATAATCTTTTCGCAGTGAATTTCATATTTGATTTAACTGACTCAAAAAAGAAAAAGAAAACATTTGCATATTTAGCCTCAAAGTAGTTTCGTATGTTACTTCTGTGATGTGTCCAAAGCCATGATGCAGTCATAAGAGATATTACGTTTTTTCATATACATTTAAGTTGTATTCATCAATCTTCAACTGCGACATTTTTAACACATATAAATTCTTTCAGGAAAATAATTAAAAACAGAACATTTTTTTCGAGTTCTGAAAATGTACGCGTATTATATCCTAGTTTTCGTCATAACAACCAAGTTTTATGAAGTGCGTTTTTATATTAGGCGAACCATTCCGTTCTTTTCCTCGTTAAAATTCAGCTCTCACTGCAAACGGGTTAGCAGTATAATTTACTATTGTTTTTGTTGTCCTTAGAATAAGAAGATGAAATCTGTACCCTGGTAGGCCAATGTTCATTTTTGACTTTTTGATAAAAAGCTGATTTAATGTTTTTAATATACATAAATTTTTATTTCTTTGAATTATTACTTTTCTTGCGGAATAAATTAAAGGAGAACATTGTGTGAAGTGGTTAGGGGACATAGAAAAAAAATGGTTATTAAAGAACAGTGATTATTACGTTCAAGTTGATATTTTTCTCTTATCATTTATAAGCTTGAGACTTTCATTTAAAATTATGAATGAGGTCAAACAAGCATTTTCTGTGAACATATATCATATTTTGAAATAAAATATAAAAAATGTTTATACGAAAAATGTTTTCATTAAAGAAAAAAATGAGTAAACAAGCATTTTCTACGTGCATATATCATATTTTAAAATGCAATATAAAAATTTTCTGTGCGAAAAATGTTTCTTTTAAGGGGACAAGGGACCTTAAAATTCTTAAAAATAATTTTTTTTTTATTTTCTGTAAATTTCACCTAAATATTATTCAAGGGTACATTATATGCATTATGGCATGCATTTATCACAAAAAAATTTTAAAAAAAATTATTTTTGAGAAAAAATGGAATTTTACGCGTCGTCTTAGAAATCTTCGAAATACCCCCTGCGTCTTCCATATCAATGAAAATCCCCAATATTTTTTATAAAAGTTTGTTTTATATATATAAATAAAATAGAGCATGGAATTTTAAATATTTGAATTTAAAGGTAAAAAAAAACAAAATTAAAAATTTTGAAACTTTTTCGAAAAAATTTCAAAAATTTTCAATTTTTCAATTTTTTTAACTTTTAAATTCAAATATATAAAATTTGATGCTCTATTTTATTTATATATATAAAACAAACTTTTATAAAAAATATTGGGGATTTTCATTGATATGGGATGTGCAGGGGGCATTTCGAAGATTTCTAAGACGAGAATTCAGATGATTCATTAAGATGTAAAATTCCATTTTTTTCTCAAAAATATTTTTTGTGTGCTAAATGCATGCCATAATGCATATAATGTACCCCTGAATAATATTTAAGATAAAATTTACAAAAAAAAAAAAAAAAAAAAAAAAAAAAAATGAAAATTTTTGAAATTTTTTCGAAAAAATTTCAAAATTTTTAATTTTTTTTTTTTTTTTTACCTTTAAATTCAAATATATAAAATTCGATGCTCTATTTTATTTACATATATAAATCAAACTTTTATAAAAAATATTGGGGATTTTAATTGATATGGGATGCACAGGGGGCATTTCGAAGATTTCTAAGACAATTCCAAGAGTAAAATTCCATTTTTTTCTCAAAAATAAAAATTAAAAAAAAAAATTATGATAAATGCATGCCATAATGCATATAATGTACCTTTGAATAATATTTAAGATGAAATTTACAAAAAATAAAGGAAAAATTGAAAAATTTTGAAATTTTGAAATTTTTTCGAAAAAATTTCAAAATTTTCCAATTTTTTTTTTACCTTTAAATTCAAATATATAAAATTCGATGCTCTATTTTGTTTATATATATAAACCAAACTTTTAAAAAAAATATTGGGGATTTTCATTGATATGGAAGACGCAGGGGGCATTTCGAAGATTTCGAAGATGACACGTAAAATTCCATTTTTTTCTCAAAAATAATTTTTTTTTTATTTTTTTTTGTGATAAATACATGCCATAATGCATGTAATGTACCCTTGAATAATATTTAAGGTGAAATTTACAAAAAAAAAAAAAAAATATTAAAAAAAAAATATTTTAAGGTCTCTTGTCCCCTTAAAGGAATACAAACGTAAGAAATTTATACTTAAAAATTCTCCATAAGATAAGGTATGCATACTTGTGTATTCGTCGGTTATTACTAGAAGAATAGAAGCATTTTCTATCAAAAAATAACTTCATAGTCCAAGAACTAATATTACATTTGACAATTATAACTTTGACAGTTATTCTTTGCTTTATATACGAATATTCATTTATTTGAAAAAACAAACAAAAAAAAAAAAAACCCACCTTAATGCACTTGAGAAGGACGATGGGTATTGGGAAAAAATTGTTTGCATTGGTACTAGGTAAGATTTTAAATATGCATAAAAACTAATTTAAGAAAACTTGATCGGATTTAAATCACACTCAAACTGATTTAGAGTGAATCCAGATAATTTACCAAAGATCTTTACTGCCTTTGTATTACATTAAAAAAAAAAATAATTGCACATCTTCGAAGTCCACTATCCTTTTAAAGAAGGACATTATTTTTTTTTCTATTACACCTATGACTTTTGAGAAGTGATTCTCAAGTGATAGGTATAGACCAAAAATCGTGATTTTGGACATTGGCCCTTTTGTACTAAGGTACAATAATAAATGACTTAAATACTCTACGGATTCCTACTTAATTGCGTGCTTTTACTCTGGTAAGACCGTTTTTTAACCACCGTATTCTTCAAATGTTTTGGCATTTTAAGTTTATTACTATTATGAATACAAATAATTTTTACTATTATTGTTAATTTTAAAATATTACCATGAAGCTAAATTCGGATACAATTTATTAATAATCTCTTTGTTATCCACATAATGGGTGGATATCGTAGAATATAATGTTTTATGATTTTATAATGGACATAAATCAGGGATTTTTGGGTATATAAATTTTAAAAGAGTTTTAATCTTAAAATGAATCATTAAAGTGCATATTCTATCTAAATAAGATACAACACACTGTTTGTTACTTTAACACTTATTTATGCTTACTGGGTCATGCTACTTTTAAATCTTCAAAAAATTTATTTTCTAAGAGAAAAACATGAAGAGCAATATTTTCCGAACATTAAAAACAAATTTCTCGAAAAATATTACAGACACTCTAGTTATGAAGAAAAATGTGTCATGTGTTCTCTGTAGGCAAAGTCGAACTAAAAAAAAACATCGGAAAAAACGGAAGGGAATCGGTAAAAGCATTTTCCCGATTAAAATAGGCCCTACCAGTGGCCGAGAAGTTTTGCTCTCGAATCTGGTAGACGGGAGGTGCTGGGTTCGAACCCAATTTTGCCCGTCAGCCTAATCGTTCGGAGTTTTCGTGGTTTTCTTCGAACGATGGATTTCCCTGCGTAAATATGGGTTAGGTTCTCTTAGAAAGATCCCCCCCCCCCACGAAGGGCACTCCCCCCACCTGGACCTATACCACTCGGGTAGATAATTGGTCGTCAAAAATAAACCAACCCAACCCGATTAAAATAGACGAACATTTTTGTTTTGAAAAACCGGTTACAAAAGAATAAAAATTCTTAAAAGACGCTCGTCGCGAAAAGGTTAAATACGCAATTTTTGAAGCTATTTTGATAAAACAAATACGCAGCGAGAGGGTTAAGTTTATTAAGGTTATTTAAGTTTTTAAGTTTATTACTCTTAAGAATACAAATAATTTTTACTATTATCGTTCATTTTAAACTATTGCAATGAAACTAAATTCAGATATAATTTATTAATAATGTCTTTGTTATCCACATAATGGGTGGATGCAAGGCCCGACTTAGACTACGGGGGGCCCCGGGGCAAGAATCATTCTGGGAGGGGGGCCTTCTATCTATCTATAGATTTTTTTTTAATAATGCGGAAGTAGCTAGTACTAAACATCATACATATTCTATTATATGCATAAGTTTTGTACCCGGTACTGCTTACATCTGTATACAGTGTGCCACAAAAAGGTAGTCACAACTTTAAGAAAAAATACTTGTAGGATAATAGTAGAAAAAAATGATATATTGATTGACACGAGTATTTCTTTGCAAGCTTTTACTTTGCTTATCTACGTACGTTATAAGATGTCTAAAAGAAAATGCCCCAAATTGGTCATCATTAATGGTATTAACTTGCCACTTTACGAGAAAAACGTTAATAAAGAATTTCTTTTGAAAACAATAGAATACTAAGTTGGCATAATAAAATATTAATCATTAGTTTTCTAATGATATAGTTTGTTTTTTTGCATTGGTGGAGAGGGTACTGGAAGCAGAGGGAGGAAGGGGGACGGCACTTCCTAAATGTTTGAAAGCATATGAATTTTGGTCACTTTTGTTTAATTTTAAACATTTGGCACTTTTTAATGAAAATTCTGACTACTCTCATGGGGGCCCCCTAAAAAGGGGGGCCCGGTGCAACTACCTCGCATGCCCCTGCGTAAGTCGGGCCCTGGGTGGATGTCGTAAAATATAATGATTTATGTTTTTATAAGGGGCATAAATCAGGGATTTTTTGGTACATAAATTTTAAAAGAGTTTTAACCTTAAAATGAATCATTAAAGTGCATATTCTATCTAAATAAGATAAAACACACTATTTGTCACTTTAACACTTCTTTATGCTTACTGGGTCATACTACTTTTAAATCTTCAAAAAATTCATTTTCTAAGAGAAACGCATGACGAGCAATATTTTCCGAGCATTAAAAATAAATTTCTCAAAAAATCTTACAAACACGCTAGTTATGAAGAAAAATGGATCATGTGTTCTCTGTAAGCAAAGATTTGAAAATTTCTTTAAAGTGATTGATTAAAAAAAACAAAAAAAAACATGCTTTTTAAAGTACGTATAAGACGTTTTTTGAACAACTTAATATTTTTACATGACATTTTCATAGATCTTAGGTTACTTCTGTATTTTATGACCAAACGTAAATAGATTTATTGTTTCACCTATTGAAAAACATGTTAAGATAAACTCTAAAATTTTTGGGAAAAATGCAATACCTTCTATTTTATTTTAAAAATAGAAATTTTGCTAAAATATAATTTAGGCTCATAATGTGCTAGAATGGCTGAAGTAGTGTATAACGCAAAAAGTCTCTGTCAAATTTAAAAGTAATCATACGCTCATGCTTCCATATCTTTTTTATCAACAACAAATTACGAATTATTTTGAACTCTCAAACACAGATACTTTTTATATTCTAAATTTGGTAAATGCACCCATTTATTACCAGTAAAGAAAAAAAATGTAGTTTTAATGGGGTCCGGGGCTAAAAATTCTCAGAAAAATGCAATTTTGTTTATTGGCTAAAACAAACTGCTGAGGTTTTAGCGTTAAATATCGCAAACCGCATGCTTTTATCATCATTAGATCTAGAGATATAACACCTTTTGCCTTGAGAAGCGATGCATCAGCTGCCCGCTGACGAGAACTTTAGCTCCATTTATCTCAGAATGAATTTTTTTACGATTTGTCAATTTTTAAAGAATATATCTAAAATTCCTTGTAAGGTATATGTATGAAATTTTTAACAGAGATTTTACGATATATTTCCAAGAAATTGTCTTCAGAATTTTTAATTTTGAGTGATAATTGTGAAAATATGCTAATTAATGCAAAACTCACTCATAAAAAACTTAATTTTTTTACTTAAAATTTTTTTATAAAATTCATAATCAATATTTTAAGAAATCCCGAAGACAAATTAAAACGACACATTTTCTGTACACAAAAGTGTAGAAATTTTGTAAATCGAGTAAATACTTCCAGAGTTATATCAAAAATTAAATATGTTTAAAATTTTACAATTTAAATTTTAAAAAAAACTTAAAATTTTTCCGATTTTTTTTTTTTTTTTTTTTTTTTTTTTTTTTTACATACAATATTCTTATTATATTAAAAGATATTTCAGAAAAAAATTTCATAACAAAAACTCTATAAATAAAAAAAAAAAATAGAATTTTGAGCCCCGGACTCCATTAATTGCAATTACATTCTTAATAAATATTCTGTGACATAGTTTTGTACATTTGAAAGAGAATGACCCAGTCACTCTATTCATCTCTATGCTATAATAATGTAAATTATATAGCAGACTTATGTGAGGAAACATTGGATTCCGAGCCTATTTTCTTATGTACAGTTAAAACAATTCCCAGATTACTTAATTATTATGGTTAAATTGACAACTACAACCAAAGTTTCCCTTATAATTTTTCCCTTGGATAGCTAAACATTAATTTAAATTTCAGTCACATATTTTCTATCTTAATAAAACAAAATGTTATATGCATTCATTTATACTGTAAGTTTACGACCCATTGGAATCCCAGATCTTTCAAATTTACGATGCAAATGATTCAAAAATTCAATTTTACACATAAGTTTTTAACATTTTAAACATTCGTTTCACAGACTGTTATTCACACTTTATAGAAAAGATTCACAGATAATTTCTATAAATATATTCCATATTTCTTGTAAAGTTTTAACTCTGTTTCATAGCTTTGCCACTTGGATATAGCTGTGACTCACAAGTGTGATGGTAAAAGGGCCTTTTTCTCAATACGGTTTCGAAAGTGAAAGTACCTTTATTTAAAAAAATCTGCAACTACTAACTTTTAAACTTATTAAATGAAACAGCCATTCTGTAGGTATGAGACACTGGCTGAACGAAGCATTCTTTTAAAGTATTTAAACTGTCGTAGATATGTCGGCTAGAGGTTTACAGGGGTTTTAATGTCCAAGTTCGGTATAAAAGCTAAAAGTTCAACCCGGTCCGTACAAACAAATCGATTGGCCCCGTCCGATATCAAATCTAAAAGTTCAACCCGGTCCGTACAAACAAATTGATTGGCCCCGCCCGGTATAAAAACTAAAAGTTTGGCCCGATACCGGTAAGTACTAAAACTTAATTAGCATGGCCCAGCCCGACTGAATTTTTAACACTAGAACCGCGGGGCGGGTCAATTTGACCCAAATCGATGTTTAATTTATCACTGCGCGAAAAATAAAAATTGAAAAATATTTCCCTCCGTGACTTTTAATATTTTAAGTTAAACTACAACTTATCGAATTTGAAAACGAATAACATAAATAAATTTCCAGTTATAATCATAATACCTAGAACCGCGAAGCGGGTCAATTTGACCCGTTGTATGCTTTTACACATAAATGACAAAAAAGTGAAGAATTTTGTTGGAAGTAAGGAAAACAATATCTGTGTCTCACCCTAAATTCCTCTAATGGTCAGAACCAGGAGAAGGAATAGTGAAGATTTTCAAATAAAAGTCATATATGCTTGCCGTCAAGATGGGTCGATTGTAGTGAAAATTTACAATATATGTTTATAAACTTTTTGAAGTTGCTTCTATTCGCTATTTATTATAAGTTTAGACAAGATGTTACGATGTCGTAAACTTCGAATTAAAGAAGCCTTGGAATGATTGCTACAATTATCTAAAAATGATTCAGAAAGTGATAACAATGATGTTTTTCGATTTTTAATAGCGAGGATGAAACTCTGCCTGTAAATGAAGGAAATTTGAATTCTGATGCAGAAAATGATAGTGACGATGACTCGGACAGTGTCCTAATAATCACTGGGTCTTCTCATCGCAATGATGTGTATACTACTAACAACTCTTATACAACATTGGAGCTGTCAGAAGCATTGAAATCCAAAAACACCAGCCTTGAAGGTGTAAAACGCTCAAAAAGATAAATATCAGTCTCTATAAAAATGTCAAAATAGAATTGCATGTGACTACTGTACTAACACGTAAAGAAATCAGTCTAGCTATTTACCAGGGGAGTAAATATAAAACTATTTTGATGCTCAGTATAGTCTACATCTAGCTATTGAAGTGTTAAATAATTCTAAAAAAAAAACTGATACACTTGCTTACTACAACGAACTAAATTCGGTATAGATTTGATTGACCACAATACAAGGAAGTATATTATCAAATATGCTTCACGTAAGTGTCAAGGGCAGGTATTTTATAATATTTTGGATCTTGCCGCTATCAATGCTTGAGTTTTATGTAAAGCCTTTACTGGAAAACCTCATAGAAAATGGCAATTTATTCAAGACTTAGTTGAAGAATTGCGAGAAAACTTTGTTTTCTCAATGCAAAAAAAGGTGTCATTTGGCTGTGAAGCAAGCACTGAAAATGATGGAAAACCATAAACTAAGAATAAACGAGACCGATGTCGCACTTTAAAATTTGATAATAAAGCTCAGGATGTTTTTTTTTTTTTTTTTTGTTTTTGTTTTCACACATTTACGGTATATGTACAAAATTTATTACCCAGTTTTGGATGCATACAATAGCATGAACTAAACAAATATGTAAAATTAGTAATTAACTGGTATTTGTTTTATATATTTCTTTAAATTATTCTTAGAAATTATGTCTAAACTTATTCAAATGAGATAATCTATTTTCTATTAAAAGTAGGAAGTCTAAGTTTATTTTTGTTTGAAATATATGTTATTATACTTAAGGAAATACAATTATGAATAATATCATTTTCTAAAGTGTTAGGTAATTTCGGGTGACTTAAATGTAATGGAAATTCGGGGGATAAAATGTAATGTAAAGAGTGAGAAATATTGATTGTTATAATGAAAATATAATGTCTTAGTTAACTAAATTAAACATTTGTGCCTATTTGTATATTTTCTCTATCTAGGGTCAAAATGACCCGCTCCGCGGTTCTAGGTATATCGAAAGTCCCGCGGTTCTAGTGTTAAAAAACAAGCCGATATTTCTAAAGAAACATTACCTAGAATTGAAATTATTCATAAATCACACTTACTTATGCTGAGATTTTATTTTCAGATTGTGTTCGAAACGGAAAACAGAATAAGAAGGGGGCAAAAAATTTAGGTCAGTAACATAGTGTTAGTAACGGTCAGTAACGTACTGTTAGGTCAGTAACGTAACCGTTACTGTTCCAGGACAGTAACGGTTTTCATATGGGCCGGGTCGTCCCCGGGCTGAGTTTTTAGCTTTTATACGGGGCCGGTACAGGGCCTGGAAATTTCAACCTGTGCAAACTTCTAGGATAAATGAAATCCAGGCCAGTGTCCTGATTCTGCCCTTCTCGGAACGGGTTACTTTCTCGTAATGCGCCAACGAAGTGATATTTTCCAATTCTGCCCCTAACGTGTTGGAATTATTTCCCATTCACTGGGGTTGCTTCGTCGTAATTCATCCCGACTGCAATCAGCAGCCGGAAAGCATTACTTGGGTCGGTTTAAGATGGCGTCTCTGTATATCAAGAGATATGCATCTCTTGTAAATGAGGATAGATAGACCTAATTTTTGTTAAATGTATATTCGCATTGTACTATTGTTACTATTAGTATTCAGTTTTGTTAGGTTCATTACTAGAAATAGTTTTACCTTAAATTAAATGTAAATTAATTGTGGGAGAAGCATAGTTTTTCAATTATTTGCCTAATACAGCTTGTATTTTAAAACTTATATTAAAAAAAAAAAAAAAAAAAAAAAAAAAAATCTTTATGCTAAAATATATTTTTGAGGTTAAAACTTATTGCACTAATCCAAAAGTGCAATTACAAATAATTTTTGCTTAAATAATCCCTTGATTTTGATCTAAACAATAAAAAATATATAATAATGTATATATACATAATGTATAATATATAATGTTATAATATATAATGTAACATAATTATGAGTGAAACCTAATTTTCCAATTATTTGGCTGATAGAGCTTGTCTTTTAAAGCTTGTATTCAAAATAATAATAATAATAATAATCCTAAATAATGCATTTGAGAAGATTAAAACTTATTGTACTAATCCAAAAATGTAATTACAAATATTTTTTGTATAAATAATTTCTTGATTTTACTCTAAATAATAATAAATATTATATCATTGTAAATGTAAGATAATCACGACTGAAGCATAATTTTTGAATTATATTTGACTGATATAGCTGGTATTTTAAAGCTCGTATTAAAAAAAAAAAAAAAAAAAAAAAAAAAAAAAAAAAAAAAAAAAAAAAAACCTTCATGCTGAAATATATTTTTGAGAAGATTAAAACTTGATGTAATCCAAAAGTATAATTACAAATAGTTTTGCTTAAATCCGTTTATTTTATTCTAATAATAAAAATTAAAATATAAATGTAAAATAATTATGAGAAAGCATAAAGTTTCAATTAATTGGCCTAGAGATTTACCATAGCTTGTATTTTAAAACTTGTATACATAAAAAAAAGCTTGTATTAAAAAAGTTAGTACAATAAATTGTAATTACATAAAAAAAAAAAAAAAAACCTTCATGGTAAAATATATTTTTGAGAAGATTAAAACTTGCTGTAATAATTCAAGAGAGTATTTACAAATAGTTTTTGTTTAAATAATTCCTTGATTTTACTTTAAATAGCAATAAAAAATTATGTACCGTATTTTATGGAAGAAACGCCGCACCCGTCGTAAACGCCGCACTCCTCAAATTGGCCTGAATACGCTTAAAAATATCGTAAACGCCGCACCCGTTGTAAACGCCGCATCCATCGGAACGCAACTTTTGTCGACAGCCTCACATTGACCTAATTTTAATCAAAGCTTTCTGAGCAGTGTAGGATGCCTCGTTCTTAATATCTTAAGATGTGTATAGTTTTATTTAAAATATTTCAATCCGATTTTAAGTATTTTTATGAATTTTTAAATTAAGGAAACTCAGTTGGTATTTAAAGAACATCGTAAACGCAGCACTTAGAAAAAAATTAACTTTTAATCTCGTAAACGCCGCGGCGTTTCTTCCATAAAATACGGTAATTGTAAAATAATTATGAGTATGCATTATTTTTCAATTATTTGGCTGATACAGCTTGTATTTTAAAACTTGTAAAAAAAAAAAAAAAGAAAAAGAAAAAGAAAGCTTGTATTGAAAAAATTAGTTTAATAAAGCGTACTCACATAAAAAAAAAGACTTTATGATAAATTTATATTTGAATTAATACAGTAAGTTTTAATCTTCACAAAAGAGTAATTACAAATAGTTTTTGTTTAAATAATCCCTCGATTTTAATCTAAATATTAATAAAAAATTATATACCGTATATACTCGCGCATAAGTCGACCCCCCCCCCCTCCTCCCAATTCTTAAGCAAAATTTTGAAAAAAATTGAATTTTCGTGTATAAGTCGAACCACATTTCTGGTAGCATGTTGAAAAATAATTTGTAATCGAGGATAGAAAAATTTTAAAAAATTTTCATTAAATTAGTAATTTTTTTGCGTTTCTAATCAGATTTTTTTTTTAAATTCAACGTTTTAAACCTGTATAATTATATATAACCGAAGAAGCTTAAACTATTTTGAAACCTATTCACATCAATTCAATTATACTTAAAAAGATAAAATTCTTTCAAAAATCCATTCAGGCATTATTTACAAGTAAACAACTTCTTAGACTGCTAAAATATAGTACTTCTTTGTATTATAGGAATTTTAACCTTTAACTGATGGACTAAAATTTGTCACACAACTGATGTGATCCGGTCTCTCAGACCCCTCGAATAAAATGAATAAAAAAAATAACTCAAATGGTTGAATTAATTAAATTTTGTCCTAACAATATCGTTGTACTTCTCTTAGGAGCATGTGAATTAAATAGCATTCAAAAAGTATTTTATTCATATTATTTAACTTCCGTACAGAAAAGTAAAAAGCTGTAAAAGTGTTTACAGCTGGGAGTCGCGGGGTCTGGGAGACCGAGTGACATCAGTTAAAGGTTAAGAAAGATATCTAGAAGCATTCTAAAGTTGGATTCTTTTTAAAAAGGGGATTAAAATGCTGAAAGGAATATATTGAAGGGTTTTTTCTCCCACGAGAAAATGGGTGGAAAACAATTACAGGGACATTGAGCTTTGTTTGTCAGTCACTTGGAAATGACCATTGTCCGCTTTTATCTCTCATGTAATTACTTAAAAGACTGAAAAAAAAAACAATCGCAGTAGTCTGTGGTTTTTTTTTTTTTTTACTTTCTCGTGTATAAGTCGAACCCCCATTTTCAACGCCCAAATTTTGTCTAAAATTCTTCGACTTATACACGAGTATATAAGGTAATTGTGAATGTAAAATAATTATTATGCGTGAAACATAAATTTTCAATTATTTGGCTGATATAACTTGTATTTTAAAGCTTATATTGAAAAAAAAAAAAAACTTCATGCTAAAATATAATTTTATAATTTTTAGAAAATTAAAAATTGTACTAATTTAAAAGTGTAATTGCAAAAAGCTCTTGTTTAAATAATCCCTTAATTTTACTCTAAGTAATATTAAAAATTATATAATTGTATCAAAACTTCGTAAAAATTATTTATAACTTACCACCTATTAAAACTTTACACACTGTTTATAGCGATATTATATAATTCACTTTATATTAATCTATAAAAAATCAATATATAATCATAGTGCCAATTAAAGGTCTCTTTTTAAAGAGGTAGCACGTAAACACACATGTTCGTGTTTCAGATAAAGAGACCACATGTGTCCTTGGAAGCGATTGGTCGAAATTCTAGTCGAAACTCGTTGACCTTGTAATTGAGAGGTCAAACGCTGCTCCCCTATTCCGTTTGGGGCAGAATTGGAAATTGTTGAACATCGGTATGGATTACGTGAATCGGAGGTTTCCTACTCGGCTTGTTCCGTTAAGGGCAGAATCAGGACACAGGCTCGACTCGGAATAAATACGTTTGGCCCGACCAAAGTCTGGAGAAAAGAGTAAGGCCTTCTCCTGGCTCGACCTTGAAAGAGTGAAGACCTGCTTCCGCCGCGTCTCATGAATGAAAATTGGCTCGAGCTTGGATCTCTAATGTCGGTTTTCAGACCCTTTATTAGCCAAGGGGTCCATGAGCTCCTACCAACATAAAATCTATCACGACCTTCTTGATAAAACATCACAAGATAGGGATTTTCAAATACGTATAATACCAGATAAGAATGATTTTTCTTTTTAATTCAGTATTCTTGTTCCTCTGCGGGGGTGGACGTGAAGGGTGGCGCAAAAAAGTATCTCAAAACTTGTCACGGCCTTAGTGAGCCTTAGTGATGAAATCTTATTAGAGGCAGAGTATCAGAATATAAACGTTTGATACGGATAACTTTTTTGCAATTCGGCCACACTGTCCGCTTGGAGGATGAAGGGGCTTCGGAATCTATCGCGGCTTTAGAAGAAAAAAATTTGGCAAGATATTTTCTAATATAGAGGAAGGGACATAGAATTTATTATTGCCTTCCTAATAAAACTTTAAAAGATGCAGATTCCCAATTATAACAGGGGCATTCTCACAATCTTTTGACTTTCAGGAATAAAAATCTGGTGAAATTAAACATGCTAAAATAAGATTTTAATCTGATAGACGAATGCCGTAATGATGCAAAATTAAAAAAAATGGTCAGAAGCGAAAAATCTTTTAATTAACTGAGGTTTAAGTTAAACTTGCGAGTTTAATTTTCCTTATCATTTTATCACTATAACTTTCGATTTTCTTCTAAATTTTTACTTATAATGAATTACAATGCTGATTTAAATTCTGCAGTAAATTTCCTGTCAAAGAATTTTAGACATTCTTTCTCTAGCATACTTCTGCATGAGAAAAAACTTGAAAAAATTCTGCGGCTGCTTATGAAGTGATTTTCTGTATAAGTTTAGCAAGAGGGATGGTAAGGAGTCTAAAACCCAGGGACAGAGTTAAAAAAATAGTATCAACCGTAAAAATGTGTGCAGGTTAATTTTGTGCTACACATTTATATAAAACAGCTGCTCCAGTTTCGGAAAAAATTACATCGTTTTAATTTTAATGAAACAATTTTATACAGACAGCTCCAAACTTAAAAATCAGCATCAGGTACACGGGACGGTATAGGAGTTTTCCTGGTATTTGGACCCTAAATAACATCCAAAACTTATTTATCTCGTTAATATTGTGATGCAATCATGCAATGGGATGTTTCCCAGTATATGAAATTAAAAAAAAAAAAAAAACCCGCAAGAATATGCACTAATGTAAAAATTATTATTCAGAGATTTAAAAGTAAAAAGATTGTGAGAATGCCCCAACACCAGATAAGGATGTTTTTTTTAATTTGAACCCCTTGCCCGTCGCAAATGGAGGGGAGACGTAGATTCTACCACTGTTTTTCTGATAAAACTTTACAAAATACAGATTCTGGGTTATATATTCAAAATCTGCATCTTATAATGTTTTATCAAGAAGGTGTGATAACTTCTATTGCTCCCCTGTTCGGCTGGCTGATGTTTGATCTGATGTTTACATTCATAGAATTTATCTTACCAAAATATTGCCCTCTAAAGCCGTGGTACGTTTTTGAAGCCTTCCCCTCTTCCAAGTGAACAAGGATCGTCAATTTACAAAAAAAGTTTTGTTTCTCTGGTCTTTATATTATGACACTTTATGTGTAACAATATTTCATCGCTGAGGCCGTGGCAAGCTTTGAGATACGTTTTTGAGCCCCCCCCCCCCCCATCCTTTTCAGCGGACACATTATCACTGCATTGGTAGATTTTCAGTAAATTTAGCCACTAAAAATACCACCACTATTCAGAAACCTTCCTGATGGATACATGACTTGTTTTATTCTAATTTTACGAAATCAAGTTTAAATGTGCATTTGTAATGTACACCCGTATAAATTCTTATGAAATTATGTTATTTACACAATATTATTTCGGGTTTTAGTAAAACAAGGACTCCCTCCCCCTCCTCCAGACACGGCAGTACTTCCCAACGTACATTCAGAACTCCCATCAAAAGGTTTCTCTGAAAAATAAAATAATTAATAAAAGATAATTTTAAATAAGGTGTTCATGAAGCATAAATACGAATCATGTTACTCGATTAATCCCATAACAGGTTTCCCCGTATACCTTACGTGGAAGAAAAGTTTGCTTGTTTCGTTTCTAAAAGCTTTTCGACACCACTAATTTTAAACTGCAATTTTCACTTTATTTAATGGCAGACATATATCGACTATATAAGGCGAATATTTTAGTACGATGAAAGTGGTGCGTAGTACCTATTTTTAGTTTATTGTGTCAAAAAATATTAGCCTCTTAAGGCATTAAGTAAGCGTACAATATAAAAATGGTTGCTTAAAAAATAAATGTTACCAAAATTTTTCTAATTATTTATGCATTTACAAAAGAAAAGTTAATTTTGTATTAAATGTCAGTAATGATCTAACCCATAAAAGAAAAATTACTATTTTTTTCAATTGAATGTTGGGAGATTCTCAAAAGGTGGGATCATTAAACGTTAACTATATGTAATTTTTAAAAATTTTCAAATTTAAGGCCAATTTTTTTAATACTATAGTATATAAGTCTAGAAAATTATACACAAACATTAAAAGACAGCAACTATTCTGGAAAATTAATTATTAAAGCATTTAATTATCAGTTGTGTACGTTACAAATTTTGGACATTTTTCGCACGTACGTTACAGATTTTGGACGTTGCGCTTAGTATTTAAAAAATTCTTAAGACTAAGAATGTAGTAAATGTGTCCTATAATTGTATGTGTATACATATATATATATATATAATTAACTTTTTGTTATCCACTAATAATAATAATAAAATCAAATGTTAATCTCTGATATTAAAATATTTACTACTTTTTTAGAAGTAATATCTTAATTTTATAGGAATTACACATTATGCAAAAAACATATCTTTACATAATATTAGAAGTATCCAACATATAATTTATTCTTTTTTTTTCTCAAAAAAAAAAAAAAAAAACAAGTTATACTGCCATTTTTTTAATGCACATATCTATAATTTCTTTATCAAAAGGAAAAATTTGTGCTGTTTTTTTAGATGGATAACGAAACCTGTTAAAATCAATGTTTGCCTGGGGAGTCAAAAAATTTATAGAAAATATTTGTTCACCATTATCAATGCTGATCTTTTCAATAATACCTGGCCATAAGTTTTCATCATGAATTAATACAAAGTACCAGTCACCAATGTCAATCTATTTTCAACTGTGAGGAGTCAATTGTAGAAACAATATTTTTTTCACCATCTTCACTGGTAATGCATTCTTGATTGTTTTTTTACAGAGATTGTAAAAACCAGATCTATTTCTTATTTGAATAGTACCAAATTTGTTTGTCGTGTGTACGGAGTGAATCTTACGGAGTGAATCGAACAGTTTTCGCTGGCTGTCTTCTATACTTTCAATACTGTCAATTTCTGTGTTTTTTTTTTTTTTTTTTTTTTTTTTTTTTTTTTTTTTACCAAAGTTACAGCACGAAGTGGCTTAAACTTTTTATTTGCCTTGCATTTTGGTGGGGGAGCAAAGAGGAAGAATGGAATTTTAAGCAGATGGGATTCTTAAACCTTGAATTAAAAAAAAAAGAACTCAAGTGCAATAATTTAACAAAAAAATATTTATTTTATTTTTTAAGATGTATGTTAGAACAATGGACTCTGTTATAATATATTTATTTATGTATATATCGTTCATATTACATATATATCGTTCCACGATTTGGACATTGTTATTAAATAATCTTTTGGGGTACATTTGCTACAAAGAAAACTTTGCAAAATACATAAAAACACGTAAGATCACTGAAGAATTACTTTTGAAATAAAAAAAGAAATTTACTACTAATTTTAAATCATACTTTTAAATAAGCATGTCCGAAATTTCGTAACGATCGCAGCGGTCGCCATATTGTGTCTATCGTTACACACATTAGTTGAGCATGCTTCAAGTCAAGTTATATTATTACACGTACTAAATACACTTTATTTATACAAAACACGGTAATTATTTACGATAAGACATTAAAATAAATATCTTTTTATACGTTTCAGGACACCAAATCATCTTTAAAAATAAATTTACCGAAAATAAAATCGTCGTTTCCATCGTTACCCGATTCGGTCATTCCATTTTCTTATTTGAGAAAAGTGCATTTATTGCAAAAAAATCTTATAAAAACAGTTAATTTAAAAAAAAAGATTTTAAATTTAGATAAAAGAGTTTAAAGTACTTACTTGATGTATTTTTTGTGGAAATGATAGCTTTGTTACGTACGTTACTATCGGACATAACAAAATACAGAAAAATTCTTTATAGAAAAGTCCTTCTATCTTCAAAAAAGCAATAAATCAGCCTGCCATCTCTTAACGAAATTATCAAAAAATCCTCCGTTTCCTTTATGCATTCGTTGTTTACCATTAGAACCATCTGATAGTAAGTTAAAACTCTTTTTCTTAGTGGTACATTGGAGCAGTTAACGTTATGAATGTCCAAAATTGGCCTCTTTAGCATAAAATAATAAAATTTTAAGATATTTATACAAATCTTTTACAATAAATTATGTCATTTTCTGTCTCTGAATAGAATTAAAAACTCAATGTAAAAAAAAAAAAAAAAAATTAAAGTCAATGATAATTAAAGTTATTTTTGAAAGGCTTAAAGTTATGACGTGTGTCCAGTGCCCACCTCTTGAGAATCGCCCTGTCGACCTGTATTCGTCTAATTACCTATACTTTTATAAACTAAAAGTTATTTTTGAAAGTTATTAAACTATTTAACTCATAACAGATTTTTTTTTTTATTCTATGTCACCTAATTTTTAAAAATCACCTGTGCTTTTATAAATTAAAAGTTAATTTTCCTTAAATGTTAGTAAATTATCTAACTGATTACATGAAAAATATTGTTATCTTTTCTACTAAATTTTAGGCAAATTTTGTAATTATTGATACTTTTATGAATGAAAAGTTTATTTTGCATTATCTTTTTATTTTCTTACCAATCAATCAATATAAATATAGTGGAAAGAAAAAGGAAAAGAAGATAAGGAATGAGGGATGAGGTCAAAATTGACATTAGAAATTCCGTAATTCGCGCCTTTATTCACATGTAGCTACTTGAATCTAATAAATACTTTAACGAACTGAAAAGTGACCCCCCCCCCATTTGAAACACCCCCATCCTCAATGTATAAAGATAGGAAAATCTATTATACCGTCATCTGTTATCGTGTAAGGAAACTATTCAGTTATTATTGGGTTACCATTAATCCGTATCTTGCCAATGATTTCAATACTTTGCCACTACAATTTCAACCCAAAAATAAATTTAATAGCTTTCAATTTTAAAAAAATCAGTCTCAGCAATTCCATAAGGTCAATTTGCATACCATACTCCATTTATGAATATTTTTGAGAGAAATTTACGGAAAAAATAAGGATGACGTAATTTTCATGAAACATTCAAAAATCAAATTTAACAAATTTAAAATTTAAAAAGATCAACGTCAACACTTCCATAAGGTCAATTTACATCAAATACTCCATTTTGGAATATTTTTCTGGGTAATTTCTGGAGAAAAAAAGGGTGACGTAATCTCCATGGAGAGAGTCGTACTCCGTCCACGAACATTAAAAAGAGGAATGGAAAGAAATTGACATGATTGTACTAACAAGGGAACCATTTTTGCTGAAGCTGTCACCTAGCATTGAGACTTGGTGTTTTTTATAGTTGTATATGCCAAAGTTGTAGAACCGATAAAAATTTCTCTGCAAAAATCGTATTATACAGTATGCCCACTAAATGGAAAGAAATAGGGAAAAAAAGTGATTTACAAAGTTGTAGAGTGTCATCGATTTAGTACGAAAAGACACCTTATGGACATTAATGCAAAGAATAGAACGGTTAAAACGCGCATTTGTTTTTTTCGTGATTTCCTACTCTTCCTTCTGCGTCACGAAACTTAAACGAAAGGAGAAATGATTATCTTTCGGACAAATGTCCATCCATATGTGCATTGCAACTGACGGTGAGAAGTTTGAAAATCTCAAATAAAGGTATATTGCTATAACTAGTTCTTGTTTCTTTCTAAGATCGTTTTGTCATGTCACAGTGCAGGAAATCACGAAAAAACAAATGCGCGCTTTAACCGTTCTATTCTTCACATTAATGTCCACAATGTGTCTTTTCGTATCTTGTTTGCCTATATCTCTTTCCGTTTTTAAGATAGGAATGCTAACTCCGCAGTTTTCCACCAGGTGGTGCCATAGGCGGTTTCATTCATTAGCGCATGTCTACTTTACTAACCTAAACACCACTTTTATGAATATAGCAGTAGCCGTTACGAAGTTAAGAGGGTCACAAGGGACTTTAGTGGGCATACTGTATATATTTTGTGTACTACATTTATTTTAAAGTAATGATATTTTTTGTTAATTTTACGCCAAAAGCGAATTAAGTTACGAAATATTGTGCGAATTCAAACCACTACTGAAACACAGTAGAAGTTTATAACATTCGGCCAGGGTTGACAGGAAAAGTTCTATGGTAACTGGTAACGAATAAAGCCAAATTCGTGCAGCCAAAAATGCAGTTATAATATTGTATATTTTCAAAATGAAATTCGTAGGTTCTTGAAGGAATTTTGAATTTTTTTCACTATTTTATTCTTATTATTAACTAATTTGTATTTTATAGTTCTTAATTTTTTTTTTATGTCAATAGTCCGATAACTGGTCTCAAAAATTGCAATTATAATGTTGTACTTTTTCAAAATGAAATTCGTAGGTTCTTGAAGGAATTTTGAATTTTTTTCACTATTTTATTCTTATTATTAACTAATTTGTATTTTATAGTTCTTAAATTTTTTTTTATGTCAATAGTCCGATAACTGGTCTCAAAAATTGCAATTATAATGTTGTACTTTTTCAAAATGAAATTCGTAGGTTCTTGAAGGAATTTTGAATTTTTTTCAATATTTTATTCTTATTATTATCTAATTTGTATTTTATAGTCTTAAAAAATTTTTACGTCAATAGTCCGATAACTGGTCTCAAAAATTGCATTTTCAAAAAGTAAGTTATGCTGCTGTAAAGTCAATAAATACAATTTTTGCATTCTCTAAATTTGGCTTTTAGCGCTTTATGAACCAGGTCTCAATGTTAGGTGTCAGCAGCTTCACCAAAAGTGGTTCACTTTTAAGAAAATTTCTACTATCGTGTATATTTTGAGCTAGAGCTATAACCAATAATCAAGCCTATAGAGTCAAATTTAACTCTGAAAATCGTTTCCGTAAAGTTTGAACGACTTTCTGTACATATGATTTATTAACATTACAACATGGGGGAGATAAAAAAAAAGGGTTTCAATGGTAACGAAGCGAGAACCGAAGTTTTTTTTTTTTAAATTTCTGATGGAACGAAAATCGGAACTGAACTTATCTGTTTTATTTCATTTCCTGAACTGAAGCGTAAAAACATTTTTAAATTTAATTTATAAAATTCTAATTATTTAAAACAAAGTGAAATACAAGCCATTGTCATTATTTACTTCTGCAGTAAGAATCCAAAGATCAGACCCAATACAAAAAACAACAACAACAACAACAAACAAACTTCTAATTTAGACATTAGAGATGATTTTAGGAGAAGATTGCTATTAAGGTTATGAAGAAATGTAATTGAATATGAATACTTAATCTTCTTAATTAAAAAAAAAAGAGTTTTGTGAAATTGTGGAAAGCGTTGGTTGAAAAGAAAAAGGTAGTGTAAGATGATATTTTTTATTAGCTAATGCTCAGATTTTGACAATTTTTTGAAACAGGCGTTTCGAAACATAAACAGGAATTGAGCTGAAAACCATTGTTTTTAAGGGAATGAAAATCCGAATCGACGTCCTGGGAAAAATCTTATATTCAAACTTACGAATATGGAAAATTGTCCAACTTCAAATTAATAAAATAAGCCGTACAGTTTTTACGTATAACATACATGCGGTGTGGATACTCTGGTCATCTCTATCGTTCTGATGTAAAACTTATAGCACATAGCTGTAAAGTACCATTTGATTCCAAATTAATTTTTGTCTCTTTCTTCTTGAAAAAACTTTTAATTTCCTACTTCAAAAGAAAAACAAAATTATATTTGTTACATTTGCATTGAATTATCATATCTATAATAAAACGAGAAATATTATTCGAGCTGAAAGAGAAAAGCGCTTAAGGCTTTTATCTGAAAAGGAAATAAAACAACTTTGAAAACATTAATTTAAAATTGAGAGTACTTTTTACAAAAAGTCTTAAAATAAGCATTAATTTGAATTTGTAAGTACCTCGTATAAAAAGACTTTGAAATAAGCATTACTTACTTGCCAATCTGCCAGTTAAAAAAAAGAAAGAATGAAACGCACTTTCAACCATAAAATTTATTTAATTAACCGTGGATTACTTCTGTGTGTTAGTCATTTGAAATCTACTTAGTTTCATTCAATAAATGGAATTTATGGTTCAAGTATGTTTATTTGAACGAGAGCCTTATTTTAAAATCGTAAGAGCTGGCAAATATGGCATTATTTGAAATTTGTGAGTATATGATACTTAAATATCTTACTTTAAGATTCAATGTCTTAAATTACGATTAATTTAAATATTTCATAATTGGTCCAACGTACACCTGAAAGCGTTAAAAATTATGTCCTTATGTTTTTCTAAGAGACATGCATAGCTGCCAACTTGTACGGATTTTCCATACCACTAAAATTTTATAGGGTTTTTTAATTAATTGAATCACCGAAATTCAAGGAAATTTAATGTTTCAATAGGTCAAAATTTTCTATTAATTTTAGTGGTAATAAAAATCCGTACAAGTTGGCAGCTATGGACATGAATTGAATGCAGAAATCCACTTTCTTATGTAAAATAAATTGTCTTTAGAGTCATTCCAAATTCGAATTATAGAGAAACGACTAAATGTTTATTTTTTATGAAACTCGCACTGTGTCTATAGTTTCTGTCTTCATCGTTATGGTGCTGATGTAAACCTGATATCAGGTTTATACAAAAATAAGTAAATAAATAAATAATAAAACAACATATTTTAAATTTATTTTTACTTTTTCACAAAAGCCTTTTGATTTCGTACTTCAAAAGAAAAGCGAAAAGAAATTTGTTTCATTAAATTATCATATCTAAAAGAGAAATATTATTAGAGCAGAAAGAGTAAAGTGTTTACAGCGTTTATTTGAAAATGAAATAAAGCAATTTTTAAAAAGACATTAAAATTACGAGTACCTCATACAAAAAAAACTTTATTATAAGTATTAATTTAAACTTGTGAGTTTAGCTTTAAGATTCTCTGACTTAAATCACGCCCCATCAGTGGCCGAGAGGATCTGCTCTCAAAGCTGGTAGACGGGAGGTGGTGGGTTCGAATCCAATCGCACACGTCGGCTAATCGTTCGGAGTTTTTCGTGGTTTTCTTCGAACCTTGGATTTCCTTGCGTAAATACGGGTTAGGTTCCCTTAGAAAGACCCCCACGGAGGGCACCCCCCACCCTTCGGGCCTACATCCCTCGTGTTGATAATTGGCTGTCATGAAAAACAACAACGGACTTAAATCACAATAATTTAAATACCTCAAAACTGGTTTGGTTTAAATATGAAATTTATAAAAATTACGTCCATACGCTTTTCTAAGAGACATCATTTGAGCGCAAAAATTAACTTTCCTTTTCGAACTAACCAATATTTCGAATCATCCAAATTCGAATTAAGGAGAAGCGACTGTATTCTTTTTCTTTCACGCACGCACTGTATAGCTACGCTCTTCATCGCTATGGTACTAATGTAAACTGCAGAGCAAAGATTTTTTTTACTCTTTTTACGAAAAGTCTTTTAATTTTTTACTTCAAAGGAAAAGCGAAAAGAAATTTGTTGCATTGAAGTATCACATTTAAAACTCAACAGAGAAATTTTATTAGAGCAGAAATAGTAAAGTGTTTACAGCGTATATACGAAAAGGAAATAAAGCAATTTTAGAAAATATATTAAAATTATGAGTACCTCATATAAAAAAGCTATGAAATAAGAATTAATTTAAATGTGTGTGTATCTAATTTAAAAAAGCTTTACCTTTAAGATCGTCTGATTTAAATCCCAATTAATTTAATTACTTCAGGACTAGTTTGATTTAAATCTGAAAACAATAAAAAATAATTTCATAAGCTTTTGTAAGAGACATGATTTGTGCGCAGAAATTGACTTTCCTTTTCGAACTGACGAATATTTCAAATTATCAAAATTTGAATTAACGAGACGCGACACTATGCTTTTTATACCAGACGCACTTCGTATATGTACTTTCTTCACCGCTATGGTACTAATGTAAACTGGGGAGCAGATTTATGTAAAAAAATTAGATTATTTTACCCTTTTATGAAAAACCTTTTACTTTTGTACTTCAAAGAAAAAGCGAAAAGAAATTTCTTGCAATGAACTATCATTTTTAAAAGTAAAGAAAGAAATATTATTAGAGCAGAAAGAATAAAGTGTCTACAGCAATTATATAAAAGGGAAAAAATTAAAACAAACATTAAAATTGTGAGTACTTTATAAAAACATTGAAATATGCATTAATTAAAATTTGTAAGTTCCGCATATCTATCTTAAAATCGTCTTAAATCATAACTCATTTTAGCTACCCTTATTTTAAAAAAAAATGTTAATAGCCCTTTCTGAGAAATACGATTGCGCGCATTAATCTGTGTTAATTTTATATTATGTGTTTGCACAACAAACGTACTGAAATGCCATTTAATTATGCACACCCAGATAGTAGCATGTACATTCATCTTTGGCTCGAATAACACTAGTTACATGTATTATTGGTATTGATTCATCCAGGTCATGGAAATGAGATGGTAGCAGTTTCTTCCAACAATCCATAAATGTCTGTCTCAAAGCATACACCAAGTTTAGTCGTAAGCTAAAATTGAGTGTCCCAGTAGGCTCTAAAAAGTCTCATATTTATATACGGGAATTTGGAAAGCTAAGTGAGTGTTTCAAACTCATCAAAACATAGTAAAAAATGACAAATATTTCTTAATCTAGCATGAAGGTTTACGAAAATGTAACATAACCTCTTCAGAGTCCTTACCTTTAAATATCGGTTGTTTGGATGCTATCAGTCCTCAAGTAAACGTTTTCAGCTGCGATATTATAATTTCAACATTTAATATAATTTAATATAATTTCAACAAAAGTAATGTTTATTTATATATTAATTTTAATTCAGTTCGTTTTTCTGTTGAACAAGAAAATGTATACTTGAAAACTGATAGGATAAAAAATCCCATATTCCGCTTTGAGAAAACCGACTAATACAATGTAACATCTATTCGGAAACTTTTCCGAAAATTACGGACAGACAAAGAAACCCTAATCCTTTATCGTGGAACACAAGTGTGCAGTAATAGTACTTGAGATGTGTTGTGGCTAACTACATGATGTATAAAAATATTTTTGAAAATTTAAATATATTTTAGGGGTTACTGGGGAGGGTTGACCATAGGGGAGGCTTCACCCACCCTTCAGTTTTTTTTATTTAAAAGAATTTAAGAGTTTTGCCAATAGGTGACAACCAATGTTACTGAAATGCTCAACCAATAGTCTTTGTTTCATGCAGATAATTTAAATAGGTGTGGAAATCTCAATTGTTAGAGTTCTCAGATTAAAAAGTGTTTATTTTTTAAACATTTTGTAAGATTTTCTGAGATAAAACACATCATAGAAATTTAAGTAAGTAGGTTTTAAGTAATACAGAAATATTGAGCTTTTATTCCAGGCATAAAGATTGTATAATAAATTAAACTAAACATAACCATATCATGTGCTATACTTTAAAAAGTGGCTATATGGGGAGGCTTGATCAGATCAAAGCTTCCTTAATTAAGTGTTTTTGGAAATCTTTTTATTTTGAACTGTACATAATGAAGGGCTAATGATTATATTTCTAAAATAATGCAAATTTATTCCACAAAGCTACAGTAAAATGGGTTGATAGGAAAGAAAATGCTTAAAATTGATTAAAGGAAGCTGTGAAAAATGGCTTAGAAGGAAGAAAAAAATTAATGAAATATAAATTGGAAAGTTGATAGGAATATTTATTTCATTTAAATAGCACTCACAGTAGGTAAATAAAAAGAATGAAAAAGACTAGAAAGGATAAAAGCAGCAGCCTTAAAAAATGTTAAGTGTTCAATCATCTGCAAAAGAACATAACATTGATCGAAACACTTTAGGAAGGTATGTAGACGAATTTCATCAAGATGAACACAATCAGAAGAAGCCAAACTATATAGCAACTAGTGTTTCCAGGTCGAATGTCACAAAAAGTGGGTGTTTAAAACGGAATTTTTTTCCTGTGTCTTAAATTTCGTCTAAGCAGGTTTCTTTATACATCACGTTTTTCGAAATAATTTTTAATAATAATTAAACCATGTAGCATAAAGTTATTCTGCCTTTTTAGGTAGATTTCGTATGAAATACTACCTACTGGGATCGTTCCTATGTTGGAATTTCTGAAAAATTTTTGCAGATCTACACCGATCATGACCCCTAGAACCCAAAACCACCCTCAGTAAAAAACTTTATCTATCTATCTATCTGTCTATCTATCTATCTATATATATATATATCACTTTCTTCTGGACACGATAACTTTCGTAATTCTGCACCAATCTCTTCCAAACTGATACATAAAATCAAAGGGCATAAAATCTCGGTCAAGTTCGTTAATGGGCAAAATCGGACCAAGGGTTGTGAAAACCGAAAACCCCCCATAACTTCTTAATTTTTGTACATATCAAATCAGTTTAAAGTTTTTATTACTAATAAAAATAGGGCCAAAATATTATGTATCACAGATTTTTGATAAAGTTAAAAATGGGCTCAAGGGGCGCAAAAAATAGGGTTTTTGGGAGAAAAAAATTCATAACTTCGTCAATTCTCAAGATATCAATTCCAATTAATTTTATTATAAATCTCCTTAATATTATCTACAACTTTTATATTCACAAGTTTTTGATAGGACCAATTCGTACCGCAAAAAAAAAAATTAAAAACAAAAACAAAAAGTGTGTTTGAAGAAGTAAAATATCCATAACTCCGTCAATTCAAAAGATATAAAATCCCCATGAATTTATCATATATCTTCTTAATATTGTCTATAACATCTATATAGACAAGTTTTGGATAGGACCAATTCTTACAGCAAAAACAAATAAAAAATGCATAGCGGTTGAAGAAAAAAATCATCTAAGTAAGTGTGTATTCAAATCCAAACTGCGTATTTTCTGACTCATTTTGCAATTAATTTTTGCTCTCAAAGGCTTCCAATTGGTACGTTTTCTTACTCAGAAACTATATAATGTACCGTAATGGTCGATTTTTTGATAGAGGCAGAATATATTTTTAAACATGCTGTTAAAGTGGGCATTTTGAACCGAATTTCCCGAAGCGGATTGTATTGGAAAAATCATTGCATTAAGGATGCACTCAAATCCAAACTGCTTATTTTCTGACTCATTTTTAAATTCATTTTTGCTCTCAAACGCATTTAATTGGTAGATTCGCTTATTCAGAAACTATATAATGTACCGCAATGATCGATTTTTTGATAGAGGCAGAATATATTTCAAAAAATGATGTAATAGTGAGCATTTTGAACGGAATTTCCCGAAGCAATTGTGTTATCACTTTCTTCTGGACACGATAACTTCCGCAATTCTGCACAAATCTCTTCCAAACTGATACATAAAATCAAGGGACATAAAATCTCGGTCAAGATCGTTAATGGGCAAGAGCGGACCAAGGGGATGGAAATAGGGAGGGGTTTTGTGAAAACCGAAAAAACCCCATAACTTCTTAGTTTTTGTACATATCAAATCAGTTTAAAGTTTTTATTACTTCTAAAAATAGCGCCAAAAATTCATGCATCACAGATTTTTGATAAAATTTAAAATAGGCTCAAGGGGAGCAAAAAATTTGGGCGAAAAAATTCGTTACTTCGTCAATTCTCAAGATATCAAATCCAATAATTTTATTATACATCTCCTTAATATTATCTACAACTTTTATATTCACAAGTTTTTGATAGGACCAATTCGTACCGCAAAAAAAAAAAAAATTAAAAACGAAAAAAAAAAGGGGGGGGGGGTTGAAGAAGAAAAATTTTCATAACTCCGTCAATTCACAAGATATAAAATCTCTTTGAATTTATCATATATCTTCTTAATATTGTCTTCAACATTTATATAGACAAGTTTTTGATAGGGCCAATTCTTACAGCAAAAACAAATTAAAAATACATAGCGGTTGAAGAAAAAAATCATCTTATTAAGGGTGCATTCAAATCCAAACTGTCTATTTTCTTACTCATTTTTAAATTCATTTTTGTTCTCAAACGCATCCAATTGCCAGATTCTTTTATTCAGAAACTATATAATGTACGGTAATGATCGATTTTTTGATAGAGGCAGAATATATTTCAAAAAATGATGTCAAAGTGGGCATTTTGAACTGAATTTCCCGATGCGATTGTGTTAGAAACGAAAAATATTGCCCTACTGAGAAAATAATTGTTTATTAATCAAGTTTTAATTAATAGAAAGAAAAATAAAAACACAGGTCGCTTATAAATCTTTTCAAAAATCTCGTCACCATGTTTCATATATTTTTTTTTAAATTAAAAATGAATCTGAAAATGTGGCAGAAAATTTCGAGTTGTTGAGTATGGAAAAATATTTTTTTTTAATATCGCCTTAACATGATTCTGATAAAACCAGCTATTTTATAAAAAGGAGCTAAAAACTCGTCAAAAGCAGACAGATAAAACTGTTAAAGTGGATTTATATCTAATAATGATTTAGTTTTTGTTGCTGAAATTAGTAAACTTAACTTCGAAATCTACCTCTGCCTGTAGGCCGGGCCGGCAGGGATTTTTTTAACCTGATTTTGTTTCCCTTAAAAAATTTTTAAATATAAAATAAAGTGGGTTAAGCCTCCCATATATGGGGAGCATTGACCCATTTTTTTCTCACAGTTAAAATCACATATTATTCAAGTTTCTTATACATTAACTTATGTCGCAATTTTTTTTGATAACTGATTGAATAACGAATAAAGTGATATTTCAAAATTATATTTAGGTTCAATATTTTAAAAATAAAAAACCATCTTGTAAAAAATGGGTCAACCCTTCCAAGTCTCCCCTGTATGTTAAATGCATTTTATTACTGAAAAATTGTATATCCCTAATCATGAATAAGTATATTTAAAGGCCCCTTTTAAGCAATATATATATATATATATATATATGTGTGTGTGTGTGTATAAATATAAATTGCGTACAAATCTCAATCCTTCTGTCAGTAACCTCGAGAAAACTCATAGGTATTGGTTTTAATCAATGCGCTCTGTAAAATTCCGAAGTTTTAGAAACAGACTATAAATTAAATCTGAAAAATAATCCAGCTGCATTATATGTATGTTTTCATTTCCGTAGTATCTGTATAAAGTTCATGTAAAGAATAATTAAAACTGAAGAAAATATTATTGTTGTCTAAATCCGAAAAAGATTCGTTAAAATAATACGACCGATAAAAACAATATATTCAAAAACAGTTTAGAAATTTTAAAGGACATACTTACTAGGGAAAGTCCTTAACTGCCAGATCGGGATTTTGTCGAGAGTGGTGCCGTTGGAAAGCTCTTACCATGGGGATCAAGGAAATGTAAACAACTACCCATCCGAATGGAACTAGTGAAGAGTTATAGGCCGATGTATTTCTGTCATTTATTGATTTCTCCAGGTCGCTAGCTACGCCGTAAAGACACTATGTGTGGTAGAAAACACAGCTTACAGTGCAATTATGTAACTTGTTGCTGCCAGTGTGAAGTTGGTGAAGGTTCCATGTTCCCTCTAGTAAGAAACAGAATATAGTGACCACATTTTCACTGTCATATATAACGAATTGGACTGCACTGACTTGGAGTATGCTTTAAAGAACATCAGGAACAAACTCCTCGCCTGATCATACGGGATGAAAAGAGGGATTGGGCAGGACCTATAGGGGCAGTTCCCGAGGCGCTCAACCATGAGAAATTCTAGCAGTACCTAATGGCTCGCATTCCAGGCGCGCTGATTCAGGGAAGGTGGCACGCACCACTGTGACATGCGAAGTTGGACCCAGTTGTGAAGATGTCGTCGGCGAGTCTTCAGGCTGTAATGCTATCGCCGACAAAGCGAAGATTGCAAAATTTCTTAGTTTGCAACTGCTAAAATATTTTGGGAAATCCGAGGAAAATGAGCCAACGACTGAAGAGAAGACCATTAGCCAGCGACTATTCAAGACATTGAATGGGATGATCGGAAATGAATTTTTCCGGTCACTCGATCTTCTGTATGAGAACAGCTTCGCGAAAATGAGCTGACAAGTACGGACAAGTAGTGGAAATAAATACGGACCCCACTTTCGAATATGAAGTACCTGCAAAAAAAAGTTTACAGGAAGTGAAGGAGTATCCGTAGAAATAATAGCAAAAGCACTAGAAACGTATGAGAAGAAAAAGAAAAATAAACTAAAGGCTGGGCAACATATATGTAGGCTGGTAAAAGCCCACAAGATGATTCAACGATGGGCAAAATACGTAGGAAAAGGTGGGAACATGCAGTACAAAATGGAATTAATTTCCAAACACATGTGGTCGCAATTTTATCATCATCGCAGGCAGTTAAATGCCACCGTTCATGACAGGGACCTCAAAATGTGGGCCATTGACAAATCATTGGAGCTTGGAATTCCCGGATTCAAAGCAAGCTCACTACACTTCATCAAGAATTTCAAACAGGCACATAAAATAACAAGTCGAAATGGGGCACAAATCGTAACAAAAAAGCAATTTGTTTTCGGAAGTGTCTGGGACCATTCTGTGATCGACCAATCCCGGGAAAACGTGCAAAAATGTTTGAGCAGCGAAAGTGTCCACTGTATAACGCCCTGAACCCCTATCAAAGTGGCTTCCAATATGAGATCGTATCTAAAAGAACTCTCCATATGAAGGGATCTAAAGACGTGGGTGCATCGGTAATTAGTAAAAACAAAACTACTCATTACTATAGCGCGCAAATGTGTATTAACACCGCTGGAAAATTTATGGGATCTTTACTACTTGTAACACAGGAATGTCAGGGGAATTTAGTCACAAAGTTACTGAAAATGTGCAACGAATATCATCCAAAAATTTGCTCATGACATATTCCAAGTCAGGAAAGAGCACAAAGAAAATAACTGCTGCATACTTCAATAAATTAAAAGAATCGATTCGTTATCGGGAAACAATCATGGTGCTGGATAGTTGGAGTGGCCAAACGGATCGACACTACGCATTGAAAAATTTGGATTCAATGTGGAGCCTGTTTTTTTCGCACCGGGCACGAGACACTTTCTTCAACCGTTCAACGTTTATTTCTTTCAACAATACAAGTACTTAATAAAGAGAATAGTGGAATTTTCAAAACTCATCAGAGTGTTTGTGGAGCTGTTGACATGACCACTAGAGAAAGCATAATAAAATTGCATAAGTGGACCTATGACCAATTCTCCTCGCCCACCTTCGATGACATGCGTCAGTATGCCTTTCAAAAGTCTTTAATTAGAGACACGGATCCCATCTTTCGATCAGTTAAACAGGCATGCTTTAACTGAACAATTAACAGCTGTGACAACTGCGAAACTCTCCCTTTTATTGTGTGTACCTGGTGATGGAAGCAATAGTGCTTCAGCCGTTTATATTCAGAAATGCACTACCATCCGCGAAGTTACTTTTTCCACTATTAAAGTCATTCTATACTTATAATAAAAAACCACTTAACTATTAATCCAGAGATTAGTTAATGTAATTAGCAAATACTTTGATTACACACCGATACTCATACACTCCTTACGTGTGCATGTACGGAGTGTCAACAACAAGAAGTTTAGTTGTATTACAACTACTGTTGCGAGTACGTTTTTGCATTTTAACACTTTCTCTAAAAATATACTTGTTTAAATGAACACATTATACGTACATTGACATTAAACACAGAAACAATACTGAAAAATACTTCCAATTAACAGTTTTCAGTCCTAAAGAAAGTCTAAGCTTTTGCCATAATGTCAGCAGCTTGATTTTGGCTCTCAATATGTTCTATATTCATTATCTTTTCATGAAATGTTTCACTAACGAAATGATGTCTCACTTCAATATGCATTGAACGTTTGTGAAATTCGGGATTTTGTACTAGTTTGATAGCACTAGCATTATCCACAAACAGGGTTGGAATATCTTTAAGCACTGAAATTTCACAAAACAGACGTGCCAACCAAATAATTTCTTTCGTGGCTTCACTGACTGCCACATATTCTGCTTCAGTTTTCGAAAGCACTATGATTTTTTGTTTTTGGCTAGTCCATGTAACAGCACCACCAGAATACAAACACAAGATTCCAGTTCTTATTTTTCTAGTAACTTTATCACCAACAAAATAAGCATCACTGAAAATTTTAAGATCACCAACTAGATAATTTGCTTTATAAGGCAATGCATGCTGAGAAATTCCTTTTAAATATTTAAAATTTCTTTTGACTGCTTACCAATGACACAACAAAGGCGAGTCCAAATTTTGAGACACAACAGAAACTGCATAGGCAATATCAGGATGCGTGGCTGTACACAGATACTTCAAACTTCCCACAGCTTCCGGATAAGGAACTTTTGCATCAAGATTTTGATCACATGTTTCATTCTTTTCAGATGGAGTTGCAACAGCATTAGCATCGCTCATTCCAAATTTTTCAAGAATTTTCTTGATATAATTACCTTGACTTATAAAGACTGAGCCATGATTCAACTTGGTAACTTGCATTCCCAAAAAACAATCTAAGGAGACATCTGTAATTTTAAATTCAGCTTTTAGCTTTTCCACAAATTCGAATATTTCACTTTTCTAAGAATCCGCTACCAATCCATCATCTACATAAATGGCTACAATGAGCTTCTTTTTCCTATTTTTAAAGAAGAATAAACACGAATCAACTTGTCTACAATTTAATCTTTGATTTTGAACAAAGCTTACAAAGCGTTTGTTCCAGCACCTAGGAGCTTGTTTCAAGCCATATAAGCTTCTATGAAGTTTGCATATACGACCTGATCCATCACCATAGCCTTCTGTCTGTTTCATAAAAAATTTCTCATGAAGCTCTCCATACAAAAAAGCTGTTTTTACATCAAATTCCAAAAGATGAAGATTATTTGATGCTGCGATACTCAGTACTGTTCTAACGGTATCAAACCTAGCAACATGACTGAAGATTTCATCATAATCTATACCACGTGACTATAACCTTTTGCCACCAAAAATGCTTTATATCTGTCAATGCTGCCGTCAGCTTTAGTCTTTACTCTTAGCACCCAGCGATTTGATATCAGTTTTTCTTCAGAGGGTAAATACACAAGACTCCAAACTTTATTTTTTGCTAAAGAAGCCATTTCTTAATCCATAGCAATTTTCCAATATGTAGAATGCTTAGATTCCATGGCTGATGTATACGAGTCAGGTATATTAAAATGTGCTAGTAGTATATAGTCATTGAGGTAGGCGGGTTCATTTATTTGACGCTTGTTACGTCCCAAGGATTGTGTTTCTTCTTTATCTGGAGAGGCAGATTCCCTTTCATTTGAAAACTGTTCTTCCTCTGAAACATTATCCTTACTAACAGAGACTTCAGAGTAATTTTCTTGATCCTGAAGAACAGTCAATTGTACTTTCTTTCAAACATAGCGTCATTTTAAAACTTGACATCTCGACTGCGCATAATTTTATTTTCCTTTGGAAGCCAAATACGATACCCGTCTTTTTCACAATGGCCAACAAATGAACCCTTAACACTCTTTTTATTCCACTTGTGTCTTTCTTGCTTTGGCACATGAACATAACACAGTGTGCCGAATACTCGAAGATGGTCAATTTTTGTTTCTTTTTTAAACCACAGTTCAGCATGTGTCTTACCTTTAACAGCTGATGGACCAGTTAAATTTAGTACATATGCTGCAGTGTTTACGGCTTCTTCCCAGAGTTTAATACGAAGATCACTTGCATGGATCATCATGGATCTAGCACTTTCAATCAAAATCCTGTTGCCTTTCCGCACATCCGTTCTGATGTGGAGAGTATGGCATTGCAACTCTAATTTTATTACCTTTACTGCGAAGCATTTCATACACAGAAGAATGATAGAGTTCTTTCCCACCATCACTTAAAAATTCCTTAATGGTGTGACTAAAAAAGACTTTCAAACAATTAAAAACTTCACTTTTCGCACTAATGAAGAAAACTCATCTGAATTTTGAGAAATCATCCTTAAAGGATAAAACATACCTTGATCCACCGATAGATGTTTCTTCCATAGGGCCACATAAGGCAGCATGCATCCACTCTCCAGGTACTGTAGGTCTATTGGATCTAGTACCAAAGCTTCTACGCTGTTGCTTTCCATATACACTGCCATCACAGAATTCTTCTTTTACTTCTGTTTTTATTCCATATTTACTAAAAACTTCTCTTACATGTTTCTTATTTTGATGGCAAAGTCTTTCATGCCATATTTGGATGCTTTTTTCATGAGTGGCGATATGTACTTCAGGAGTTCTAGCAGGTTTTCTTACCTTCATCTGCAAAGCATATAATCCATTAGGTGTTCTCACGCCTTTTAACCTTGTCACATCATCTTTCAAAAAAAGTCGTACCTGTTTTTCAGCTTTGAAGCTAAAACCTTTCTCGATTGTTTTACCAATAGAAAAAAGATTTCTATCAATCTCTGGGACATACCATACTTCAATAAGATGATTTTTCTCGCATTTTCTATTTATAAATATTTCCACATTGACAGTTCCTTGACCATAAGCTAATATGGCTTCACTATTACCTATTCTTATTTGTCTTGGAACAGGAAAGGTTTCAAATGTGACACAATATTCTTTTCGTTTTGTCATGTGAGCTGAAGCACCTGAATCAGCCAACCACAGCTTTTGATCAGTTATTCCATCTATTACGCACATGAAGGCATCACCATCTGGCTTTTTTGAGTACTGTTACTTCTCTTAGGACAGTTCTTCGAAATGTGCCCAGGCAAATGACATTTGAAGCATTTTTTTACCTTTTCGAATTTGATTTTGTCAAGTTTCTTTTTATTGTTTTGTCCAGCAACAAGTGCAGTTCATTCGCCTTTTTTATTTGGCAATCTCATCTCAATTAATCTGAGCCTCTCTGTCAGTTTGTTAATAGTCCTTTCCTCAATTGTCACAGACTCCCAAACGCTTTTAAATTCGAAATATTCCTTAGGCAACGTTGACATGATACGACTCATTAACAACATATTTGGTAGTGCAGTCTTAGCAAGTCTATTTAGTTCGTCATTCAGCTAGCGAAAATTTCTCTGCAACCGCGAAATATGAGTAACAACATCTTCAGAACTGTCTTTTTCACTAGTAAAGAAAAGTTCCATCAGTCTATCTACTCGTTGACCAGAGCTCTGCTCGTATACAGAGATAAGTTTCTCCCAGTTAGCTTTGGCTGTGTCACACGTTGCTGTAAGTTCCACATTGGCTTCGTCCATGTTTCCGACTAACAGCAACTGTGCAAGAGCATCATTTTTATAAAATGACTTCTTTTTCTTTTCAAAAGTGTTCACTTCTTCTGTTGTAGCTGTCGCTTCCGGATCGTCCAGACAGACAAATTTTCCATTGACAACATCAAACACTTCCTGATGTCTCAACATTAATTCAATTTGTCTTTTAAACATAGTCCAATGACAATTATGGACTAATTTTTCTATGTGCACTTTGAATTCCATTTTTAATTTCAAAAACAGTTCTAGTCATAAATCTCTCAGCAGTTCCGTACCACGCTAAGCAATTAGGCCTAGTAGGTTTCGAGTAGTATTTCCTTTAAGTATACTTATATATAACGCAATGACAAGCGTGATAAGACCATAACCTATTAAAGTTATTCTATCTATATTAATAAAAGAACAAATAGCTCTGTGTGTGTGTGTGCCTGTGTGCGATGGCTAGCGAAAACTACTGCGCGTAGAAGTCTGAAAATTTAGATGTGAATAGTCCAAGACAGGTCCTGATGCACCTGAGGCTCAGATTTTTAATGTTTTAAGGGCCGGGGCCCCTGGATCCCTTTACGATTTTACGCACTAAATTGTTAATAACTTGCCCCCCTTTCATCCAATATTCTTTGTTTTGGGGGATCTATCTCCATATAGTGATTTTCGCCTTTCTACATTTTAGTTAAGACTCTGGCCCCTTGGGGCCCGATGCAGAGCCCTTTGAAGTTTCTGTGCGAATAAATTTCTAATAAATTGCTTCCTTTTAATCTGATCTTCATTTTTGGTATCCTTTTCCATTTAGTTATTCTCACGTTACTACATTCCAGTTAAGACCCTGGGGTGCGTAGGGCTGGTCCAGGGCCCCTTGGGCTTTTTGTGTGCCAATCATTTTTAACGCCCTATTTTTCTCATCTTCTCAGTGCATAATTTTAAAGTTGAGTCATAGACTCTTCTTCCTAGACCAATACCCTCATATTTTTATTGGGGCCCTAGGGCCCTTTTTTAAACATTTACCCCCTTTTGCGCATTTCTTTAAAATACTATTTTAACGAATAATTCATATTATTCTCTATGCTTTATTTTGACTAATTGAAGATCTAAAACGCTAAGTACTAAGACATTTTAACATGCTTTCATGTTAGGGCCTTGTTTTTTACTGTCAGTTGGCTCTTTATGGGCCCCCTATTATAGCTCCTTTAAAAATGGTTCTATTCAGAAGCTTTTTTTAACAAATTCTTAGGTTCTTCAGCTACTACATGAGCGACAAAAAAATTTCTCAAGCTTCAGCTGCCACCAATTTTGAATATTAATTGCCTTCTTGGGAACCTTGGCGCAGATTCTTTAAAAATGATCCGAATTGTTTGTAATGTTCTTTAACATAGTCGTAGTGTCCCCCAATTACTTTAAAAGCTACTAAAAATATCTTTATGCCCACCTACATGCCCGTTATGTCCCTGGCCCTTTGGGCCCCGGTACAATGCCCCTTGAAGTTTTTGCACCATAAATTTTTAATAAATTGCCCCCTTTTAATCCGATCTTCATTTTTGGAACCCTTTTTCCATTTAATTATTCTCACGTTTCTACATTCCAATTAAGACCCTGGGGCACCATATGGTCCCGTAGGGCCCGGTACAGTTCCCTTGAACTCTATGTGCACCATGCATTTTTCACTCCCTAAATTTCTCACCTCGTCAGTGCAAAATTTTAAAGTTGAGTCTTGGAGTCTTCTTCCAGGACAAACACCCTCATATTTTTATAGGGGCCCTAGGTCCTTTTTTGAAGCATTTACCCAATTCTTTGTGTATTTTTAAAAATATTATTCTAACGAAAAATTCATATCATTTGTTTAGTTTTAACTAATTATAGATCTAAAGCTTTAAGTACTAAGACGTTGTAATATGTTTCGATGTTATGGCTCTGTTTTTAACTAGCAGTTGGCCCCTGTTGGGCCTCATACTGTAGCTCCCTTAAAAATGGTCCGATTCAGAAGCTTTTCTTTCCTAACAACTTTTTAAGTCCGTCAGTTAGTACATGAACGACAAAAACAAAAAAAAATCAGACATCTGCTACCACCAATTTTTAATATTAATCGCTTTCTTGAGGCCCTTGGTGCAGCTTCTTTAAAAATGATCGAAATTGCTTGCAATTTTCTTTAACACATTTCTAGCATCTCTGACTACTTTAAAAACTACTAAAATGTATCTTTAAACGCAACTACATACCACTTAAGTCCTCGGCCCTTTGGGGACCGGTACAGGGCCCCTTAAAATTTTTGCACTATAAATTGTTAATAAATTGCCTCCTCTTAATCCGATTTTCATATTTGAAACTCTTTTTCCATTTAGTTATTCTATCGTTTCTTTCTTCCAGTTAAAATCCTGGGGCATCCTAGGGTTCCATCGGACCCGATTCGGTGCCTCTTGAACATTTTGTGCGGTATGCATTGTTCACCATCTAATTTTCTCGCATTATCAATGCAAAATTTTTAAATTTAGTGTTGCACTCTTCTCCCCGGACCCACTGATTTTTACTGAACTCTAGGGTCCTGCTTTAAGCATTTCCCCCCATTTTTTGCGCATTTCTTTAAAATTTTATTCTAATGATTAATTCATACCCTATGTGTAATTTTGACTAATTGAAGATCCAAAGTGCTAGAACTTAGACCTTTAGACAAGTTTTCATATTAGGGCCCTGATTTTTACTATCATTCGGCCTTTTTTGGGTCCTTTGTTATAGGTCCTTTAAAAACGGTGTGATTTATTAGCTCTTTTTTAACAACTTTTTAAGTCCTCCTGCTACTACATGAATGACAATCAAATTTCTCAGGCTTCAGCTACCACCAATTTTGATTATTAATCTCCTTCTTGGGGCCTTTGTTGCAGCTTCTTTAAAAACTATCCGATTCTATTACATTTATCTTTAACAAAGTTTCAGCGTCCCCAGCTAATTTAAAACTACTAACAAATTTTCTTATACCCAATATATTCCAGTTAAGACCCTGACCTCCCAGGGCCCGGTCTTTCTTTATACCTCAGCTACCACTTTTTTCGACCATTAATCTCCTTTTTCAGCATCAACTTACGTTTACTGACTACAGACGTAAATTAAATATCGCGTTAATTTAAAGGTAACTTTAGATAATGGATTTTGTCTGTTTATTTAATATCGTGTTAATGTTAAAAGTAATTCATGAAATTTTCAAGGGGAGGGAGCATCTTTCACCGCTTAGGGGCGCATTCTTTCCTCAGATTCTAATTATCAAATTTGAATGGGGTTTGGTTCATTCAACTTAGATTACAATTCAGCTACTTTCTGTTTTATGAAATTTTAACCTAATCTTCAGTTACCAACATTTTCTAACATTAATGATGCATTTTTTTTTTTGATTCTATGGGCTTCATTACTATGAGGTTTGGCTCACTCAACTTGGTTTTTGATGGTCTCCGGGTAGTGCAGAGCACTTCCGATACTTGCTGCCTTAGGTAGCGTAGACCCAGGTTACAGGTTCGTTCGGAAAGAAGTTTGTTGGGCAATGGGTTCCTCCGAAATTAGGTTCATTTAAAAGAATTTCAAAAGATATAAAATCATACAAACTTGAGTTTTGTTTAAAGTTATTATTTACGGACACCGGGCAACGCCAGGCGGGTCTGCTAGTACTTATAATAAAAAACAACTTAACTGTTATTCCGGAGATTATTTAATATAAGTAGCAAATACTTTGACTACAGACCGACACTCACACGCTCCTTACCTGTGCATATGCGGAGTGTCAACAACAGGAAATTTAGTTGTACTATAACTACTGCTGAAAGTACATTTTTGTATTTTAACATCCAGCAAGCATAAACTGTCTTCTCTGTAATCTCTGTAATCTGTCAACTCTCTTTTCTACCAAACAGAGTGTCTTTCCTGCATAGCTAGCGACCTGGAGAAATCAATAAATGACAGAAATACATCGGCCTATAACTCTTCACGAGTTGCATTCGGACGGGCAGTTGAGTACATTTCCTTCATCCTCATGGTAAGAGCTTCGCAACGACACCACTCTCGACAAAATCCCGATCTGGCAGTTGGGGGACCTTCCCTACTTAGTTTTACTTGTTTTACATATGGATTTATATACTGGAATTTCTAGTGCATTGCATTTTTTATGGCAATATTTTTTTCAATAGTCAGGATTTATTTTTTAGGCAGTATTCCTGTGACACAGGTAAAATGGCGGCGTGATCGTTTGTTTACGCTTTGCATTCACCAAGGTTTCTATCACTATTTCTCTTTGCGACGTTATTTTATTGTCACACTTATGAGCTCGGAAACCACATTAATGAAAATATAAACTTATTCTTTCACTATTCAATTATTAGACAATGGAAAAATTGATAAAAGCATGATTGTAGAATTTAAATGAAAAAAATTTGAAACACAAAAAATTAACATTGAAATCGTGAAGTAAAAGCATAGTATTTAAGTAAAATAAGTTTTATTTACATAATGTATAAACAAACCTCAATTTAAACACTTGAAATTTCACTGTTATGTATTATTTTAGACATTAACACATGATTTGCAATAGTGCTTTTGCAATAGTGCTTTTTCACAACAATTTTACTATTTCGCAATATTTACTATTTTATAATTTTACTATTATATAATTTTATAATACTATTATAATACTATTATAATACTATCATATAATGCTATTATTATTACTATTATTATATATTATATATATAATACTATTGTTCTTATAATACTATTATATAATTTTACTATTTCACAATATTTCAGTGCTATTTCCCAACAGATCACCCAAATATCTATAGCGATCACTGTGACCGCTCCTGGTCGTTCTAGGTAGACTATTAATTTATACGCTCGTTATAAAATATTGCAACAAAAAACAATGTTATGTATTTAAGAACCTAAAAAAAATAATAAGAGTCGCGAAAGTGAGTGAGCTGACGTAAATGTTTTTAAAAATAATTGCTTCTCAAAAGAGCTATGCGGTCAAAATAACCGCTTCGGCCGTTCTAGTGTTAATAACGCTTTTAAACAGCCTTCAGACGATATAGTTCCTATATCAAGGATTAATAATATTTATTTATGCAATGACTAAAATATATGTCCCTGATCCAAAACTGTTGAGAAACATTTAAAAGATAATCTTTAGAGGGTTTTACTTTCACTAAAAATAATTGATGATGTAAATGAATACAGAATTTAAATGTAATATTCATTTTTCAAATAGTTAGTGAGGAAGACGCTTCCATTTAATTAATTATTCCAATGTAGTTGCGATCATTTTCATTTATATCTATTTCTCAACTAAATTTATCACTATCAGGCGTACTGTGATATAAGTTATTCCGTCAATTTTAATAAATTGAAATTTTTAGATTTGTTTTCGTATTTTTTTGTGGCTTTCTTTTAAAAAAAGTCTAACTTTTTAAAAGAGAGTTTTAATATTTTTCCTTTCCTAAGAAATCTTTAAAGTGCTCTAGAAGTTTAATTTAATGACTTTCCGGAAGTGAATTAAGAATTTAGGAAACGAATTGCATCTCTAGTCTAATTTGATTACTTGCGTGTAGACTCTTAAGGCACATTTTTTTCTGAAACTTTTAAATGACAAACGTATCTATTAGAAACTTTAGTGAAATTGCTTTAGGCATTTACATATTTTAATAATGGCTTCTTTAATATATGTCATATCCTAACAAACATTATATTTATATATGATTTAATAAAAATAAGTAAAGTAAGACAGACTTGAATACACTTAACATAAAATTTATAAAATATAAAATCATTAAAAAAATTTTAAACATGTAGTATACGTTTCTCCAAAATACTGCAAGCCCTCATTAGTACAGAATAACCATTGAAAAATAAACAACAGGACCAATCAAGTACAGTTAAAACAACAGTTATTTTTCCAGAAACAATGTATACCCAGGAGGAATAGAACAGACTTCATTCAATGCCATAGTATATGAGTAAAGCAGCGTTTATTACCCTTTAAGTACGAGTAAACCAACATTTCTTATGTTAAGTGTATTCAGGTCTGTCTTACTGTTTTTTTTATTATATCATGTGAATTTTAAAATTCAGACGTTAAATGTATGTATATTGCAAATTATATTTATAAAGTAATACACTATGATCTTGACGAAATCTACTCATCCATGCAGTACTGTTTTAAATATTTAAAAAATAGATAAATAATTATATTGGAAGCTGTTTAAAATTATTTTTAACAGACATACAACGAAGATTATATAATTGATTTATATATATATATATATAAGCTCACCGGACAAAAAATTAGTCTCCCTAGTCACAAGCACTGATGAATCGTTAACGGTCCAGTCATATGCTCAACTGCGCGCGCACTGCCTCTACGTGATTATAAGGCAGTAAATAGCGTTCAGTGGACATTTTTATTTCAAGCGGATGTTGTACGTAAAGGTGGGTACGTGCTCCACAGGTGGGTCATGCTTCTTTTCATGCAAATATAAGGACTTTACAGAGTGGCAAAAAGGGGCAATCGTGTATGGCCGTGCCCATGGCCATACGGTAAGTGAAGCTGCTGGATTTAAAAAGCAGAAAAACCAACGTTTAACAATGCACAAAAAATGCATGAAAAGCAGCAAACATCTGTTTCGAATCTACTAGCGAGATCTCGCTTCGAAACAGCTGTTTGTTGCTTTTCATGTGTTTTTTTGTGCATTTTTAAACGTTGGTTTTTCTGCTTTTTAATATTGTTGCACAAAGGCTTTATTTGCTATTTTTATGTTACGCACCCTATTACATCTCGATTAGCCTGCAACATCACCTGAATTGAACCTGATAGAAAATATGTGGGGCATATTGGAACAGCGGGTGGAATGCCGAAATCAGCATCCCCGCAATTTGGTGGATTTGCGCCATCAAATACTCAGCGAGTGGCGTAAACAGGATGCAATGTACCTGCAAAACTTTGTGGACTTTCTTCCAAACTGAATCCAGGCAGTTATCAAGTCCAGAGGCAGAGTTACACGGTATTAAATTATTCTTTTCATGCTTTCTCTAGGGGTGACTAATGTTTTGTTCGGAGAGGTTATATATACCTATTCCATTTAAATATCACTAGGATCTAAAAGAAACAAAATTGTCTAATTTTTTTATTTCTATTATTTTACCCAGGTCCTAACTATCGTAAAATTTGACTAACCTTCACGAAATTTTAATATGGTTTTAAGATACGCAGAAATATTTTACGTTTTTAACTTTTTTCAACGTAGTTGAAACGTTTATGAATTCGGTTTGACTGGCAGTCTATCTGTCTGTCTGTACTATAACTAGCATAAATATACTCTGATTTTCGTTTAATTGATATGTGTTATTGGGGTTTGTCATTGCAAGTTCGGTATTGAAAATGAAGAGTTTAGCATTTATAGTTCATTTATAGGGACACTCAAAATAATTCCATTACATTTTGATCTATGGGGATTAGTCACCCTAGTCACAAACACTGATGAATCATTAACGGTCGAGTCATGTGTTCAACTTCGCGTACACTGCATCTACAAGATCATAAGGTGTTCAGTAGACATTTTTATTTCAAGCGGAAATTGTACGTAAAGATGGGTAAATATGAGGATTTGACAGAGTGGCACAAAGGAGCAATCGTATTTAGCCGTGTCCATGGCGATACGGTGGGTGAAGTTGCTGGATTTGTTGGTGTTTCGTAGCGGACTGTTTACGTGCCTACAAGCAGTGGTGTAAAACACGTGGCCACGAAACGCGACATCAGAATTATGGTCGGCAAATGTTCTGACTCAGAGGGACCGGAGACGAATTTCACGGCTTGTGAATCAAAATCGCTTCCAAACCCGACAGGAATTGTTGCTGTCGGTGAATTAAAGTCCATCCCAACCTGTTAGCGAGAGAACACTGCAACGGTAACTGCATGCAATGAACATTTGGAATCGGTAACCTCGCAAGAGGCCATTTTTCGCACAGGCACATAAAGCTGCGCGTCTTCAATGGACCAGAAATCACCGAACGTGGACAGTAGCTGACTGGCGAAATGTTATGTGATCTGACAAATCACGTTTTTGCCATTATTCAAATGACACACGTCATCGAGTGCACCGAGGGCCAAATGAAGCATTTAATCCTGAATATGGACAAGGTCAGGTTCAAGCTGGAGGTGTGTCTGGGATTTTTGGGGGTGTTTTTCTTCTTATGGTTTGGGCCTGCTCAATGAGGTGAAAACTAACATGAACCAGTATGTTTATTTTAACATTATGGATGATGAAGCTTTGCTTTTCAGTCAACATCTTCACGTAGATGCTTTTGGTACCCCTATTTTTCAAGATGACAACAACAAAGTTCACCGGACTGGAAGAATATGTGATTGGTTTTATGAACACTCACGCACCCTATTACATCTCGATTGGCCTTCAAAATCACCTGACTTGAACCCCATAGAAAATATGTCGGACATATTAGAACAGTGGCTAAAATGCCGAAATCAGCATCCCCGCAATTTGGTAGATTTGCGCCATGAAGTACTCAGAGAAAGACTTAAACGTGAAGCGACGTACCTGCAAAACTCTGTGGACTCACTTTCAAACCGAATCCAAGATGTTATCAAGTCTAAAGGCGGATTTACATGGTATTAAATTATTCTTTTCATGCTTTCTCTAGGGGTGACTAATTTTTTGTCGGAGAGGTTATACATACATATTCCATTTCACTATCATGAGGATCTAAAAGAAACAAGTTTGTGTAATTTTTTATTTTTTTTACTTTAAACAGGCGCTAACTATCGTTTTGATCGTTTTATCGTAAATTTGAATAATCTTCTCGAAATTTTAATATGCTTTTAAGGTACAATGTAGTAGGGGAGACCAGGGTAGATTTTCCAACTTTTTAAATAATAAATCTTGCTTGTTAATTAATATGTGTTTTTTATTGTAAACTAGAATAACATAACAATAATACATAGAAAAATTAAGTGAATATAGAGAAGAAATGCCACTTAATGATTTTACAAAAACTGTCATTTAACAATTTTATAAAGACAGATTTTTTTTTTAAACAAAACTTGTCATCATTGTCTGAATAACACTGGACGCAAACAAAAAAAAAAAGAAACATCTCTGATGAAGTCTTCATACGCCAATTTCTTGTATCGCACCCACTTTTCATTTCCCTTTGATTCTGAGTAAAGTTCAAAGCAATAAATTCTAAGACAGTCTTTATTTTCTTTATCACTTGAATGCAATCTTTTTATACCTTTTTAGGCTTTGATGTTTTAATGAATTTTACAGTTGATGATGAAGGCCCAAACTCCACACAGCCTCCTGGCCAGAACTGGATTTTGTTTTTTCGCGTCCCTTTTATCTGATTCCTTTTGCAGTTTCCTTTTTTAGATAAATGTTTTCCCATTTTCAGTTGATTTTTAACGGGAGACTCAGTCAGTATAGACGACATCCTTTTTTTTCTTCCCACGCCGTATTTTCTCAAAAAGCCTAACTTCTTCTAGTGTAGGGAAATTTTGTTTGGATGTAGAAGGAACAACTATTTCATAAGCAACAAGGAACGTTTGAGTGGAACTTGAAGGAACAGTTTCCTCAGAAGTTCTAGCGTGAGTTGGTGTAGAAGGATTATAAGGATTTGTTGCTTTCGGTGGCTTTGAAGTAAGGCTATGAACAGTCGATGGTTCTGGCAATTTTGAAGTCTGTTCAGGATTGTTGGTGATTTTAAGATTTTATACAGCATAAGCTGGCCTTTCAGAAAAGTAAGATGGCATAAAATACGAGTCTAAATGTTTCAGAATTCAGTGAGAAATTCCCAGAAATTTAAAAACCATCATAATATTGACTGGTGTTAACGCCAGTGGAAAAGTTCTAAACAAAATGGACGGGATGTCATAAATTGTCTTAGACTCTTTATTTGTACATACCCAGGCATCAAAAGTAGCATTAATTTTCATTTTGAGGGCCCTCTACACAGCGATCTATAGTTTGTAGCTTATGACTACAGTGAGGTAGGAATGACAATAAAGGCATATTTAACATAAAATGGATTCATTTAAGTCACTTATTTTAGAAAATAGTTTAAAAATGTTTTATATATATTTGAATTCAACTTCGTTTTTATATTGGTAGTTTTACTTAAAGGATTAAATGAACAAAAGGGTTCGCTTCATATACTATTATTTGGCCGATTTTATTGCACAATAAATACATTTTTGGTACAATAAGACTAACTGATTTAGGATGGGGTACGTTTTTCAACAACACACATGTTGGAATACATGCCCCGTATGCTGTTAGAAATCATGCTCCAAGGCCACGTTGCACTTTTTACACTACCTCGATGAATAGCGGTGTAGCCTAATTGCAAAACAAACCGATAGTTCTGTGAAGAAAGAATCCCTTTTTCAGTACATGCAATGTCAAAACAATAACTTTAACGCTAATACGTTTATTTCTCATTTTAATAAAAACATAAAAATTTACTCATTGTTGAAAAAATGAAAAAACATCTCTCCTGATGAAGTGACAGCAGCTTCTAAATTATAACTTTTGTAGATGATGTCTGAAGTGTTGCCTCTTCAACCAGTTCACCCGCTGCCGTCAGCTAACGACTCATTTAAAAATTATAGCAAGCGTTGGAAAAATTGCCCCTATGGAAATTGTGCCCAGGTCTCCCCTATTTTACATTTTTAACACTTTTCAACATAGTTGAAACGTTTATGAATTAGGTTTGTCTGTCTGTCTGTACTCTAACTAGCATAAATATACTCGGATTTTCATTTAATTGATATATGTTATTGGGGTTTCTCATGGCATGTTCGGTATTGAAAATGAAGTTTTAGCATTTATAGTTCATTATAGGGACACTCAAAATAATTCCGTTACATTATGGTCTATGGGGGGGGAGAATCGTGTTCAGAGTAATTTATTGATGTTACACTACTTAAAACATATTGAAATTTATATACATTATCGAGATGCAATAAAGGATGTATACCATAGAATATTTTGTGCATAGCATTTATCGTTCATTTATAGGCAGACACAAAAGAATTCGGTTACAGAACTGTTTAAGAGCAATAATTTTTTGTAAATGCGTTTACAATTGTAGTAGGTGTTTTTATATTTAACCGTTTTCTGCAAATTTCTTGGTGTGTATGAACTCAATAGATCCTACATGGGGATCCTACAATAGATCCTACACAAAATATTCTGCTATAGGCAGGTTCCGTTTTCATAGGATTTACTATATTTTATGTCCCGAATTAGAAGCTGCTTTCTTGCTTTCTTGTCTCTTTGTTGCGCTTAATGTGACAACTAGACGCGGCTGTCCTTCGCGATTTGCGAGCGACTGCTGCAGTGGAAGGAGCCCTGAGATATCTTTCATATTACCTGAAGATAATTTCTTTTGTTAATTTTATACACTTTGGTTTGAAACTTTTGAAAAGTTAAAAAAAAAAGTTTTCCATTGACCAATGAGCCTTTGGAAAAGAAAAGCTCAAAGAATTTTTTTTTTTATTTTTGTTGTCATATTCGGCGTGTTTGGTTTGCTGCCTTAATATATCCTGTCTCCGCCTCCTCTTCTCCCCAAAAGAAGATAATATTACTATATATCATAATATTATTTTTACTGCAAGGAAAAATAATTACACTTAACTGTTAATATTTAGCCTTTATATCTTTGAAAAAGGTTAAATCTCTACTAAACTCAGAGATTTATTAATCTAGTAGATGGCCTGCCTAAAATTAATGCAAATGTGGAAGCTAAAATGCCTTTTATAATATAATTCTAATTGCATGATTCAAGCATCTGATAAATCATTTGCAGAGAAAGGTTATAACCTGGGTAACGCACTCCTTTGATTACTTTTAAAACGATGTGTGATTAAACAGCAGATTGAACAATAATGTGAATAAATTTCCAGACAGTTCAGAGTTAAAATAGAAATTAGAGGTATCATAGCAACTTTTATTGGAATAGTTGCTGAAATAATTCTAGGAATGTTATTAAGGACAATTCCCAAAGGATATTTTCAAGGATTACTTTTATGTTGCCGAATCAATATTCGGTACATCCAAAGAATTGAAAAATTAAGTTAAAAAATAATTTAAATATGAAAATTTTTCTTTCATAGATTTTGTTACGCTTACTTAAAATTTCGTTTGTTGGGCATAAATTTTATTAAATAGTTTGAAATAATTTGATACTATATCACTATATTAAAATTAATAAAAATCCTTCAAAAGAGCAATAATTTTACCAATATATATCTCAGGTTCCCATTCGTGATTTTCTTATGTTTCAATTAAAGACATTTACGTTTTTAAAGGTAAAAAATATACACTGTTCAAAACAATTAAAGGATATTGAGGTTGTGGATGGATCTTGCGGCTGGAAAACTGTTTAGATGATTGATACATGATCGACAGTCGTAGTAGGCTATATGCGAAAACAATTACGCATGTTTCCCAGAAAAAGAATGCACCTATTGAGCGTTTGGAAAAAATAAAACTTGTGCATATGCGAAAAAATGAATAATAAAAGCTGTTTCCTTCAAAGAAAATCGTTTTTAGCCGGAGGTATGGTTTCCACAGACGGCCAGAAACGTTGAACACCTTTGAGGCATGGAGTTACACTGCAAATAGGGGCGTCTTGAATTCAGACATATATGTGACTGAAAGAGAAATTCAGACACTTATGTGTCTGAATATCAAATTTCAGACGCCATAGATGTCTGAAATTAAGACACTTAAGTGTCTTACTATGATCAAGGCATAAACACTGTAAATTGAAGTGACTGAAATTCAGACAAAATTAAAATGGAGTGTTCAATTTTCAGACATTTTAAAGTGTCTTAATTTTTAAGACACTTATATGCATCTGAATTTAAGACATTTCAAACGTCTGAACCACATCCATGTTGGACCCACGTCTCATTTGTCGACTATAGTTAGACATTTGTTCACCTTTTTTTGTAAGCATTGTAAAAAAAAAAAAAATACAATAAACTCCTGTAAGGTGGACTCTGTGTAAGACGGAAAACTGTTTAACTCAAAGAGGTTATCAAGTCCCTGCGAATCCATAGATATAGAGTAAAATTTGTCTAAGGCGGAATATTGTCTACTAAGGAAAATTTTCTAGTCCCGATCGATTCCGCTTTAGACAGAGTTTACTGTATATAAGAACGTATGTATATATATATATATATATATATATATAGAGAGAGAGAGAGAGACCGTAAATTTATGTAAATTGTAATCTCAATTTAGACACTTGTGCTATTTACATATTTTAATGGAAAATTTTCCCGTAAATTACAGAAAAATGTCCCCCCACCTTTTTCTTGCATATTTCTGTATTTAAAAATTTCCGTTTAAAAGGCAAAATATAATCTTTCAAATACAAACCCACATATTTCAACATCCACATTCAAGAATAAAGTGTATTAGACACGAAAACTCTTTATCGCTTATAACTCGATAGGTAATTTATTTATCAAAAATGGAAGACCATTTCGATTGCATTGTTTTTGAATAACATTACCATCACCTGCCAATCTCGTGCGTTTCCGATAAAAATTAAATAAAAATTGTGTGAGATTGCATCTTTGAGTTTGAAAATAGATTCTAATAAAATTTCTTTAAGGACAATGATGGCGCTATCTGTCAAATGCAAAAGTAGTCACGCCTGTAAATTTATCAGTTTTATTTTTTACTTTTTTCTCTTTTAACCGATTTTTCACAAAACCAGCGAATAAGTATTTTATATAACACGCCTAAATCATTAAGCATTGGGACAATAAAAGGATGGAAAATGTATGACATGTCTGTGAAAAATAACATTGTGTAACAGGGGCTAAAATCCTGCTACTCTAGTGAAAAATGTAATTACGAACGTTTTTACTCGCGTTTTTTCATAAAAAAAAATAAATTCAGACAGAATCGAGGAATCGAGTTAAAGATATAAAATCATATATATATATATATATATATATATATATAAATATATACACATGAGTATATGTACTCGCATATGTAATAAATTCACACAACATCAAGAAGCATCGGTATTACACAAATAACGTTTCCCAAACCTGCCGAGATCAGACTATATATACACGCGTATACACACTAAAAACATTTTAAATATTTTAATATTTCAAAATAACGTATCCTCTGTTTAGTAAAAATACTGTTAGAGAACAAATATTATTGTTATATTATTGTTTTAATAATAATATTTGTTCTCTAAAAGTTTTTTTTTTTTTTTTTTTTTTTTTTTTTTTTTTTTTTTTTACTAGAAAAAAGAAAGCTTTGTGGCTAACGCATGAAATTAAAGAGCCAAATATTTAAAATTCTTGAAAGATGTTGTATAAAACGTTCAGAATTATAATTGTGAAAAAATATATGTCCTTCTGACACCACATTGGTTGTGTTTAATAAATAAATAACGATATTTGAAGTTATGCATTGTGAAAACGTGACTCAGTGGTCTAGGCACCCTTCTCGCAAACCTGAGGTCCCGGGTTTGAATCCCCAACTGGTAAGTCATTATAAGTTTAAAGTAGTTTGAATGAAATGTGCAGTTCCTGTAATGTTATGCCTGATTCTGAAAAAGTAGAGGCTGAATATGTAGGATTGTCCTCAGAAGTTAAATTTTATCTTTTAAATGCGAAATTTTTAAATACAGTAATTAAAAAAAAGGCAAATTTTCTGGGATTTGCGGCAGAAAATTTCCTTTAAAATATATACATAATGGCATTTCCATATTTTAAGGATATTTATTTTAGAGTGTACAATGCTTAGTAAAAAAAAAAAAAAAAAAAGTGAGAAAATGGTTGCTATTGCCGACAAATGAGAAGGTGGTTAAACATGGATGCGCATTCAGGCGTTTGAAATGTCTGAAAATCAGACGCATATAAGTGTCTTAAAATATAAGACATTTTAAAATGTCTGAAAATTGAACACTCTGTTTCAGACACTTAAGTGTCTGAATTTCAGACATTTTAATTTACAGTGCAATGAGGCTATTAATGAGTTGCTGGGATATTCTGTCCCACTCCTCCATAAGAGCTTTTTCCAGTTCTTAGAGAGTTTGTGGAGGTGGTAGGCGACCAGAAACTCGTCTGCCTAGAATGTCCCAAACATGCTCTATTGGGTTCATGCCTGGAGAACACGCTGAACAAACCCAGTCGCATGATTCTTTCCTCGAAAAAGAAATCAACCATCAAATGAGTACGATGTGGCCTGCAATTGTCGTTCATTAACATGAAATCATCTCCAATTGCTGCAGCGTAAGGTAGTACAATAGGTCTGAGGTAATATCTCATCCTTGTATCACTGACCGGTAAGAGCTCCATTTCGAATGATGTGGAGGTCGGTGCCCCCTTCAATGGAGATGCCATCATAGACCATAACTCCCCCACCACCAAATCTGACACTTCATTGTACGAATGCAGGATTGTTTCTAGTGCCATTTTCCCTCCATATCAAAATACACTTATTATCAGGATGAACAGAAAAACGGGGTTCGTCAGAAAAAAGAATATTGCGCCATTAATTTCTCCTCCAGTTCACATGCTCTGTTGCCCACTTCCTGCGGGTGCCACGGTACCCTGCTGTTAACGTAACACATACCATTGGTCTGCGTGCATACAGACCTATAGCGGAGGGCCAGTTTCGGACAATTTGAGTCGAAACTGTGGTGTCAGTTGCCGAGCGAAGGCGTTGTTGAAGAATAGTGGCATTCATATTTCGGTGTCTCCGAGCCGTTAGCGTTAAATAGCGATCTTCATTGGGCGTTGTTGCACGTCTACGACCTTGCCTTGGTCTTCGGCCTGGACTTCTAGTTTACAAAAGCCCCACCAGTGGCCGAGAGGTTCTGCTCTCGAAGCTGGTAGACGGGAGGTGCTGGGTTCGATCCCAATCTCGCCCGTCGGCCTAATCGTTCGGCGTTTTCATGGTTTTCTTCGAACATTGGATTTCCAAGCATAAATACGGGTTAGTTTCCCTTAGAAAGATCCCCACGAAGGGCACTCCCCCCGTCAGGGCCTATATCCCTCGTGTTGATAATTGGTGGTCATAAACAAAACCAACCATCCAGTCTCTAAAAATGGTTTCAGATCCTAGAAATCACACTTTGTGAAACTCCAGTGGCTTCTTCTACCTCAGCTTGAGTTTGACTCCCCTCTAACCGACCAAGAACTCTCCAAGCTTCTGATTTGGTTAAATGACTTCGTTGAGATATCGCACTCATCGAAACAAAGCATTTACGGAATGTCGATCATTGTTTTCCAGTAAGTTGAAAGCTATTTTTCATTCTCTGCCGCTAAAGCGTCATTTTTGATGTCAAACTCAAAATTTTTACTCCGAAGTTTGAAAAAGAGAAAAATTGCATTTGTGACTCTCTTCTTCCATTTTCTGAAAAAATTTTCGCTTATAGCGTGATTTTATATAAGACTCACAAGGTCCTTTAAATTTTTTGAGCAGTGTATAATGTCTTCGTAAAAAATAACCGTTCTATTGAGGCCGCATTGAAGAAAAATTAAGAATCTAATTTTTGACCATATTTCTTTATTTCACTCACAATTTTTCATCACTTGATTACATGTTCAAAAGGGATATAAGGGTTTTTCTGTTTTCAGATTTTCTTTTTTCTTTTCTTAGACTGGCCGTTTTTCTGTTCTCAGACCTCTCTAATATCGCGTCTTCCTAGAAAGTGGGAGCCCCACCAGTGGCTGAGAGGTTCTGCTCTCGAAGCTGGTAGACGGGAGGTGCTGGGTTCGATCCCAATCGCGCCCGTCGGCCTAATCGTTCGGAGTTTTCGTGGTTTTCTTCGAGCCATGGATTTCCATGCGTAAATACGGGTTAGGTTCCCTTAGAAAGACCCCCACGAAGGGCATTCCCCCCCTCGGGCCTATATCCCTAGACCGTCGGCCGTCAAAAATAAACCAACCAACCTAGAAATTGGGGTCTGTTTGTTATTTTCGTAATATTTTCAGTGTAATTATTTCTGCAAAACTAAAATTTCATTTTTACGAAAATAAAATTAATGCACACTGTAATTATGTTTACTTGTTCAGTATATTTCAATATAAAAACAAAGCAAAGTTGCAACAGCAATATTGAAAAAAAATATTTTGTTTTTTTTATGAAAAGACTTTTTAAATTTTTGTTTTTACTACTTCATTATAAAATGTTATTTTTGTTACTTACTTTAAGAAGTACGAAAATATAGGGTAACTCCGGGAGAGTCGTCGCATACGGGATAGATCCCTTGTATTTCTTGTAATTATCGATAGATGGTCGTCAAACGCACAGTATAGGTGCGCAATGAGATTATTTTAACCAGTGTATAGCGTGAGTCCAATTTCGATGTTTACTTGTAGAAGTACCATCCTTAATTTGACGTAAGTGCATGATTTCACTGTCCAAACTTTTAAACACGTTATATTTAAATACTTTTCGTAAACTAATTACTAAATGTATGCATGATTTTGAAGTCAAAACTAAGTGTAGCATTTGTATAGAGTACTGTGTGTATGGCTACGCCATTCCCTTACCGATGACAGATAACTGTGATGGCCGACGTCTGCACCATGCAAACTGAGATACATGCCGCACTGCAATTCCAGTATACATGCCGCAATTTCTTTTCTACGGGATGATTAAATGTTATTAACTTTTCCTTTTCTTTTTGCACAGGCTAACCATGTTAGGCATGTTATCAAAATTACTAAAACTAAAGGAGAAAAGGAGAAAATAAAAAGTAAGAAGGTCATGAAAGATGCAAGTCAAGATGGTAATAATGAAAAATCGGATTACGCATAATGCAGACGTTCTTCGCAAGGAATGTTTAGAAAACTACTCCAAAAAAGAGGAAGCGTAATTGGCTTCGTCGCATCATGTGTTTAATTGTATTTACATAGAGATTGTACTTTTTCGACACTTTTTCTGTAGATTGTAGTCGAAAAAATAGGTATCTTAACCCATTCGGGACCATAGGTGCATATAAGCACCTTCATAAAGAGCTTAAAAAAATTGTTTCTGGCACCAGTAAAAAAGAAAAGTAATATTTTATTTGCTTAATTAGAGCATTTTCATGATTATTTAAGTAAAGGTAACTATTTAAAAAAAAGTGGTACCAACCGAATAAAATTTGTGTAAAAGCCACCGGTCCCCGAAAGGGTTAACAAATAAATTATGTAAACACAATTTTACTTTTTTTCTTTTCCCTTTTTAATGCATTGTTGTTACGTTGTTGATGAAATGACAGTTAAAATTTAATGTAAAAAAATAAATCGAAAATTTTAATAAAGAAAGTAGGCACAACAATTATTAAATAGAAATCTACTAATACGTTTCATTGTACTGATTTAGTTTCATTTCGTTATTACATCGTTAATTATAGTCCAGATAAGAATCTTTTTTTAAATATTTTTATTTATAATTTCATTCTGTTCTTATTACAAGCGCGGCATAACTACCGCACAAGTGCGGCGTCTTAGCCTGAATGTACGGGTGACGCACTGCAGTGTAATGTTTTAGAGAAAAATTGTTAAAAAATATTAATAATTTGATTGAAATTTTTTGTCGCAGTACACGCGTTGTATATTTAATATTAAATAGCACAGCATTATTTTTTTTATTTTATGTCCACCATGGGACTTTATACACAAATTCAAAAAAATGTTCGGCATAAATCCCGGAATTACCTTACTTTCTGCTAAATATATAGAAATGAATTTTTATTTTTTAAATTTTAACAAGTTAATTACACAAAAAAAACAAGTTAATTACACACATTTTGCCGCGCACTTAAAAATTTCTCTTGAGAAAAATTACTAATAAAATGAGGTAAAACTTAGTATAATCAGTTTTTGTTTTACGGAGAAATATTTACCGTGTGTTAACTCAGGTTATCCATGTTGCTGTAGGAGGTATGCCTTTAGGGAGGACGTTTGAAGGGAAAGTGACCAGGATGTGACCAGGATTACTTTTCTTGTAGATGGAAAACACCGAAAGCCCAGTCACCCCGTCCGGACTACGCTGATTTGACCCGCGAAAATCAGACTAATCTGATCATTTTGTAGCCGGCATGCTAAATACTGATCTGAGTAAACTTCCAGTTTTTGTTTTAAGTAATTTATTCATTATTCTAGACGAACTGGACAGTCAATATAAAGTACTTATGAATATAATTGAAAAAGATAGAGTAGGGGCAAAGATACGCCCTTTCCATACATTTTTATTTTTAACGAACACATTGGTGTAAACTTATGTAACGAGTGAATAAAATGTTAGAATAGAAGCTTCGGCACATACCACCATCAATCGGATTTCTGTCAAATTATAATTTCGTGAGAAATTGCAATTTTTAAAAAGCATTGCTATGCGTATCTTTTCCCCATCGGTTGGGGCAAAAGTACGCTGTCGTGGGGCAAAGATACGCAGTATGTATTTTTGCCCCATTACTGCGGGATTTTGCCCCATTTCCAATAAAACAAATGAGTTATGTAAAAGCATTATTAAATTTCCCTAGTATTTATAGTTAAACTAAAAATTATAAATTAAACAATTAAAAAAAAGAAAAAAAGCAGCTGTCTGTGATCGCATTTTGCAGTTAACCCAAGTGACAGCAGTTAACTGCTGTGACAAAAATTGCTGCATAAATACTGTGAGCGGTCTTAGAGAACCCTTGATCGTAGAATGAATAACAGGGTCAACTGTCTTATAAGATATTATTTCTGTACTAAAATTTACGTACAGCACTACTAGAATAAAAACTCTTGTATTCGGAAGTCTCTAGCGTTAATGCTAGGCACCTGAAGAAATTAATACAATGGTTAAACTAGAATAATATAGTAAATTCCACTAGCATCTATAGTTAACTGAAAATTACAAGTTAAACCGCGAATAAAGAAAAAATCAGCGATCTGTATGACCGCAAACAGATGTTAACGCTTATGTGCAGTAACAAAAATTGTTCCATGAATACCGTGAGCGGTCTCCGAGGCCGCTTGATCGTAGAGTGAATAAACCGGCAAACTGACTCCTAAGATAATGTTTCTGCGCTAAACTTAATGTAAAGGCCTATGATAATAAAAATTCTCCTCATTTAGAAGTCTTTAGCAATACTACTAAGTTTCCAAACGAATGAAAATTAAACTAACATCAATATTTAAACTGAAAATTAGAAGTTAAACTGTGAAAACTGAATATAACAGGGGTCCGTGAGACCGTTAACAGGAGTTAAGGGTTAAAACTTAAAACAAAGCCGTTTTATGAAACAAAAATATAGATTTTTAAAAGTAGGTACGTAAATTTCTACGTTCTATATTTAAAAAAAAAAAAAACACTTAACTAGAAAAAGGAAAAAGTAGTAAACTCGCTCATAATAGTTAAGTAGCTATTATACTTTATACAATACAAACTTTTAAAAAATAAAGCTTTACACAACGTAATTGTGGAAATCTTTGCATCTAGCTAAAACGATAGGGCGAAACCCCGCATCTTAAACTTGTGCGTATCTTTGCTCCAAGACGGGTGCGTACTTTTACCCCATTCTGTAGTATTTTACATAACCGGCTAACTACAAATTTAAGCAAGTGCGATCGAGGTGAACTAGGAGGCATTTAGAAGCTAAAGAGCATCCGCTCTCCACTGAATTTTTGGATTTGTAAAAATTCGAGGTATTATTAGTTAAACAATAAAGCGAAATTTAAAAAATATTAGATTAGAATCCGAAAATTTAAACGTACCTCATTTTCTTTGCACGGAGTGCTGATTTTTTAACAAGGTTTGAACACACAATTACTACACTTGAGACCAAACTGCCACCTAGCGGTCATGATTCTAGAAATGTTTCTTCATATTAAATCAGCCAGTGCGTATCTTTGCCCCCACCTACTCTATATCTCAAACATTGATGGTTGACCCATTAAATTTCTCATAAAGGCAGGAACGGGAAAATAAATTAAAATTGTCTTCAGTTTGAAAATATTTACTATTATACGGCCTCAAAAATAAGTGTAATTCTTTTTTGCTGCGGTAACTGCATTTACGGAGATGCACCCTTATTCCTAATTCCGGATTATTCGTAAATGTGAGAATTTCTTTCACGGCAAATTAAAAATATATTCTCACATATACCCGAAAACTCTTACATTACTGACACATACACACACAAAAAATTAGGGTCAGAAAATACAGCGAAAATCTTTGAAAATAGTTATAAAATTGAGTCAAAAGCTTAAACACAAGAAAATTCGAAATAACATATCAAAAGTGATTTTTTATATACTTTGTACATTATGTATCATGAAATACTAACAAACAAACAATACAAACACATTTACAAAAATATCTGTTTTAAAATACATAATTAACAGAAATGTGTTCTTCAATTCATTCATCTAAAAGAGGAGACGTGTTTTACTACAGTTTTATAAAGTCTACGTCTTTTCATAACAATAAGGAAGAAGCTTTCCATAAATGTCGATTTTTGTTCGGCATGCAACAGAAGAATCGATTACACATTAGCGGGGAATGAATTTTATTTTTTGTAGGAAGATTCCCATGAAAAGGCGTCTGATTGCAAAGAATGACTTCTTTTTGACTGAGGAAAAATTCAATATTTGACGAACCTGTCAATTTATTCTAGGGAAGGATACAGCCTCCCATATATTCAAGTGGGTAGGGGATTCCAAATATTTAAACTTTTCAAACTTCATTTTTTTTAACTAACAAAATTTTATGCCAAGTTCAAAGAGCTATAAGTCTTGAAAGTAACGTATAAACAACATATTAATGCTCCAAATACTTTATGGAAATTTTATTGAATGCACAGTCATTTGAAAAAATATGCACCGCCCCCCCCCCCCCCCCTCCGCTAACTTTGCCCATAAAAATGACATTGGTACCAACCAATTGGTAATAACATCTATCAAATATTACCCATGAATTAGGGTTCGGGAGGGGCGGCTAAATATATAAAAAATTGTAAACATTGTGTTTCCCGACACCAACATTTGATGCAATATTCAAGTTCCTTGAATCAAATTAGCTCGAAAACATACATTCTCTGTCAAAAAATACCCGGCATTATCATTTAAAAGATATGTATAAAAGATATAACCACAATTTTCTTTCTTTGGGACTACTGTACCGAGCTACAAGAAGTTTGAGCGTCATCTGTAACTTAGTGTCTTGACAGCAGTAGTTATTTTTTCAGGTATATTTTAAAGTCCACTGCGATTTTAAATTGGAATAATCGGACAAGTGCGAGTATTACTCGCGTATAGAGGGTTCCGTACAATAAATATACTAATTAGTAACCGTAATATTAGAAAAATCGTTGCTAAATGAGTAATAAGACTTTGTAAAAAATTATACAACGGAGGTTTGGGTATAGCTGTACGTACTAGAAAAGTATAGATGCATATACCATGTAAGTTTAGATAGCTATGAAGCGTAAATAGTATCAAATATTCTAGTATCAAATATATATTTTTCAAATCTTATCCAAATCTGTTTATGATGACTAAACAAATGAATGAATAACGTCACATTGCATGGAGATGTTGGTGAAAACATTGTAAATAATTGTGTTTTCCCTGCCAGTATATTCTTGAATGAATGGACTTAGACAAAGAGTTTAAAATATTCCGACAGTTCATTTGTAGTATTGTTTCAGAAGTTGACATTGAAATCACCTTCAATAATTAAATTTTGACATAATATTTCTTGACATAAGCTTTTAAATATGACATTATTTCTACATTCAATGGTGATGTTTATTAAGCATCTTGATGATCTATAAAATTCAGCGTAGTAATACTCTTTTGTTCTTGCAATGTACCTATATCAAAGACTTTGTTAAAAGTTTAAACTTGGCATTGTTCTAAGCGCGCATCGAAAGGAGGTCACAAAATTGCAACGCCACCTTGTTCCGTGCCAAGTTTTTCCAGATGGTTTTTAATTAACCTTTAACCCTTTGCGGTCGAGTGTCGGCAAATAGCCGCCCGAGCTTTATATATATGATTCTATTTTTATATTCTATTTGTACCACTATATTTTAAAAGCACATTTTTTAGTAAAATTCTCTTGCACATGTTTCCAGAGTTCAAACTCAATGCAAACTAGTCACGAATCCCAAAGTAATTACGCGATTAATTGCAATTGAATAAGTCTGGTATTCACAATTTGACGTTTATTGCTTTTATACTGCTACTGGGTATTGCATTACACAAATATATCATTAAAAGTTTTTATGTAGATTTTAAAAGCCGATGACGCATAGAGTACGCCGACCGTGTCTTTATGTATGTCCAAACCATCCGTGTCTTTAAAGGTTAATATCTCGGTTAATTACCGACATATTTTTTTCAAAATCATTATCAACTTTCCTTTTATACTTTCCCGACGATAGGTAACTCTATCCCCCCCCCCCCCAACTTCCTTGCCGATCGCCTTCAAAGTGAAATTTGTGTAACGGAAAAATAAGATTTTCTCAAAAACTATGTAACCTAGGGTAATTGCAGTAGTTTTCCTATAAGGTTTAAATAAACTTCTACTACCCCTAATTTTTTAATAATTGTAGTTTCAGTAAATTCGGAAGTAGAGGCGGGGCGAGACATATTTTTGCATTACATTTTTGACGATATCCTTGAAAGTATACCTAAAATTAAAACAAATGTATTTCTTGAGGGCGGCGTTACGAGACCTTTCAGACGATATTTCAAAAAATATTTTTATTTTCAAGTAACTAATTAGCCTCTCCTACATTTTTCCTAAATATATTTGTGAATGGTTAATAATCTATAAATATGTGGGTCAATAGGCTTTAGTATTTCTGACAAATTGGAACTTTCCACGTTCCATGGTTTACGAAAAAAAAAAAAAAAAAAACGACTGTGAAAGACCGACACACAGACAGACACACGAGTGATTTTATAATAGTTCCGTTTTTACTTTTTAAGTACGGAACCCTAAAAATTAGTTGAACAAAGAATTTGCCTTAAACTTTGCCTTTCAAATAAACTTTCGTATACCGAATGACTGAAAATCATGTAGAAGAACTACGGTGAATCATGCATGTTGAAAACAAAAGCAAAAAACAAAGAATGGTATAAAAGTATTCAAAGAGGGCCGAGAAATGGTAGTTGATTTACCTTATTCTGGTAGTCACTCAATGTCTATGAATGACTCAACCATGCATAAAGTCATGGAGCTGGTGCTCTAAAATCGTCGTGTGAGTCTTAGAGAGTGGGCTTCAGAGGTGAACATATACACTGCTCAAAACAATTAAAGGATATTGCAGTTTTAGGTGGATTTTGTATCTGGTAAACTGTTTAGCTGATTGATACATCGTCGACAGACGTAGTAGGTTATATGAGAATAAATTACACATGTTTGGCAGAAAAAAATGCATTTTATTGCGCATTTGTGTACTAAAGGAAAAAAACACAATTTGTGCATATGAGAAAAAAAAGAATAAGAAAAGGTGTTTTCTTCAAAGAAAATCATTTTCAGTAGGGGGTATGGTTTTCACGGGCGGCCAGCAACGTTGAACACATTTGAGGCATGGACTCAATGAGGCTATTAATGACGAGTTGGGGTATTCTGCCCCACTCTTCCAGAAGAGATCTTTCCAGTTCTTGGAGAGTTTGTGGGGGTTGTTGGCGGCCAGAAACTCGTCTTCCTAGAGCGTCCCAAACGTGCTCGATTGGATTCATGTCTGGAGAACACGCTGGCCATTCCATTCGAACGATTCCTTCCTCGAAAAGGAAATCCTCCACCAGGTTTGCACGATGTGGCCTGCAGTTATCGTCCATTAAAATGAAGTTATCTCCGATTGCTGAAGCGTAAGGGACTACAATAGGTCTGAGGATCTCATCCCTATATCGGCGACCAGTCAGAGCTCCATCTCGAATGATGTAGAGGTCAGTGCGCCCGTCAATGGAGATGCCACCATACACCAACACTCCTCCACCGCCAAATCTGACACTTTCGTGCACGAACGTAGGATTATTCCTACTGCCACGGTCCCTCCAGATGAAAATACGACTATTATCCGGATGCATAGAAAAACGGGACTCGTCAGAAAACAGAATATTGCTCCATTCATTTCTCCTCCAGTTGACATGCTCGGTTGCCCACTCCCTGCGGTCGCGACGATGCCTTGATGTTAATCTAACACATACCATCGGTCGGCGAGCATACAGACCTACAGCATGGAGCCGGTTTCGGACAGTCTGAGTTGAAATCGTGGTGCCTGTAGCCGAGCGAAGGTGTTGTTGGAGAAGAGTAGCGTTCATGGTTCGGTGTCTCCGAGCTGTTAACGCTAAATACCGATCTTCATTGGGCGTTGTTGCCCGTCTACGACCTTGCCCTGGTCTTCGGCCTGCACATCCACTCTCCAAAAAACGGTTCCAGATCTTGGAAATGACACTTTGTGACACTCCAATGGCTTGCGCTACTTCGGCTTGAGTTTGGCCCCCTTCTAACCTACCAACAAATCTCAAATCTTCTGAATCTGTCAAATGACTTCGCTGAGACACTGTACTCATCGAAACAAAGCAATCACTGAATGCCGATCATCCTTGTCTTCATTCTCTTTTATCCAGTTGAAAGTCAAATTTCATTCGCTGCCGCTGAAGCGACGTTTTTGACGTCGAACTCAAAATTTGCATACTCCACTGTTTGAAAACCAGAAAAATTTGCATTTGTGATTCTCTTCTTCTGTTTTCGGCAAAAAAAATTTCGTTTATATCTTTATTTTATATAAAACTTAAAATATCCTTTAATTGTTTTGAGCAGTGTATTTTAAGTCCGTTCATAACGTTATGATTAATATTTTGTCATGAAACGCATCACCGCACAACAGGTTCCGAAAGAGCTTAATTTTGTCTTTTCGTTGTGCAAGTGCTTTTGGATAAAAAAGTAACGATAGTCATCGTCCAAGCACCGTACTTACTTGATATGGTCCCGTGTGACTTTGTTCTGTTCGCGAAACTAAAGTTGTCACTTCGAGAAAGGCTTTGTGAGTCAATTAAGGTCATAAAAGAAAATTCGCTGTAGGAAGTAAAAGCCATACCCCCAATCTGCTTACGAAAAATGTATAGAGGATTGGGTCCTCCGCTGGCACAGTTGCATTGAACAAAATGCAGTCTTCTTTGAAGGCAAAAAAAAAATAATAATAATTTTTATGAATAAATTAATTTTTTTGTGTTTCATTTAACATTTCCGGCTACTTTTTACATAGAATGTATAGTTTATGGATTTGTTCTTAAATTTTTATAGAGTAATGAAAAGAAAATGTGTTAGGGCATTATCCATAAATTAAGAAAAAATAAAGTGAGGATTGTACAAGAGAAAAGTACAGGATCATTCATTTAGTAACCGCAACAGTATTATAAAAATTCAAATATAATTAAACTAATTTTAGAAAGAAAATCTCATTCAAATTTTCTAGTTACTTCCTAAGATTATTTGATTATGGTTATTTTTCATGTAAATATTAATTCTGGTCAACTATATTAATAAATCAAAGAACTTATCTGTTAATCGGTCACTGCACAATCTTGCGCGGTGATTGATAAGACCAGCATTATGTTATGGGACACGAAGTACTCCATGGCGAAAGCACCTAGAAGAGATATTTTGAAAATTCGTTTTTGATTGTTTTAAAATTAACTTTTAAGGAATTAAAGTGATTTTTGAACTAGGTACTTTCTTTTACCCTTTACATCTTTGTTTCTATAAATATTGCATAATTTCAGTCTTTATAGCATAGAATAGAAGAAAAATTGAACTTATACATAAAGTTTGTCTCAGAACATATATATATATTTGTGGATTTTAAATGATTAATTTTAAAATTATAATTAAATATAATTAAAAACTTCAAACACGTAATTGTTTGAGGTTAATTTGATAAATGTCAAATTGCAAACGAGTGTTTTGTTAAACTTAAATTTACACTATGTGCAAAACAACTTAAAAGATGACAATATTCAAAAAGATGCTAAATTACTTTAATACCTTCGTACTTTCAACCATAAAAACATAGTCTTCGTCAGAGGAATATAAGAAATACTATTGTTATTAACGTCTAATTTTCAATTAATAGACAATCAACAGACCTTGATTATAATAATGGAATAAAGAGGAAATGTTTCAGTTATGAGTACGAACTTTCCATACATGTTTGTGTGCAGTTCAAAACTATCCACCGATCGCCAAGCACAAATAAAAAGCTGCTACTTACGCCGCACTTACTATACGTGGCTATTAATTTCCAGGACTAGTGAAATAACTTCTGAAATATGAATGTAAAGTTAATAACTGTTTAATAGTTTTCGAAGTAAGTTCCGTCTGACGTAATACACTTTTGCTCGCAGCTGTACAATTGCTTGAAACAACTTGCAAAGTCATCTTTGAGAATCCTCTTAATTTCAGGCGTCACGTTTTCACTGATAATATCAATATCCAGGAAAGCAGGATCAGTGTCTGTAGAGTCGATGATTTCAACGCAAGCTTCTATTCTCATTTGTTTTTGTTCCTCTGATAACACTAGCCTGTATTTTTAAACTTTTTGTCAGATGATATCTTATGAACAAGTTTTTCTAATCAATTTTTGATGCTGATTGCTTCCGGAAATAACCTCCATGTTTGTCTATCACGTCAGGATTTTACAAAAAAATAAGAAGTTGTGTTTTCAATATTTTAATTAATGAAATCAAAAATTATCACAATTTCTTTCAAAGTATTTCATTAAACACGTTAAAAATATTGTAAAAAACGCCTTATATATTCATGAAATTTCTGTAATAAAATGAAAAGCAAACAGTGTTCAATTAAACAAACTTTCTTCTTTTTGACATTCTTGAAGATCCTCCTTCATCATTTATGTCCCCCTTCAACATCCAACAGTAGTCTGTCATCATATTTACATTCCATCTTCCCTTATACTCTTCACTGTAACGTCCCAATTTTCTGGAAAGTAGTCGATATGGGAATGCAGAAGCGCATTTTTACACGCATATTACAGCCCAACTTCTTGAAAATTTTCAGCATTGTTTCAACAATATTCCTGTAATTTGGATCTTTCTTATTCCCTAGAATGCTTACGATAACACATTTAAAATCCGTTCATACGTCTTTTTCTGTCTCATTCATCGTTTTTTCAAAATCCTTGTCCTTCATCAGTTTTTTGATTTGAGGACCAACGAAAATTCCAGGTTTTTATTTTTTCGAGTGTGATGAAGGGAAATTTACGTTATGTGTGACTACCACATAATGCTTGTTCTCATCGATAAATCTTCGCAATCAACTCGGGTCGATTGCAAAGAAACTATACGTAATACAAGAAAACTAAGAACAGTTTTGTAATCAGCATAAAAAAAGTGCATTAAGGGCAGTCATTGGTTTTTAATTATCTGATATCATGCAGACTAGTGTAATCAGTGAGGAACGAATCTCGCGCAAACCTTTCGTTTATCTAGGCCTTTTGTCCAAATTTGTCGAGCCACCTACTTACTAATATCCAGTTCGTCAGCGAGTAGTCGAATAGTCAGTTGGCGATCAAGAGTTACAAGGTCGTAATCGTTTCAGGCGTACATACAGATATTGGTCGTCCAGTGTGCGGATTATCTTCGATGTTTTCCAAAAAAAAAAAAAAAAAAAAAAAAAAAAAAACACGTCGAAACCTTTTAAAAATGCGAGAGCGTGATAATGTGTCATTATCGTGCACTTGCTGCAACATTTTACGCGTTTTTCTAACATTTTTTCCCAGTTTGAAACAAAATTTAATGTTTATTCTCTGTTTCATTATTTTCACTTCAGCAACAATGCTTGACAACGAGCGTTTCCTTGCGTGTTTCAACATCAGAAAGTAAAACGAGAATGGCGTTCAGTACGCGGATACGTGACCACTCAAATATCATCGTTAACCAAACAACGAACTTTCAGTCCTGGCTGTTATTGCAGTCGTGGAAATTAATAGCCACATCTTGTAGAATCCAAATACAATCCAGATATTGAAAATCAGATAGAAATTCGATATGAGACATGAAGTTTACCTCTAGGAATCAGGTTCTAATGAAGTACGGATTTTACAAAATTCAAACTTTAAAGAGATAAAACGAATAAAAAAATCATGAAAACAAAAACACAACTAATAGTAGGAATTTACAACTATTTCTCTAGAAATTCACGAATTTGAACTTAAATACTGATAGGTACGTTACTTGTAATATCTACGTGCTTACTCCAAACGGTTTTATAAATCGAATCATAAAGGGTTAAGAGGAGAAAAATGCTGAAAATTAGAGATTTAGGCTCAATTTAGAAAATTCATATTTGGCATGGAATAAGGTTTTAGGATGCAGAGGCTCGCTAAGAATGTCCTTTGTTTTAAATTTAGAACTTTTAAAGATTGAAAAAAGAAGACAAATCATTTTTTTATAGTTCAGTATGAGGCAAAAATTCATCAAGATATACATTAACATTTATAACAAACGGAATTAATTAATTAAAGGCAATTAATTAAATTAATTAAAGGCAAAATTATACCAATAATTATAACAACGAAAATAATAGTAGGAAAATTATTGAAAACTAGGTAAAATATAGATTTCATTTTTGCCTTTAACGAAATTTTTTTTTTTTAATATACTCGATCTGTGTTTTCGAAATTTTAAATTTTTAACTTTTCATTTTTAAAGATTTTTTGGGTATTTTCACGCTCATTCTGAGATTTGTTGCCCGAGCTATCACTTCTTGTCAAAGTAAAATTTCAATTTTTAAAATGTCGAATATATCGGAAAATACATACAGTGCAACCTGCCTAATGAGACCAAACCTTGGCACTGACAAAAGGGGTCACTTTATGAAGGTGATCACCTTACCGGTCAAAGTTACTCTTTCTCGTATAAATCCTACATAACAAATTTTAGGGGTTTCTTGGATGGTAAAATAAGGAAATGTATTAATATATTCAAAATGAGATCAAAATAAAGGGACACTGGTAGATGTGAATAATGTTTTTATTAAATTACCTGTAATTTCCATATGGATTCTATTTTCTTCTAACTAGAATGAACTTATATAAAATATTACTGAATGATGAATTTCACTTACTTTCAAAACTTTAATGTAATGATAAAGACTTTTTACACTTCGAAATAGTAAATAATAATAATAATGATAACAATTTCTCATTTCAAAATTTAAAAAAATCAGTGATTGTCTCTTGTTTTAAATGTCTTTTCATCTTTCTAATTGTCCCTTTCCGTCATTTTTCCAATATTTCTTTTCGAAGTTAGCATTTCTGTGCCGTTCCTTAATGCATATGCTTGCATTTTTTGGAACATATGCAACATCTCTCCCTCAGAAGGAATACCAGTAGTTTGATTTTCTATTTCATTTTCAGCACCTGAAACAGATTCACTTTTTCTGTAATTTAATAAAATTTCAAGGTTTAAATTTTCTGGATAAATAAAAATTTTTGCATGATGGCACATCATTATCGAAATTCAAAATATTCTGCATTTATTATTTAATCATCCGAATGCATCTGGTCAATAAGATGTTGCATGTTGGAAATGCTATCTGCATCAGATTTGTCATGTGCAGCACCATCGCTAGTATCTCCTGAAGCTATGGAGAGAAAAACACATTTACCAAAACACTTAAAAATTGTAGATGTTTCGTTGTGAAAAAAAAATGTAAACACCCCCTACTAACTCCGCAACTAATTATAATAAAAGAAAGCTACCAATACAAATCGATTGGAAATAAAGTCTACCTTTAAATGATGTATATAAAATTTTCTCAGGGGGCCATCTACAAACTAAAACGAAACGAAACTTCGTTTTTTCTTTCAATGGCAACACCAAATTCTGACAATATATTTTAAATCGTCGGCTCAAACTATGCCTAGAAACGAAATTTCAAGTCATTTGGATGATAAGTTTTTGAATTAGAAACTTTCAAAATTTAGAGTTTCGATGTTAAATTACATTTTCATATATTTATTAATATCTCCTGAAATTATAATCCTAATCTGATAATTTTGTGTGAGGTTATAATACTAAAAAACCCAAAGTGAAATAGACTGATTTTTTAATTAAAACAATTTTAAAATAAGAATTATGAATTATGAAATTAATATTTGAAAAAAATATGAATTGCAACCTGCAATTTTTTTTCATAGATTTATATTTATTACATCCTGCTTTATGCGAATTCTCAATTTAAAATTTTTCTTTCAAGTACTTTCGAATTATAATGATAAAATGTCAAACTGATGGTTTAAGGGATCGTCTAAGATGCGCAGAAAAGCATAATTTGAAAAAATGTATTTTACTCATTTTATAGAAATATTTGGGCTGTCAATAGCCGAAACATATTAAGAAAGTGAAATGGTCCCATTGGCAAGAAATAATACATCAATAGAAGTGACATAGTCATTCTGTAGCATTTCATCAATTGAGTACCAACTTCAATTTGGATACAGCCCCTAGATTATGTTCATTTTAAAATAAATAATTTCTCGGAAACTAATCGTACGAATTTCATGAAAATTTGGATTTAGGCTAATTGAAAGGTGTAGAATGAATTTATGGTGTCAAACTTGGGTATCGCTATCGAAAAAAAAAGTTTGGGTTCGTTTTGATATGTAGATGGCCCCCAAAGCAAATTTTATATACATCATTTTAAAGAAGACTTTATTTTCAATCGTTTGGTATCTATAATCTTCTTCTACGATAATCTGCTTCAGAGTTCGCAGGGTTTTTTTTCCCGCGAGTGTACGTACATACAAGATCCCAGGACTCTTTTATCCTCATAATAGCGTCTGAAACACATATACACTTGACTGTTTCATCTGCATATTTATATTCATCACATCTTGAAGCAAGAAATTTTTGTAATACAGCTTGAAAGTTTTAATTACACCTTGGTCAAGTGGATGTAAGTGTGATGTTGTATTAACTGAAAGAAACTGAACATTCACAATGAAAAATGATAAATCCTTAAGATGAGCAGGTCAGTTTCAAATAATGAGTAGGATTTTTCTATTTTTCTGCTTCCCCTAATTGTCTATTATGCATACCCATTATGAGAAATTATTGGCTTTCTTACAAGCTTTACTAATTGCATACCACAAAACAGGTATGTTTTCAGGATTAACAGATATAAAACAATTTGATCTTTCAGCTTTGCCAATCACCGGAGGTTTCAAATTTTTCCAGTTTCACTGCATTCTAGTAACACTGATAGCCCTCCTTTTGAAATTTTCGCATCCTTACATTTATACCAGCCATCATTAGACTGTGCTCAAAAAATAATCTACACTCATCAGCATTATAAATTCAGCAATCATCAGCATTAGCAGTTCTTTCCTCAACATTATCCACTATTTCAACGTCAATATCATTTGATTCCCCAGACAAAATTTTCTCTGAAATACCGTGCTGTTTTGAAAGATTCAAGCAATCCATTTAAAGCTGTAAATTTCTCTACTCGAAGTTTTTTTTGAAAAATCTAATGCTATTTCCTATAGCGTTAGGCCTGAAACTCGTGTATTCATTCTCCGTATTTTTTTTTTTTTAACCATACGAAAATTGACTAGTTTACTTCACGATTATTAGTTTTACGAATTTTACTGCTCCAAGAAACATTTTCATAATCTTCATATCGTTGTAGATAATCAGATTTTTGCTTGTAAATGTTGCTAACACACATTTTACTAATTTAAATTTTTTCTGAAGGTGTCCTATGACTATTAGTTTCTAAAAATTTCAAAAGCTCAATTTTTTCTTTAAAACATAATTACTTATAAGTTTTAGACTTTCTAAGCGCCATTTTTAAGTTTTAAAAAATTACTTTCAGTAGCAAAATTAAGATAATTTTCGCAACATACAGGTTACCACAGAATTTGAATGCACAGGCATAGGGCGAATGAGGAAAATATGTCCCAGGTACTTTCCAACTGAGTTAGTTTTTAATTGTATGCACAAGACTTGTATTTCAGCTCCAATACTGAAAAAAATATCACGTTATAATCATCTGTACAGTAATTTACCACGACATTTAATCTATAATCCATTCGCCAAAACCGAAAAGCGAAAATAAATCAAGTCACGAGGTTTTAGTTGACAATTAATCACGTGAAAGGGCCAAATTCAATTGAGGATGCCTACTTTCAACAGTTGTCGCTCCTTCTCTCTTCCGCTGAACAACCATCATTATTGTCTTGGTTGTGATCTTTCCATCAATCATTCAGTGATACCACCCCTAAACACATTCCCCATATCTGACCATTCTCTTTGGAAGTAGCATCAAAAGGTGTTGGCAATCGCAATGCGCGCATTTTTTATCTAGAAAAGGTGGGGCAAATGCTTAAGATAAAGCCCATACCCGAATGAATGATTCAAGTTCTAAACTGCGCTTTTTGCTCTGATTCCAACATTCTATTTGTTTTGTATGGCTTTTTAGCTTCCATAAACAGACTATAGTGATCAGAAACACATTTTTGTATTGCTTTCTTTCTGTTCATGCAAGAAACTCTCTTATTCAAATGATTTTCTTAGAACTACAAATGTTTCTTTCTTCCACTCTCCTATTGTGTCTTTAGAATAAAGAATTTTCTTCTCAGTATTGTCCTTTTACATCTCAGTACATTGAAAAAGTCTGTATAGTTTAAAATCTTTCGGCATGCAGAAAAATGTATGGCCACATTTTACGGGTTCAAATAACACTGGAAAAGACAGATTATCTGGTCACTTTACACTATAGACAGGGAGTCACATTACCGGACAGTTCCCATGTTATTTTATATGAGTAAAACAAAATTTTGCGTAATCAGAAAACATTGCCCTCACCATGCTTGATTCTTTCGTATGTTATTTAAAAGAAAAGGTTGGGCCAAAAGTCTTTGACAGATTTTAAAATTTAATGGAAAAAAAGCAATTGGTGTACAAAAAGGCTTTATGATCGAAAGTTTTTTTAAGAATATTAAAAAATTTAATTCTAAACTTTTTTCATGGATGATGCTATACCTTGAAATCTGAAAAAAATCTCCAAAAGCTCAAAATAAGCAGTTATAAACCATTATTTTATAGTAAATTGAAAGAAGAGATAATTATCAATCGAACTGCTATTTTAATTATACTCTCAGAGAATTCAGTTATTAAAATGTAAGGGGTGTTCTCTCGCTCTGTTTTTTCGACGACTCTGCAATGTAATACTGTATTCCAACGTATAAAATGAAATTTACTACAACTTGGATTCATGTTATAAATAGTGCACACCTTTAAATATTGTAGCAGATCGAATAAAATATATGGTCTGCGACTGCTTGTTTTCGATGCTTTTTTATTATTTTTCTAAGCATTAAAGTTTTGACGCCATCTATTGGCAAATTTTTAACCAAACATTTGTTTAAACAAAACATCATCAGACGCATTTCGTCCAAATCGCACACCTTTAAGCCAGTTACTTAATTTTTATTGTATTTCAAAATGTGTCAAAGATTTTTGGACCAATTTTGCAAAACGGAACGTTAGTCAAAAGTTCGTCTTCTTTTTGGTAATTTTTCGTGCTAAACTGGTCATATTGTAGCCTAGTGCCTAGGTACTCTTTTACAAGGGTCTTCTAGTGTCGAGTGAGTTTTGAGATCGGGCAATCACGGCGTCTTGAATTCTAACATTTTTGAGCAAATGAGACCTATTCTGTATCTTTAAGCTTCGCAAAGCACGTGTGAATATCCGGAAATTTGATCGTCGCGGTTATTTTTGCAATAGTACGATAATTAGATATCTGTGGTTGCGTAGTTCGGATATATAGTGGGTAAGAGATGTAATCGTGGGATTGTGAGCGTATTCTGCCTTCTTGGTGGTCAAGTTCCCCACTTGTTCAAGCGCAATTTCCCTTTAGCTGTTTCGGATAGAATCAACGGCTGTGATTTTCGCCAGCGTGGTAAGAAATTAGCTTCGTATTTTCGAATAAAGGATGATTGGAATCCAGTGGGTTCCATTTTTATAGAGCTATTATAGTATTTATACTGGTATTTTATAGTGAGTTAAAATGACTTTCTTAGGTTCTTGCAGAACAAACAGTAAGACCAATTTTGATTAGAGTTAAATGATTTGAAATTTAATAAGTCTTCTGGGAAAGGATTCTTTTCATCTCTTAGTCATTAATAGGAGCTTAATTTTGTTCCCCTATATTTAAGTCTGCGAGCTCCACTGCCAAATTCTCTGTTTATCGTTTTTAATAAATTGTTGTGTTTTTACTAAGCCCCGTGTTAGGTTCTCATTTCAAGTGAACGGCCCAGAAGGGTACGTCATAACAAATGTGCATGTATACAGTGAGCAAAAAAAGTATTTGCACACCAGGTAAATTTGTTGTAGCATATGTATAAATAAATAAAAAGCAACAAAGAATTAATAATGCCAACACTTTTACAAAACAAATAGACATATTTAACATCTGACTTAATAATTATATTTAAAATATGAAAGCATAAAAAAATAGTATTTGTACCGCCAAAAAAATATTTCACACTAGCAATAAAAATAGAAACAGAGGAACTATTTACAAGTTAAAAACAGTGCTAATACTTAGTATGCATGCCCTTTGCTTCAATTACAGCTTGTAATCGTCTGGGCATTGATTCTATTAATTTGTGACATGTTTCACTGCTGATTTGTAGCCATTCTTCCTAAGAGCTTGCTTCTGATTTGTTAGAAATTTTCTTATTCCTTATTTTCACATCCAAAATATGCCATAAATTTTCATTCGAATTGAGGTCTGGTGATTGTGGTGGCGTTTTCAATTGATTTTTTACATTATAAAGCAACAATAACCTTGTAATATATGCAATGTGTTTCGGATCGTTATCCTGTTGGGAATAATATGAATTAGGAATTCCTAATTTCATAGCACTATTAGATAAATGATCTCGCAATATATTAATATATTGTTTAGCATTCACATTGCCTTCAATAAAGGTCATTTCGCCAACTCCGTTAAAAGACATGCATCTCCAAATCATTAAATGACCACTGCCATGTTTTACAGTTGGTTTTAAGTTTTTAATTTGAAGAGAAGCATTTGGCTTTCACCATACAGTTTTCTTACCATCTGAGCCAAAAATATTGAACTTGCTTTCATGAGAAAAAATAACAGTTTTCCAAAACTTTTGTGGTTTGCTGACATAAGCTTTTGCAAATTCAAGTCTTTTCACCCTATTTGTTTCACAAATAAATGGTTTTTTTCGAGGGGCTCTTCCTCGAATATTTGCATCACGAAGAATATTTCTAATTGATTGTGGTGTAACTATTGTTCCCGACGTTGAAGCGACATCAACAGCCAATTCTCAAGCACTTAGAAAAGGGTTTTTTGAAGATTCTTTTATAATGGCTCTCCTTTGCCTGGTATTTAGGTTTCTTGGACGCCCAGTTCGCGGCTTATTTATTGTCGAACCAGTTTCTTTTTTCTTCTTAATTACATAACGAACACTAGAAAAGTTTAGATTTAATTTTTAACCTATTCCTCGGTAACTTAATCCAGAATTGTGAAGAATTATAATCTTCTCACGGGTAGCAACAGACAGTGCACACGTTTTCGGCGTCATTAGAACAAAAGCTCCCCATAATCCCTGCTACAGTTCATATATTACGGGACTTTAAAGTGCGGAGCTAATGTACTGTAGGACTAATATGCTAAACATTTGCATAATGTTCACATTTAATGACTTTTTTAACAGTCAATGCTTCTTGTGCAAATACTTTTTAGGTATGAGAAAATATTAATTTATTTTTTAAAATGTGTAATATTACTGTTTAAGGAAAATGGGTAGTTATTTTTATTTTCTTCTTATTTAAATAAATGAATAATTAAGAGAATAGTATCAAATTTGCTTTCTATGGTTACTTATGCAAAAAATCGTTTTGCTTTAAAATTTGCAATGACGGCGATAGAAAATATGTAAACTGTGAATTTAGCCTTGAATTTACAAGTTTAAATTCATCTATATACACTGATAAAGAAAATTATGGGAGCAAGCGAAAAAGTGAAGAGAACAGTGCAAAACAGAAATGCATGGGCATAAAATGGATAGTACACGTGTAGCAACGCGCATTACATAAAAAAAGACGCAAAAAAATGGTAAAGGAGCTTTTATTTTTTGAAAAGATGAAAAGAACATGAAAAGATGGTTTAGGGCAATAATTTGGTTTCATGTACATCATAAAAAAAGTATTGTTTAGAAATGATGCAAGATTTTTAATATGGCATGTGGTCTCCTCGAACAGCTAAGACTGCTGCACACCGGTTTTCCATGGATGCGATGAGGTTATCGATAAGACTTGGGGAATACTGTTCCAGTGCTCATGAATTGCAATCTTCATGTCCAGGACAGTAAAAGGAGGCCTCGGTCTCGCAGCAATGCATGGTCTGAGTATGTTCCAAACAAAATTAAATCACCAATTGCTGCAACATAAAATACGACATAAGGTCTCGGTATCTCGTCTGTATTACTCCGGACCGTCAAAGTGCCATTCCGAATGATATGCAGGCCCGTACGCCCACCTATGCTGATTCCAGCCAAGAGCATCAAGCCACCTCATCTGTAATGTGATCTTTCACGAACGAATGTGGGATTATTTTTAGTGCCTCTTTCTATCCATGCCAAAACGCATCAGATGTCACATCCAGACTGAATCGGGACTCATCTGTAAACAGAATTTCACTCCAACAACGTTGCCTCCAAACTTGATGTTCAGTTCCCCACCTTCTTTGGACCGCACAGTGGCTTGAGGTCAACGGAATACAGTCCATTGGTTTACTTGCATAGAGACCACCATGAAGCCTACTTCGGACTGTTTGGCTGGTCACCCTTCGTCCTTTGGCCAAGGAGACCTGTGTTTGCAGCTGAGTAGAATTGCCCGTACCGTCTCGACGGGCTTTTAACAGGATATATCTGTCATCAATTTCTGTGTTAGCACATTTTCGACCTTGAACTTGTCGATGACTATCATTCCAAGTGTCTTGGAATCTATTCCAAAGCCTTTAATGGACACTTCTTGCGACTCCAACAGCGTCCACTACACTTCGTTGTGTTTCCCCAAATTCAACTGTCCCAATAACACGCCAAGCCATGGATTGTGGTAAATCATCTTGTTGTGACATTTTGAAGCCACCTTTTCTCAAAACACAAGCTGAGGAATTGAATTTTACAACTGAAGCAGTGAAACAGACGTTTCTGCAAAGTCGCGATTTCTACACTTATCACCTTTTTCCAGTTTTTGATGTCATAAACTTTAATTTACGTGTGAAGTTTTCTTTATCTGTTTTCTACAGCACTTTAAATTATGGATGTTTTATTTTACGGTACTTATCGGTGTAAATATTTGCGTAATTTCGTTAAAACCATGTGCTCCCCTAATTGTTTTGAGCAGTGTATTTCGTTTGGGAAAATCGACCAGCATGAAGCCTTCTAATATACTAATGTTATAAAGAAGAAATATTTATTTCTTTTGTAGGAGGAAATATTGGGAACTGCTGAATCACTTTTAAAAGTAAAAGAAAAAAAATGATGGTGACAGTCTCTGCAGAAGCAAAACACGTTTTAAAATAGCCTTTTTTTGTAATACTGAGGGTGTTACATATTTAAAACTTGACATAGTGTTTTTTAAGGGGACAAGGGACTTTTAAAACCTTAAAAATCAATATTTTATTTTTTGTAAATTTCGCTTTAAATATTATTCAAGGGTACATTATATGCATTATGGCAAGCGTTTATCACAAAAAAAAAATGAAAAAGAATTTTTTTTTTTTTTGACAAAAAAATTAATTTTACTTGTTGTCTTAGAAGTCTTCTAAATGCCCCCTTCGCGTTCCATATCAATGAAAATCCCCAATTTTTTTTTATAAAAGTTTGGTTTATATAGATAAATAAAACTGTGCATCAAATTTTATATTATTTGAATATAAAAATTAAAAAAAAATTTTTTTGAAAAATTTTCAAAAAATTTTAATTTCTTTTTATTACTTTTATTCAAATATATAAAATTCGATGCACAGTTTTATTTATATAGATAAACCAGACTTTTATAAAAAATATTGGGGATTTTCATTGATATGGAATGCGCAAAGCCGCATTTCGAAGATTTCTAAGATGACGCGTAAAATTCTACTTTTTCCCCCAAAAAATTTTTTTGTTTCATTTTGTTTTGTGATAAATGCTTACCATAATGCATATAATGTACCCTTGAATAACATTTAAAGTGAAATTTACAAAAAATGAAAAATTGATTTTTAAGGTTTTAAAGGTCCCTTGTCCCCTTAAAGAAATAAATGCTCACTGAAAACGGTTTCTAAAAAAAGCGAAATATAAAATGCTGAAATGAGTAGAAAAGATTCTAAAAACGCTGAAAATTATAACTTATATCAAAATGTTAATAATAAAGACTTGAAATATTAAATGACAGTTATTTATAAAAGCAAATGTTTGCGCATAATAGTTATGATAAATTTGAAATTTAAAAGGATAAATTAATCAAAAAATGTTATGCTTGTTAGGAATAGAAGTAAAAGTACGTTATTTAAATATTGGATTGAAACTCCACATAGCTGTTGCTTACTCGCACAGAAAGTTTTTTCAACATGGAAAATTTAAAGTGGGAAGTAGGCTGAAAGCATACTTAAAACAACGATTTATTTGGAAATTGCGAGGGCTATAGTTAGAAACTTGAAATTTTACATGGGTAAACTTTTAAAACATAAATGCTCTCACAAAGTAGGTTATAAGATATTCGAAATTTAAAGGGCTGAAATGTTTTTCACAATCATCTAATGGGTTATTAGGATGAAATTTCAAGAAATTGCGTTTTAATTAATAATATTTAAACTTTCTACGGAAATATAACTTCTTCCTAATTTTAATAGGCACACAAATATAATCTGTCCCTAATGTTAGTAAGCACACTAATATCATTTGCAATATTTCAATCACAAAGCCACGGATTGTGATAACTTTTCAATAATATAAAACAAAACTTATTTTCTGGTTGATTAACTCAATAGTTAGCAATAACATTAATTAGAGACTAACTATTGGGTTTTAAAATCCCATCTTCTGCTTCTATAGAACTTAAATTTTAAAAAATGAAGCTAACATTGTTCATTTTCAAAGGAACTGGCACTTTAAAATATACATTACACAGAATATCAATAATCGATGTCTATGATATCTTAAAATTTCACATCGAAACTTGATCTGTTAGTACCACCAGAATGACGAATTGACGCCCTTTTCTGATCGTATCGTACCAAGATATCACGAAGCAGATAGTAATATTTTCACTGTACTAATCTAAATATGCAACATATTAAAATTTCTTTCCGAAATTCAATGATGCGATAGTGCAACTAAAAGGAAGAATTGGCGCCCCGATTTTCTCATATCTTATAAAGATATCACGAAACAGACTGAAGCATTTATACAAATCTGTAACTTTAATCATTAACATTTTATGCTCAAAATTGAAAACGAAATAGTACCGCCAAAATAATGAGTTGGCGAACCGTTATGCTTGTATAGTACTCAGATACCACGAGCAGACTGAAACACTTAAATCGTATTAATCGAAAGAGAGACATATTAAAATTTCATTTTGAAATTCGATGACCAGATAGTACCGCCAAAATAAGAATTGGCGCCTCATTCTGCTCATATCGTTCAAAGATATTACGAGGCAGATTGTAATATTTGTAATGTACTATTTGAGATATGCAACTTATTAAGATTACATTTCGAAACTCGATGACGAGATAGTACAGCGAAAAGGAAGAATTTAAGCCGCGTTCTGCTTATAGCTAACCACGAAATCCCAAGACAAACTGAAATATTTGCACTGTACTAGTCGAGATATGCAACATATTAAAATTTCATCCCGAAACTCGATGACATGATAGTAACGCTAAAATGACGATTTGGTGCTCCCTGCTGCTAATATCATACCAAGATATGCATCGACAGATCAGTCATGTATATTTTGTTAATAATCTTGTCCTACATCATAATTTTATTTTGAAACAAGGTGACGTAATAATTTTTTCTCTGCCCGCCGCTTAGTCTATGATGGCTAAACACAGAATTTGAAAGGCCGACTACTAGATTTTTGGTACTTTTAACTTTCCTTTACGTAAGAAACGAGAATGACAAATTATGCATCAATAATAGATTACAAAAGCACTTCCATGACTTGCAGAATTCTTTAACGAAATTTAGCTGCTTAATACTGTAAAAAAAGTAAATATTTTAGAAAAGTCATAACACTTTTGAAAACCAGATTACGGTCCCTAAACGGAAAAGTAGTTCAATTCTTTTGTGCAGTCCTGTATTTCATCTAAAAGTTTGTATATTATTCTATACATAGTATGATTAAGCTTAGTATACTAAGAAAATGCATAACAGATTGAAAATTCACCTTCACCAATTTCTGCCACTATACGGAGACATACTTGAATTATTTTGTACAGACCTGTATATTACCAACAGATTTTTATATGCCGCACATATTAAGCTAAAATTTAATTCAGGCTAAAACGTGGTTAAAACTACTGAAATCACACTTCCACACATTATTATCCCTGGGAGGTCTTGTATTCAGTTCTTTGCGTGGCCCTGTATATGATTTCATTTATATTATACAAACATCTCTTAGTATACTAAATATAGTCCAGCTTGAAAGAGCATAACTCAATTAAAAACAGCTTTTAAGTCATCCACGCTGACACTCCGCAAAGCATACAAACTCTTTTGTGGAGCCTTGTATATGATCTATATCAGTTATACACACAGCATACTAAGCAAAGATTTGATTAAACTTAAAAACGCATGTCATAAACGAAATCACACTTCCAGCAATTATCGCCAATAAATAGATACATTACTGTTTCCAAAATTTTTGTGTGTCTCTGTAAATGAACGATAAATGCTATGCATAACATGTTATACAAAGAAGTATATTGTAGTAAGCCTCAGTAATGTAGTATATCAATTTCATTATATTTGATATAGTGTAACAGAACTAAAATACGCTGCAAACCGTTTTTTCCCATGACACTATTATGTAAAGGACTTCTTTTGCGGGGCCCTATAAAAGAATAATAAGTACTTTGGCTCCTATATTGTCCAGAATGCATAGTTTAGTGCACTTCATAAATGCATATAAATTTCATTACGTTTGAAATTGCCAGCATCATTCAAATAAATTTGAAGAAATGTTTCACATTGAGCGTAATGCATTGATATACTTTTGACTGTTCCTGCAGATGAACTATAAATTCTACGCACTTTATTTTCAATAGATATCGTATTATTGTTAACGTCAATAACATACAAAATTCAGGGAGATTCGAGTATATTTACGAGTGTTAGAGCTCGTACAGACTGGAGACAATCCAAATTCACAAACACTTTTAAACTATGTTGGAAAGTGTTAAAAACTATTATAATATTTTATTAAATTATTGCTGAAACATTATAAGAAAAATATAAATTAACACATTTTATTGTTAAAATGCTGTTCTGTTTATAAAAATTATACTTAAGTTATACTTAAATTATATTTAAGTTATTTACAATAACAAAGCATTTAAATGGCCGACAATTGGTCCAATGATGGCCGAACACAAGAATTGAGTGGCCGACTACTAGCGACTTTGCTACTTTTAAGTTTAAATTTTTATAAATAAAAACTGTGAGCATTTTTTTTAAAAACAATTCCTGAAACAGTAAAAGAAAAGTATACATTAACATGTGTCACTGTTAAAAATGTTGTATTCTTTTTTTAAATTCCGCATTGAGCTATTTACTAAAAGAAAGCGCATAAGTGGCTGACTATTGGTGCTTTTACCCTATAAGGAAATGTTTGTCTTCAAAATGTTCGTTTATACGCATATTAAATTTTCTTAACGATTCAAAAAAGATATGCATAATACAATCAACATTTAAATATAATTACGCATAAAAACATGGTGATAAAACTAGAAATATATATTTGAACGAGCGATATCACGAGAGGTTACTTTTGTTTATAACATAACCATACACTGCATACATTTTATTTTCTATTCTTATGATATTGCATTGGAACATAAAATTACTGTTAAGCCACTATTTACCAATAGATTTATTTACTTTACGCTATAACAAGCATTTAATGTGTTAATTGTATTGAATTTTGTTGAGATTAAATCAGAATGAGTTGTTCAATTGTTTAATCTTGAATTACAAAAAAAAAAAAAAAAAAAAAATATTAAATACAAACCATAAATAAATAAGAAATTAAAAACCGGCATTAAAACACGAATACCTAACTAGTAAATCTGCAGATCAAGAGCCTCAACGTCATCTCTGCAACTTATTGTTTTAGCAAATTTTGCTTAATATTAATCTTTCTACAAAAACAAAATGTAAACTTTTAAATTACACAAACATTTATAGAAGGAGAAAAAAATATTTCGATGGTTTCAGACATTAGAAGCGTTAAATTAAACACGTTGTTATGTAATGATATTCTGAAATTCTCACGAGCTACTTATTCTAGTAATTTTTATATAATAAAGCAAATTTCTTCAAGGGGGTGCCCCCCCCCCCCCTGAACCCCCCGTTGTGTAATTTATTTTGCATTTAAAATTTTCTATTGATTGAGTTAATGATTATACTATATCTTAGATTCATTTTTACACTGCGATTTATAAGGATAAGCAACAATTTGGTCAAGCCTTTTACGTTATCCTAATATCCATACAGCAGTATTTACTTGCCTGCTAACCACAAACATCTGTATCTAATGGATAAAGAACTTTTGGAAATGTAAACTGAGACATCTAATTTAGAAATCTAATAATAATTTTGATTACCATTCTGCAATATTTATATCTAAGATCTAATCTAAATATCTAAAAATGTACTCGATAGCATTAACTTACTAAAATCACCCTAAAGTAGGGGGAGTTCTAAAACTAACGGTTAATAATTCATCATCGTGTCCACTTCCAATTGACTAAATAGATAAACGTGATATGGCGCCGTTAAGTATTTCTTGTGATAGCCTTTTAATAGTATCCACATTTAATTTAAAATCGTGATGTTACAAACACCGTTGAAATTTGATGCACACCTGTGTTCAGGTCAAATTACGAAAGGTTAACTAACCTTTTATTTCCCTTAGCCGGGCATTTTGTTTCATTTTTCGTAATAGGGATTATTTTAATAATTTATTTTACACTCTACAAGCTGTTACACGGGACGTTGTTCACGTAGCATTAAAATAGAGATAAATGCATTAAATAAAACATTTCACTCACCACCAGACATGGCAAGTCTCAGGCTTTTTGCACAACACTATATTACCTTACAGAAAATGTTGTTCTTTTAAATCGCGCAAATGTTTCAATTAAATGAAGTAACATTTTTTGTATTAAAATACTGGTATCCAGAACGCCGGAGGCTTGGCAGCCCTGCTCCTCTTAATAGAAACATATATAGTTAACCAACACTTTATCACATTTTATAGGAAACAATACGGAATTTCTTATTTGTATGGCCTTACATATACCTCAGTCATAAAAATGTAAAATTTTGTGCCAATTAATATACGCAATTGCGAAAATGAAATCGCAACCAATGAGAAAAGGAAGGCCAAGTAAAATCGTGTAAATCGAGGAATCTTTCTTCGTAGTGTGGGAAAATACCACTACAAAAATTAATTTAGGTGGTATTTGGTGTGAAATGTTTATATGTATTCATTCCTGTCCTATTTATCTTTTTTATTATTTGTAATTTGCTGCATTTTCCCTTTGAAAATCTTACAAATTAAAATGAACTCTTTGGGAGAAATTGTTATTCCTTTTTTTTTTTTTTTTGGCAACAATAAAGTTTATAAAGTTTAATAGAATAATGTCAGTTTATTCTGTATGAAAATAACGAACTTTTTCCTTTATAATCAAAATAGTTGAATACATAAATAAAAATATTATTCTATATAGTATATAAATACTATTTTCATTTCTGCGTTTAAATCAATCTATATGCAAATATCTATACAAAGGCATTCCTTTTAACTTTGATTTGACTTTAAAAACCATACATACTTTCACATTTATGATATTTTTAGATGAGATATAGTTGCTACGCAACGGTTAAAAGAAAAAAAAAAGAAATATAAGTAAATTCATAAAATAAAATGTTTTATATTATTCGAACACATGTATAAAATTCCATCATAAGTTATACACCTAATTTAAAAGCTCTGACAAATGTTTTGACAAAATTGCAAACTAATAGGAATAATTTACTACTCTTATTTAAAAATTTCAGCATCAAAAATTTACCATTTAAATCCATTTTTTATATGAGCCATTTCTTTCAACAAATGAAAATTTGAAAATCGTCTGACTTGCCATTGAAAAGCATTACAGAGCAAAATAAAATGTTCTATATTTCCCGAACGAATGAACCAAATTTAACCAAAAACCATACAGCTAAGTCCGAGTACCTCATCAACATGCCACATTAATTTCAAGCCGATCGGATGCTTTTTGCGGCAGTTATCGCGGAACAGACGGACAGACAGACAGACAGACAAACGGAAATCAAAACTTTTCGTGTCTCCACAGTAAGCCTTCACTGACGTTTCGGCAATAACGAGTAAATCGACAAATGTTGACACGAAGAAAATTAATTGAGGTATCAGCACTTGTTTTTACCAGTAAGTATCAATGGAAAAGCTATAACGTCACACGATGTGTTTTTAAATATTGCAGCTGAGATGTGCCATTGAAATTTGGAAATTGTTGCGCAGGATACCTTTTTCACAAAAGAAGCAAGTTCAGATTACGTGATTTGTAGAACAGTGCATTGTTCCTTTCTTTAAAGTAGCGATAAAAGCAGCATCAGTGCTCTCTACAATCTTCTAACCTTTTGTATCGCACAACTCGCTATATTACATTTTTACTTTCTTCTATCTATAATATAAGAAAATATTCCAATCGAAATGTTTTTCGACTTCGTGTTTTCGACTAATTTACACGTTTCAGGGGGCAGAGGTCCTGAAAAACATGTTTTTACAAGATTTCTGTCTGTCTGTGTGTGTGCCCGTGTGTGTGTCCTCTTTGTATCATCGGAAAATGTACGAAATTATGCATATAATTGAACCAAACTTCATACGTTTTTCACTATGGACGTCAGGTCCAAGTTGAAAAAGTGGATATTCCCTCGGACGGTGGCGCTGTGATAGTGACTTTTATGAGATTTTCGGGACGGGATAGTGATAGACCAAGCTGTTGTGCTGTTGTACACACGTTGCTTAGAATTCGAAGGCTTCGCAGGTGCGGGATGACGGGAAGCCGTAGATGCGTGAGGAAATAATAAAAGATTCGACTAACAAGAGAAAATGTGGGGAAACAAATCATACTGAATCACCCAAGTGTTCAATATAGGTTTAATTTTAGAGTTCGAATACGTTATATTTTCAGTATTAACATGTAGGAGATAGAAGAATGTTTTTGAAATGGCACATCCTACTAGTTCAAAATGTAATGTGTTACAGGGCAAAGTACTAGAAAAAGTAGCTACTACTACAGTTTTGCTACTGGCAGTACGCTAGTTCCGACTACAATTATATATCATACAGCACGATAGTGCTGTATAGTAGAGCTCAGCCGCATCTTTTACGTTTTGAAACATGATGAAAAGACAACAACTCAATTACAATCCAAACCAAAAAACATTCAGTGATGAATAATGGCTTGTTGGAAAGCTCTTAATTTAGCGATGTGCCTTTCGAAAGTCGGGTCAAAAAATATCCAATATTAAGGGAATGGCACTCATTTAAACTTTGCATAGCACTATACCTTCCATAATTTAACATCATAGAAATATTTCCTTTTAATTTTCTAATTAAATCTTTTCTTTTGTGTTGCCACACCCTAAAAAATAGCACAATAATTTAAAAAAAAAAAGGATAATACGCGTACTTTGTTTTTATAAGTCAATAAAAATTCAGATTCTCCTGACATATTTTTATATTATAAATCTGCGTCATTCTAAATAGAAAATGCACATTTTTCATAAATATATATAAATTGTAGCTAAATGTGTCATAATAGTTTCTGAAGTCAAAACAGCTACTATAATATTTGTATTTCAATTACGGAAGGATAATTTAGGAAAAATATAGTAAAAAAATAGTTTGCTAGATATGACGTCATGATATGATTTTCTGAAATTAATCCTTATTGCTATCATCCATAAAATGGAAGTTTTATTTGTAAGTTATACGAAAGAAATTTTTGGTAAATGCTAGGTCATTTGGTTTAAATTTCTAAAAATCGCATATTTTCAATTTTTACACAATCGAGTGGGTGGGAAATGTACTTTCAAATGCAGTTTGTTTGAAAACTGTATCTCAATGTACTAATTTTTTATGGCTTTTAATTTAATTTTTAAGCACGATTTCTTTTAAATATATCTCTATTGCATGCAGGCTATGTTATGGAAGAATAATGATCCATTATTACTTAAAGCAATATAAATAGCATCAATATAATAAAAATGTCTCCAGCTAATATTCCGTAACAAACTTATAAAATGAACAATGAAATAAAATAAATAAAAGAAACCTTTAACATATATGTAATCGCAAAAATTTCAAACTTTACACCGTTGAATACCATGGAAGATGTACTTCCAAATATAATTTGTTTGAAAACTGCCTATCATTTTACGAATTAGGAGTTTTAAGCGCTTTTAAAATTAGTGTTAAAATTTCTAAAAATCTATAAGCAAAATCAAAATAGAAAAAAAGAAAAGAGAAAGCTAACCATTTTTTCGTGAAATAAGGAAGAAATAAATAAAAATGTGAATTACAGAAGAAACATAAATAAATGGGAAAAAACGATTTTAAATTATTTCTCGGTTCTACAACTTTACATTTTCGACATTTTCGATCTTGCTTTCGCTCATTTTATCCTTTGAAATTTTTATAGTATCAGATAAAATGAAGGCCTAAGAACAAAAAACTGAGGAATAAAACATAATTTTACACATTCATCTTCACGAAGCAACCTAATCTAAACTAGAAAAAATCTTCTGCTTACAAATAGTCATCTGCAAATATTAGATCATAGATTTTTTTATTACTAATATTTAACCAAGGAGTCTGGGCAAAATCAGATTTAAGTTTTTTACATGAATCGATAGAATTATTGGCTTATATTTAGAACAAGTAAATTTGAACAAGAAACACCGATTTTCATATAACTTTTTCTTAAAAATGACGCGCTTAAAATCTTTCACAAAGCCACTATAGCTAGAAAAGAAAGAAAAATGTCATTTGATAAACATTTATTTTAATTCACAAATCTGAAATGTTTCTTCTAGATTTGCCAAATGACGTCATTTTTATCCAATTTCGTTAAAATTATTTCATGTGGTTATCAGCAGTTTCTAAATAAAAATCAAATTTTAAAAAAACGCAATGCTTTTTATAAATGAATTTTGGAAATGTATATCTAAATTTAATAAACTTTTAAACCACATTATAATATTGTTTATTAATTGAAATTCAGTATTCGATCAAATTTATGTTAGTTTTGTCGAAATGTATAATAAAACTCGATTTACACTTCCAACAAAAAAAAATCGTAAGATCGCGTGCAATTTAAATGCAACGCAGCGGGTTGCTATGCCAACTAGTTTTATTAAAACTTGAACACTCGGAAAATAAATATTTTTATTTTACTCCATGTATTCATGTTATTTTTTATTGAAACAATTATAAAACAATAAGCGTGACATATTTTACGATGAAGTTGATATGATATTTTAAAAAATGTTGATATTCGAGATGATGCTATTGCCTAAATAAATATTTTTTTGTTGTGTATAAAGAAATAGTATTGTGAAATATTATTATGAATTATATTCAAAATTACAGAGTTTTGATAACTATTTTATGAAATCAATGCAAATATACTAAAAATAAAAACGCAAATTAATATTATACAAAAAATATTTTTTCAAAACCGCATTTTAAACCACATACATGAAATTGTAAGGGTCTCTTAGCACTGAAATAAACATTGCCATTTTTGAATCAGCGAAAAATGAAGTTAAAACTTAATTTTTCTTAATAATAAAAAATATTTTCAATTCAAAAAACAGTAAATTGAATTTTTTTTTGCATGTTTACGATTAAATAATAATTAAAGACAAAAGAGATTCGTGTTTAAAAAATAGCAAGTCACAATACTTGGCGCGGTTTGTAAAACAAATTTGGTACTTTTCCACTATAGGGGGCCTTGCGTTTTTTCAAAAAGCTTGGTGCAATTCGGGCGTCAGAAATTGTGATTTGTTACCAAATGACATAAAATGTTACGAAAACAAAATTAATGGACTTTTTTTGTTTATTTATGTATTTTAAATTTACGTCTATTATTAATGTTTTTTATATACAATTTACTTCTATTTCTATATAAAATTAGATAAATGGCGTCTTTATGTTAAATAAATTGTATAAACCTTGAAAAAAAAGTCCTTCCGGCCAGTGCCGGGAGGAAGAGGTAGCTTTCATAATCCTTATTTAAAAAAAGCCAAATTATATCATTCAAACACACGAAGCTCAATTTAGTGGAAACCGAATATAGGAGATTCAATACTAATTTTTATCAATATAATGAATGAGAATTTCGCGAAATTAGTCAGCTTTATCCAAGCTGCTTTCTTTGAAGTAACATATATTTGGCTGCCAAATTCGGCAATTTTTAAAGTGCCTGTCATTTTAAGACAACATGGTGGATGAGGCTAAGCAGTGAACTCGGTCGAGACCTTAGTAATTGCTGTGCACATGCTCACTCACATCGGAATCGGTTAATATATAGGAGTGCTGTCGCATGCAAAAAATCAGATTTTTCAAAATGTCACCCGCAATAGAAATTGAAACTGCTATATCTGAGCCATTTTTTAAGGTAAAGACAAACAAAAAATGCTCCTGAATCCTTATATCAAGGTCAAATACTTAAGAAAGAAACCTTTTTCAATTTCTAATTTTTTTGCACCTCACTTTAAATATATATATATATATTTTAATTTAATGGTCGCCATTTTGAAACAAGATGGCTGATGAATCTGGCCAGCGAACTTGGTCGAGGTGTTGATGTATACTATCCACATGCCTTCTTACATCGAAATAGGCGAATACGTGTGTTATCGCGTGACAAATACAAGATCGTTTCAAAATGTTAGCCATGCTAGAAATTCAAAGTGCTATAAATCAACCATTTTTTTAGATATAAACAAAAGAACAAATTTTCAGAAACAAAAACTGCTCCGGAATCTTTGTATCAAGGCCAAACACATAAAAAAAAATCTTTTTAATTTTCCAATTTTTTAATACCTCATTTTAAATTTAATTTTTTTTAATGGCAACCCTTTTGAAACAAGATGGCGAATGAAGCTGGCCAACGAACTCGGTCAAGACATTGGTATGTACTATGTACAGACCAAGTTACATCCAAATCGGTTCATAAATACGCCTGTTATCGCGTGACAAATATGAGGTCGTTTTAAAATGTCAGCCACAAGAGAAATTCAAAATGCTATTACTCAGCCATTTTTTTTAGATATAGACGAAAGAAAAACTGTTCCGGAATCTTTGTATTAAGGTCAAACACATACAAAAAAAATCTTTTTCCCTTTCCAATTTTTTTGGTATCTCATTTAAATTTTTTTATTTTTTAATTTTTTTTATCGGCCGCCATATTGAAACAAGATGGCGGATGAAGCCGGCCGACGAACTCGGTCGAGATATTTGTATGTACTATGTACACACCAAGGTACATCCAAGTCGGTTCATAAATACGCCTGTTATTACGTGAGAAAAATCAGGACGTTTCAAAATGTCAGCCACGCTAGAAATTCAAAATGCTATAACTCAGCCATTTCTTAAGATATAGACGAAACAAAAACTGCTCCCGAATCTTTTTATCAAGGGCAAACACATAAGAAGAAAATATTTTTTCAATTTTTAATTTTTCGGTACCACATTTCAAATTTAAATTTTTCTTAAAAATTTAAATGGCCACCATTTTTAAACAAGATGGCGGATGAAGCTGACCAACGAACCCGGTCGAGACATTGGTATGTACTATGTATAAACGAAGTTACATCCAAATCGATTCATAAATACGCCTTTTATCGCGTGACAAAATTCAGGACGTTTCAAAATATCAGCCACGCTAGAAATTCAAAATGCTATAACTCAGCCATTTTTTAAGATATAGTCGAAACAAAAACTGCTCCGAAATCTTTGTATAGAGGTCAAATACACAAGAAAAAATATTTTTCCATTTTCAATTTTTTGGTACCACATTTCAATTTTTAAATTTTTAAAAAAATTTTAAATGGCCGCCATTTTTAAACAAACTTTCGGATGAAGCTGGCCAACGAACTCGGTCGAGAGATTGGTATGTACTATGTACACACTGAATTACATCCAAATCGGTTCATAAATACGCCTTTTATCGCGTGACAAAATTCAGGACGTTTCAAAATGTCAGTCACGCTAGACAATTCAAAATGCTATAACTCAGCCATTTTTTAAGATATAGACGAAACAAAAACTGCTCCGGAATCTTTGTATAAAGGTCAAATACATAAGAAAAAATATTTTTCCATTTTTAATTTTTTGGTACCACATTTCAAGTTTTAAATTTTTTTAAAAATTTTAAATGGCCGCCATTTTGAAACAAAATGGCGGATAAAGCTGGCCAACGAACTCGGTCGAGACATTGGTATGTACTATGTACACATCAAATTTCATCGAAATCGGTTCATAATTACGGGAGTTACAGTGTGACATAGGTCAGATATATATATATATATATATATATATATATATATATATATATATATATATCAATTTTGAACGGAGGGTGGTTTCGGGGTCTGGGGTCATGATCGATGAAAATATACCAAAATTTTTTGAAATCGCTTTCCTCCGAACGGCTGCAATAGGTAGCTTTTTTGTAAAGAAAGCTACCTAAAATACTTGTGTATATGAAATGAAACAGTGAAATAGGTTGCCATAAAATATGTTGCCAAATTTCCTTCTCCGCCAGGTGTATTTTCTCTATTTCGCTAACATCCCTATACTGAAAAAGTACCAGAAAAATCTTTGCACGTTCAGAATTGAAATAAATGCGCAATAGCATACATTTTAGTATACAGTTGGTATAACGTAAAAGTAGCGAAAGGTCTCCAAAAAACTTTGTCCGAAATTACGCCAATTCACTGTAAATTAGTGTTGAATAGGTTCGCTTTAAAAACACAGAATCAATTTATCCCTTTTTTAACTCGTAAGCACACGCCCTGGTGTAAATCTCATCCCACTCACAGTTTTTCTTCCAAAAGAAACGATAAATTTCTCGAGGACACTTCTGACCTTCCTTGTACATTTCAAATTCAAAATTGAGAAAGGTTGTGTGAAGGAATTTCTTTTATTTCTTGGCTAGAAGGGGAGAAATATGCCTTTTGGGATTAAATAATTCCGCGTGTACAAACGTTTCATTTCGATATGTTCATTCGTTACGGAATAGCTTACATTAAAATAATTTTACTGAAAGCGTGACATAAAAGACACCTGTATATGTTGGTGAAAGTATATTTAATGTAATTAATGTAAACTTTATAAAATAATTCATGTTTTAACAGGTAAAACAAATCTTTGCCTATGTTCTACTGTATATATATATATATATATATATATATATATATATATATATATATATATATATATATATATATATATATATATATAACGCAATTTTTACAGAAACTGTTGCAAAATCAGAACATAAATATGAAACGCTTGATTGTTCCCTAAAAAGAAGTAGTACTGATGCATTCTACAATATAGAGTAGTAGACTTGCTTTTAAATCGCATTTAGCCAAAAATTTAATGTGAGAGAAAATGAGGTACGATTTACCCCACGTGCGTGGTAACGTTATAAAAGTAGGTTCGTGTGCTTAAAGTTAAGTTAATTATGGGCTAAACGACGCCCGGTCACATGCACCAATTGTCTGTAGATTCAATTATGTAATTTGTCCGTATTAAATACGGCAATTCTCTGCAGACTCGATTACGTAATTTATCTCCTTAATTAATGCATATTTTACAAAGGACACCTACTTTCCAAATTTCCTGATTTTTTTATCAATGATTACAGTTATATGTAAATAGGTTTGTCATTATCGCTGTATTTTAGTTTGACCTACGAAATATTATTATAAATAGTCAATATTAGCAATATTTCTGATATTATTTACAGGTGTTTTGTATAATATTTTCAATCACTTTTGATCATTTTTCTGCATTCAGTCGTTTTTTGACTTTTTTTCATTTTAAATTCCCATTAAGGCCACAAAACAGAAAAATTTCCTTTTTATAGTTTTTTTTTTTTGCAGTTTTAATTCATTTCTTATAACTGTTACTTTCCCTAGCTTTTTGTGTGTTTGAGGGGTTGACCTAGGATACTCCATAGTCCCTTAAACCAGAGGAGCGTAGGTACGTAGCAGAAAAATCACACTATGTATAAAACTTAAAGTTGTATCACACAACAGTCGTTTGCCAAACATTCCCCCCAACAGAACATTTTAGTCTGCAAAAGTTGCTTGACCTTGATGAAAGGGAGAATTTTGCTGGCTATTCCTGCTCGTCGAACTTTTCCGGCATTGCACGGGAAAAGTTGGACATTCACTCACCAGTGGATCAACTGAGCCAATAGGAACGAAACTAGGAATACAGGATTTATATAAATGGATAGCAGGAAGATATGCAAACGTATCAAGTAATCCTTCCAGATCAACACATAATAGACGTTAACGCTATAACCCTACAAAACGTTTGAAGAACCTGTTTACCGAACCTACAGCAAGCTGGATGAACATGTTTCGTAAAATGTTGGGGGAAATGTTTGTTTTTCATCATTCTCTGTCTGATACGGCCATAATCTAAGGACAAGTCTGGCGGCCAGTTCTAAGTAAAGTATAGGTCAATATCCCCATATAGGGGTTAGCAATAAGTATGGGGTCATCAGAGCTCTGGAAATACATTGGTGAAGCAATGTTTCTATTAGTTTTTGATTGGGGAAATTGGTTGGGCCAGTTGATTGAGGTCATTGGTTGTTTAGTTGGGGCGGTTGTTTGATTAGTTCAGGTTGATTGATTAAGTTCCTGAAAGGATCTGAAAAAGGTGTGAAATGATATAAAAAAACTGGTGGAACCAGAGAGAAATGTATAGCTGGATCTAAAAAAGTTAAAGTAAAACAATGGCAAATAGTTTCAGTCTAAAAAAGTAAGTAGTGCGTAGAAAAGTAATGGAACCAGATTATCTGTAAAGCTCATGAAATTACCCAAATTTTTGTTGATAGATGAAAATGTGGACTGAGCTTTACTGGTGCCTTATATTGAGAATCATATTATCCAATCCAAGTGAGTACTGGGTATGGTAAACAAAATGTGTAGTTATGTACTAAAAAAATTCTGTCAGGCCTAGAATTGTGGACATGATTGCATCAAGTCAAGTTAAACTCCATAAAGCTAAAAGAATGCAAACCATGAATTAATATTTTATGTATAAAATTAACATAGTCAGGTTGTTGAGGAATTATTGTTGTTAATATTTCTGACACAACACATCTAACGTAATAATTTTTATTTCATGTAATTACTGTGAAAAGGGAACTTTGTGCCAATGGACTAGAGTTAAACAAGTAGTTAGCATATGGTTGAATCGTACATGCTTAGGGTTTTGGTCTTACTTTGGGCTTTAATCTTCCAGGCTTACCAGTAATCCCTGGAATGGAATTTGGTACATACTTCGTACTGAACGATCTCTTATGTTCTCGCACATTACCAAATCAACCTCTAATCTATTCTTATGAACCCAAAATTTTAAACTGGTTATGAATGATTGGAATTCAGAATGTGTTGCTGTGCCTTTATGAAATGCCTTTATTTCCTTCATTGATTTTAAGACCACATTTTCAGCTATCAATAAAAATTTGGGCAATTTCATGAGATTTACAGATAATCTGGTTCCATTACTTTTCTACGCACTACTTACTTGTTTAGATTGAAACTATTTGCTAATTTTTTACTGTAACATTTTTAGATCGAGCTATACTTTTCTCTCTGGTTCCACCAGTTTTTTATATCGTATTTTTAACGAGTTGGACAGGTACAGCAGTGGTCGGAAAGTCGAGCGTAGTCAATCCAGTTTTGTATCACTTGTAGTAAAAAATGTCTTTTAGACTCATTGGTGAGCCTCTTTAAGAACGGTCTGCGAGTTTATTACACCCCTTACCAATATGGTCGCTCTTGAGTATGATTAAGGATTTCGTGTTGTGATTACAGTAAACTGTCTGGCATTATATTGACAAACATTGCTAATTTAATCTTATTTCTTAAAGGAAAAATAAAGTTTAGGAGCATATTCTGATGGCTCCATATCTTCTAACGAAAATAAATGTAACTTAACATTAATTTTGTATTCAACATAAAATAAAAATATTTTTCGCTGGCAAATTTTAGCTTAGCGGTAAAGTGCAATATCTTATGGTTAATTCACGTTCCTTTTTATTTAATTTACTCTGGGCATTCAATTGCCAATTTTGGTATCTCTGACATCAGTTACTTTTCATTATTTTAGAAAACAAATGCTCATTATTGAGATAGATATAAAAATATATGCTTGAAAATTATTTAAAAAGTCACTAACGGATGCTACTATTTTCAAAGAAATTTTCATTCGAAAGTATTTTTTTCCATATTCGATTATGCAAAAATTGAAATTATGTTATATTTAGCAGCAATGTATGTGAGCGATAAAAGTAGCATGTTATTTTCTGGCAGCCGTCCATAAAGGGCCGTCACATTTCTACCGAAGACGTAAAAGTCAGTATTGAAATAAATAGGATTTTGTCGCTAAAATATGTAACAATGAATGTATTATTACATTGTATGAGTTAGTAAGTGTAAGAAAGCTTGCGAATATTTCAATAAAAATTATTATGTAAATGCATTATAAGAAGAGTTTCAAAATATGAATTTTTATTAATTTAAAAAAATGCATTTAACTACGCAAGAATTTCTAATTTGCATTTAAAAAATATAAAAGACATATTTAAAATAGTTTTTAAACATTTAATTAGCAACAGTTCTTTGCCTTTCTCTTGAAAATTAAGAGGGTAAATTTAAATTATATCGGATATTTTTTCTTATTTTAAGTGTAGCGGTATTACAATACGTCATTATAGGGGATCTGTGGTTTTAAATCATAAAAACTAGTAATAGCGCATGATATTTTAAGGAAAAGTTTCACAAGAATTCGAAAAAAGACGAAGCCTTAGAGGAAATAGGATGTGTTATCATAAGACAATGTAAACTTCTTCCGTAAAATTCTCGGAGGCTCTTTAAAAAGTGAAGTAACACTCCTGTTAAATTTCCTTAGTTTAATGACAATTTTCTCGGAATTAATTAATGAGATTAAAGGTTATGCAAATTAAAGTACTTTTTAAATGTTTTTTTTATTTAAAAATTAATCCTTTTGAGAGATCTATAAATTGTTTTGCAATTATAATATACGAGTATTTTTATACACATGTATGTATGTGGGACTTTTTAAGTCTCGCTCATGATGTTTGTCGCTTCGGTCAGAACTTTGAAATTGACTTTTAAACTACAGTGAGCAAAAAAAGTATTTGCACACCAGGTAAATTTGTTCTAGCATATGTATAAATAAATAAAAAGCAACTAAGAATTAAAAATACCAACACTTTTACAAAACAAATAGACATATTTAATATCTGACTTAATAATTATATTTAAAATATGAAAACATAAAAAAGTAGCATTTGTACTGCCAAAAAAATATTTGCACACTAGCAATAAAAATAGAACTAGAGGAATTATTTATAAGTTAAAAACAGTGCTAATATTTAGTATGCATGCCCTTTGCTTCAATTACAGCTTGTAATCATCTGGGCATTGACTCTATTAAATTGTGACATGTTTCACTGCTGATTTGTAGCCATTCTTCCCTAAGAGCTTGCTTAAGTTCTCATTTGTTAGAAATTTTCTTTTTCTTTATTTTCACATCCAAAATATGCCATAAATTTTCAATCGGATTGAGGTCTGGTGATTGTGGTGGCGTTTTCAATTGATTTTTTACATTATAAAGCAACCATAACCTCGTAATATATGCAGTGTGTTTCGGATCGTTATCCTGTTGGAAATAATATGAATTAGGAATTCCTAATTTCAGAGCACTATTAGATAAATGATCTCGCAATATATTAATATATTGTTTAGCATTCATATTGCCTTCAATAAAGGTCATTTCGCCAACTCCGTTAAAAGACATGCATCCCCAAATCATCACATGACCACCGCCATGTTTTACAGTTGGTTTCAAGTTTTTAATTTGAAGAGAAGTATTTGACTTTCGCCATACAGTTTTCTTACCATCTGAGCCAAAAATATTGAACCTGCTTTCATCAGAAAAAATAACAGTTTTCCAAAACTCTTGTGGTTTGCTGACCATAAGCTTTTGCAAATACAAGTCTTTTCACCATATTTGTTTCACTAATAAATGGGTTTTTTCGAGGGGCTCTTCCTCGAATATTTGCATAATGAAGAATATTTCTAGTTGATTGTGGTGTAACTATTGTTCCCGACGTTGAAGCGACATCAACAGTCAATTCTCAAGCACTTAGAAAAAGGTTTTTTGAAGATTCTTTTATGATGGCTCTCCTTTGCCTGGTATTTATCTTTCTTGGACGCCCAGTTCGCGGCTTATTTATTGTCGAAACAGTTTCTTTTTTCTTCTTAATTACATAACGAACACTAGAAAAGTTTAGATTTAATTTTTTACCTATTCCTCGGTAACTTAATCCAGCACACGTTTTCGGCGTAACTCACCAGAATCCCTGCTCCAATTCATATATTACGGGACTTTAAAGTGCGGAGCTAATGTACTGCAGGACTGATATGCTAAACATTTGCATAATGTTCACATTTAATGCCTTTTTTAACAGTCAATGCTTCTTGTGCAAATACTTTTTTGGTTTGAGAAAATATTAATTTATTTTTTAAAATGTGTAATATTACTGTTTAAGGAAAATGGGTAGTTATTTTTATTTTCTTCTTATTTAAATAAAAGGATAATTAAGAGAATAGTATCAAATTTGCTTTCTGTGGTTACTTATGTAAAAAATCGTCTGCATGAAAATACTTTTTTTGCTCACTGTACTTCTTGAAAAGTTATCAAGGTCATATTTCACACACAGACTCTGTGATCATCGATTCTGCGGCGCTACATCCCTCACAATTTGTTGTGGTGTCTATTCGTCTCACAATGTGACGAAATGGGGTTCTTTTAGCATACATTCATCACATGTGATGAGTGAAAGCCCCGACTTACGTCTCAGTATGCTTTTCTGTACTTTAATTAGTTTTACACAAAGTGTTACTTTTATACATTTGTATCCTCTTTCTCATGAGATGGTGCGCATATGCATGTCTTTTTTCGTGGGCTTTCATTCAATTAAACACTGCTAACTGCGGAAGTCGCACCTAGGCGTACGTAACCCCAACTTTTCTCATTACTCAAATGCCTTCAGAAGAGGAATGTTTTTGAAGAAAGAGGACGATTTTGCGGGTTATAGAATAATCTTGACTTTATAAGATGAAAATTTCGAAAATTACAAAATTTTCAAAATTTTCAAAAACCATACATAGATATCATAACCCAATTTAATTTTTAATTTTAGGCTAAGAATATTGCTCAGAAGACGAAAAAAATAATATAAAAATTGGACTTTTGTTAACTATTCTTTTACATCAGTTACTTATTTTTGGTTTTCATCTGTTTTTCTTATCTTTTCGATATACTTTCCTCTAAAAGTGAGGTTAGATGGTACGTAAAGGAAATCCATATGTGATTTCTAATGCTGTGCGACTTTTCGAACAACTTTGCATAGTTCAAAAACGTCGGGAAGATATATATCAATGCGGTGGAAATTCGTGGTTTCGGCACATTGTGTCTTGGCGATAGTTCATCGTGCGTAGATTAGTTATAAAATCCCATAGTAGGGAATTTCCTTCACATATTACACTTAAAACTGAAAATCAAATCAATGCATATCATATAATCTTTTTATTTAGTCGAGATAACATTTCTTTGAAGACAAATTGATGTCATTGTTAGTAAGGGACTATTTTATGCACATGAACTGGAGGAGCTAAATGAAGAATGTTGTTAAAATATCGTTTGATAATTATTATTATTTTTTTTTTTTTACTTTTATTTATTTTACACGTGGCATTACTTGCTGACCATCTGAGAAGTGAATTGAGAACTAAGTAAAAAAATTAAAACAACATTTTGAACTTCGCTACTGCCGGTTCAGTGCCTTTATTCTTAGAGACGATGTAATTTGGTTTATATAAGAATAACTCACATTTTAAATATCACAAATTATAATTTAATTATCATAACTCAGGATAACGATTTTTTAATTGTAATATTAATAAATTATCATTGTTTACATTATCACTACCTTAAAAAAATGCACAACGAAATGTCGCCACGAGTAATTGTTCCACGATGATACTTGGCGAATGTACGCAAAACAGTGTCGTTAATTTGAAAAAATGTCTCCTTTGTTTTGCCATTTCCCTCAAATCTGAAATTCTTATTGTCTGAAAATTATCTGAAATCCTCGAATGTAAGCTACGTTTTTGTCAAATCAAAGAGTTGTTTCGTTTATATTGCTATATGCAATGCTTCGTTTTATACAGGGAAGCGTGTTGTACCTCGAATAATTTTGTACCTTGGACCTATGCAGTTTTTTTTCTATCTATTGTATCTGCATAAAACTAATCAATGTAGTTTTGAGATACACCACTTGATGTCACTTAGCAGTTGGTCCCTTTATAGTCAGCACATATTGCAGACAATTGTTTAAAAAAATATTTGATCATCAAAAAATAAATTTTTTAAAGCTGTAACTTTTCATTATATCTCGTTATCAACAGTTATTTGTTTTAAATTCAAAGTTACACATAAAAAGTATTTATTGGGAATTATGGAAATGAGCTTCAAATCATGTTGCGGGTAACTAGAAAATGGCAAGATGTCATTATTTTTCAAATCGCCATGTTTTGTCCGTTGAACCTAGCAACACTGTTGTACCTTGAACAGGTCCAAAGTACAACACAATTGCATATAATTCTGCTAAAAAGCCAACAAATAAAAATGTTATTTCAAATTGAAGTTTGTCCTTGTATCATTAATCTACTAAAAAACAACTTTTCAAAAGTAAAAAAAAAGCCAAGCAAAAAAAAAAAAGAAAAGAAAAAAGGGGAAAGTTGTGGCTAAAAAATAGTGTGATATCAAATTTCCAAGCTAATATTATGGTACTTATTTAACATTTTTTATTAAAAATTTACCATATGTAAGTCGAGTACCTAAGTATGCGTTGATAGAAAGCCTTTTCTCCTTTACTAAATACATCATAACGTGTTTCTGAAAATTAATTTTTTTTAATTATGCATGATGGGCTTGGCGGCCATCTTTCCATATTTTACCCAATTTTCTAAGCACACAAGTACATTGTTAAGATCGGAAATTCGAAATTGTTGCTAAAGCAAACATTTTTTGCTTTTAATTTATGGAAATGAGTGCCTAGAAATTTGTGTCTTAAAATAAAGTTGAAGTAACTTCAGGTTTTATCTTATGATTCTATTTTTTCGGAGGGGGTTAATTAATTAGTTAAAGCAGTAAAAATCAATTTGTTTTTTTTTCTTCAAAATAAAAGACTTTCTTAATTTATCTGTCTGTAGCCAAAACTAGAAGTTCAAAATTCTTAATAATGCAAACATATTACGAGCTTGTCTGCTTAGAAATTTGTGTAAAATATGGAAAGATGGCCGCCAAGCCCATCATGCATAATTAAAAAAAATTAATTTTCAGAAACACGTTATGATGTATTTAGTAAAGGAGAAAAGGCTTTCTATCAACGCATACTTAGGTACTCGACTTACATATGGTAAATTTTTAATAAAAAATGTTAAATAAGTACCATAATATTAGCTTGGAAATTTGATATCACACTATTTTTTAGCAACAACTTTCCCCTTTTTTCTTTTCTTTTTTTTTTTTTTGCTTGGCTTTTTTTTTACTTTTGAAAAGTTGTTTTTTAGTAGATATCAGTTCTTTTTTTTAAACAGATTATATATAATTGAAATAATTCTACTCGCTAAAATTAGTCCTTGTATAGCCTTTATAAGTAGGGAACAAACACAATAGTATACACTTTGTTTACCTATCATTCATTTTTTAGAGTAATTAATAATTTAAAAGTAAGGAAAGTCAATTTCTTCTTTCAAAGTATCAGTCTTTCTCAATTTATATCGCCTTAAAATTTTCTATGAAGGATGAAAATTTAGTAAAAATCAAATAGAGTCAAAATAAAATATATATTTACAGTTAGTCTGTCAGTTAATTGTTTGTTCTAACTTTTTTTGCTGACGGTTTTGCAAAATAAATTTATCTTTACAAATACCTACGGAAAATCCGAGAATGAAGCCCCGCAGGCATCTAAAGAATCGAAGATCTGTCTAAAGAAGTAAATCTAGCAATTCTAGACATGATGATGAAACATTTTTGATAAAAAAAATCTAAAAATTTAAAGATATAAACTGTACATATAACTTCATCTTCATTTAGATCGTGTTATAGAGAAGAAAGAATAAATATGTAATTTTACTCAAGTCTGTTTATCCATACCTATTTGCATAAATGTGAGAATATAATTTCGTATAAAAATTCCCGTAAATTGATTATATTTAATAGTCTATTATTAAAGCCGCATAAACATTAGAATAAAATTTTTTTGCAGTTGAAAATTGCCTGAAATCTATAGTCTTATCGTTCGTCAAATTTGTTATATGTTTTTTTTAATACCCAGACACCTTTTCTAAACTCTGACCAAAGATCACAGAAATACTGAAATTATCCAAATACTTATACCTTTCTATCGTATTTCTTTTTTTGAGTGGGGGGAGGGGTGAGGAAGGGCGCTTAAGAACTTCGTTTTGTTCTTAGAATTCTGAATTAATCATTGAAAAGATCTGCCTACGTAAGTCTTGTTGCAGAATTTTCATTAGGTAAGAGTTGCATCAACTTATACATCATGTGAATATATTAAATTACTTTTGTAAAATACTAGATGGGAGCCATTGATATTTTCAGAGCATTTGCCTACATTTTAAACTTAAATTATTTACAACTATTCATTAATTTTCTATACGAATTAAAGAAGTCGTTGTTTCCATGGCAACTGTGCCTTTCACTATTGCTTGTTTGTTTGTTTGTTTTATTGAACACATATATATCAGATCACGTGAGGATCACGGCGGGATTTGAACCCGCCCCCACCTACGTTCTCAAGCGATTAGCGGCGTGGTGTCTTATCCACTCAGCCACGGTGGGCCACTATTGCTTTATCTAATACCTAGATACTCAAATTTAACCAGCTGCGCTTAGAATCATGCTCATAACAGAGTACATTTATATGTAAGAGTGGTGACACATATGCACAAGTCGTGTACTCATATTCAAGTTTTTGTCCAAAGTACAGTAACTCAGTTTTCATTAATAGACGTGGAAGATTTCGATTAAACTAAACAAAAAAGTTTAAAAACATTGGCTTTCTGATTTGATTTTATTCAAAATCGTCTTAACCAACCAAAGTTAATGTCCGGGATCCAGAGTGTTTACTGCAAACATAAAAAAAGTTTTCTAAAATGCAGGCTTCTGATTGAGCAATCTCATCGCGCTAATAGCGTGAAATCTATCTTGATCCCGGTCTATTCAACGTCCTTTAAATATTCGAGAAAGCCTTGACAAGTCAGGAAAATATCACACAATGCAGGCAAAACAAAGAAGAAAAATCATTCATTGGCTCGTTCATATCCACGAGCCAATGAATGATTTTGTTCCTTTGCTTTGCCTGCTTTGTGTGATGTTTTTGTGACGCGTGTCAAGACTTTCTCAAATATTTAAGGGGCGTTTGTTTATTTCACCACCATGAAGCTATGAAAGGAGAGGAGCAGACATATCAATCTTCCCGTGTGAAAAACTACATAAAGAAAACGAGTTCTTTCCTCCTCTTCTGCCCTTTTCTCTCTTGATTTTGACCGATAGCAGCCCATTTAGCAGTCTCCATAGCAAGATGCAGCTATATATGGCGGACGCAAGGGGGAGGGTGTTAGCGTGACCAATGACATAATAGGCCAGTTTATGACGTTTAAAAGTCACACGGAGTTGGATCATCTTTACACGATGATTAGTACAAAGCGGTGCGCCGATTTTTTTTGTGTCCATTGCCGTGTACAGATAATCAACTCCACACTTAGGAACAGCTTCAAATGACGTCATCTACTTCGAGGCAAACGAAAAAGGACAGGCTACCGCGGCGCTACAGCGTCTAGAATATATAGTGTCGAAATCCAATCAGTCGATCACAGCGATATCTGCAGGATATTTCCCAAAACTCCAAGACAATTTGGTCTAGACGCTGTAACATTTTTTAAAACGTTTTATTAACTTACATTTGACCTGTGTGCTTGGCGTCAAACCCGCTGTAATAATACGATGTTTACTTTGAAATTTGAAAATATATAGCAGATGTCGCTGCGATAATCTCCCTGGATTTCAGCGTCAGTGCACATTTAAGGGATACACTTTTTAGCGGTTCTTGGATAGCAAATTTCCACATTATGTATTCTAGACGCTGTAGCGGTGCATTACACATGTCTCTTTCTTCTTTAAAAAATATCCTGCAGATGTCGATGCAAATGACTGTTTGGAATTCGACATCGTTGTACATTTAAGGGATTCAATACTTTCGCGCTTTTTTAAGTATTGCTGGGATAGTCGATTTCTACAACATATAATCTAGTCGCTATAACGGAACTATAGTTTCTAGAATATATAGTTTAAAAATCGGCTTATTAAAAAAGTGCTAAAAATTGTATCCCATAAATGTTGAACGAGGCTGAACGACGAATGTCGATTACAGCGACATATGGTAATTCCAACATAACTATTTCAAAAGAAAATGTTTCGCTCAGAGAAGATCTAGAAAATGTTGCTCCTATCGACATTTGTCATTCAGTATTTTTCAATATTTATGGGATTCAATTTTTAGCACTTTTTAAAGAATTACTGGAATAGCCGGTTTCCACACTGTGACCGTGATCTAGGTAGATTTTTCTGTGTTATCGTAACGAGATTGACCAATCAGAAGCCAGAATTTTTGCTAACTTTTCACTGTTTGCAAAATTGTACCTGGATACCGGCCTATATTTCTAGACGCTATAACTGAGCTCAGGAATAGTACAGAAAGCAAACTCTGTATTTTGATACATTAAGGCCGGGATCTAATTCGGAACAAGTGTGTCTCTATAACGAAGTAGCGACATACGGCCAATAAATGTTTATTGCTAAAAGTGATAAAAACAAATCGTTACAGTTCTTTACGAGCATGCCATTATCGCCAGGTTAATGCATGCTGAATTATTTCCATAGTCTAATAGAGATCGTCCATGCGCGTATCTTCTAATGGAGGATATTCCAAATATGGGTTCGAGGCTGAAAAAGTCACGTGGTACCGGTAATTTACCCAAAGAATTTCGAACTGATAGAAGGGAAACAGGAAACTAGACTGTTAAAAATATCGTGAAAAATTACCTCGGTTCTTACAGGTTCTCTATTTTCTGACCAATGAGAACGCTACATAAACGCCTATGAAGCGTTCTCATTGGTCAGAATACAGATAGCCTTTAAAAACAGAGGCAATTTTTCACGATATTTTTAACAGTGTACTACTGCTTTCTCCCATGAACTGTTTCCTTGGCTAGCTGGGATTTACATTACGTAGACGGAGCCTTCCCTTCTTTACGCTAGACGTTCATGCCTTGACCATGTGATCATAACGTAGATTGAATATCCTCTATTCAAGAAATCGGACTGCCGTACTTTCGACAAAAGCTTGAAATGAGCATGTCTCCTGTGCATATATCACCACTCTTATGTATAAAGGCTCTCTGTTATGGTGTTGTTTCTGATACAGCGCCTAGAATACCTAGTGTGGAAATATGCTATCCAAACAGTTCTAAAAATTTGTATCCCTTAAATGTGCGACGATACTGCTAAAATTCCAAGTGTCGATCGCAGCGACATCTGTGGGATTTTCGTATTACTATTATTACATTGTATAGACTAGCAATTTCTTGCAGTTGTAGAAAATATCCTGCGGATGCCGCTGCGATCTGCATATTACAGCAGTATCATTGCACATTTAAGGGATACAATATTTTAGCGCTTTTTTAAGTATTACAGGGTTAGCCGATTTCAACACTATATATTCTAGGCGCTATAGTTTCTGAGCGCTGTTGGTTTAATTTCGATATTCGTGTTTTAGAGTGAGCAATAGAGAAAAGTACTAAAACTATTGAAACAACAACTTCTTTAATATTGAAATGTATAGCAAAGGAGTTCAGAATCAATGCCTTAAATAGTTTCGAATACGCACTGTTGTTATGACATCAATACCCTTCCTGGATGTGGAAATGCAAGATTGTGTTCAACATAATTGGCCGCAATCTAGATAGATTTTTCGCTGTTAGCGAAACGAGATTCATTAATCAGAAGCTTGCACTTTTGCGAACTTTTCGCTGTTTGCAGCAATGCAGGCTATTGATTGGTGAATCTCGTTTCGCTAACAGCGAAAAATCCATCTGGATCCCAGCCTAAATTTCTGTAAACATTGCACTTCATCCATGGCACTAAGAAAATGACTCAAAACTTTTATGACATAGGCCGGGATCCAGAAGCAGCAAAAATTCTCAAACATTCTGGCTTCTGATTGGTCAAACTCATTTCGCTAACAGCGAAAAATCTATCTGGATCTCGGCCATAGTTTTCTTCGATGAAATCAATGCAAAAGGATAATATAAAAAAATTTAAAAGACTTCTAAAATGATTTGGCGGGTTTATCGCTGTTTGGCATAATTTATAAACTTTAAAATTAATTAACAGTTTTTCGCTAATTAAGAATATAAAATTTGTGTTTTTAAAGCTGAATTTTACAAAAGCACGTAGATTGAGTAAATATCTGTCCAAAAATGCAATCCTTATTTTTTTATGTCCATTATTTAAGTCTCTACCTTGATTGAACCATAAATTGTGACGAAGAAAATAAATCGATCATTTTCAATATCTCGACGTTATTTTAAAAAATCTATATCTCTGTTTATAATTAATTTATGAGGATGCATTTGGTCTCAAATTGAAGATATTTTCCATTAGGTCATTCTGGTTTTGGCTTTATTTTTCTGCGATGATTGGTTCTTTTGATATGGGAAATTTTACGCTGGCATGTTTGGTTGATTTTACATGGAGAAGTTGTCATCAGTATAATAAGCAGTTACGGTGTCTTGCGTTTTATTCTTGGCGTTTGTTTGTTTGGCGAGGTTAGCATTTTTTTTCAGCTTGGCTTGGCAGAACGACCGTCCTGCTTGATCGAAGGCATTAAAAACTCATCTCTACATGTACACCACTTGTGTACAGAAAATAGGTATAAATTATGACAATGGTGAAGAAGAGATTATTTTTGTGTCCATGAAACGTTTTAATACCATTACAACAGATTTCATACTTCAGGAAAATATGTTTTTCAATAAATTGCGAACAAACAATTAGCATTTTTCCAGAACGTAGTCTTACTGAAAGAGACAGAAGAATTCTTTATGTATTTCCCGATGTAGTATCAGTTTTGAAAAGTAATGTTAGCTTTTTATGCAACTGGTTTTTTTTTGTGTGTGATTTTGCAGCGTGATAAAACAAACATGTATAAAAAATATATAAAAATGCAGTAAAACAGTTAAAATGCAATTTACATCTATTGTGGTTGGAATCATCGCCCCCCCCCCCCATGCTCTCTAATTACACCTTCTTTTCATATTAATTTAAAACAACTTTAAATAAATATCTATGACAAATCGGTCATTAAATATACTTTTAAAATTTATTTCAAATGGATCATAAAATTTTTTTGCCAATTTTATTTTTGTTTCTCATGAGAAAATGATGCATAATCCAAAGTACAATATGCCTAGGGCTTAGATTCAACATAGATGTTGTATCTTGGTTCTAAAATTACTATTTTTCTAATTAAAAGAAAAACTATGATATGCCTAAATTGAGACTTCAAGAAAATTTTAAGGGAAGCAGAACATGATAAATAATTCACAAATAGCTTTATATTTCATTATTTACATATGTTAATTAAGTTAAAAATTAAAATGTCAAAATAGGATTGAGGTACATGGCATCCCCCTACGAAATTTTTATGCATGTTTTTTTTTTTTTTCCCCAAATCACAGAAATATCTCAAACTCAAAATTTTCTAAAATTCTCACGTCAAAAGGAGGAAATTTCTCAAAATATTTCTTCCAAATCTCAGGGGTGTTCCGGTAACTTGCAGTTAGTACTTTTTTATATTTTTTGACGGATGATTTTAGAGTTTAAACAAAAAATTACTTGAAATTATCCAATCTCAGCTGCAATTTAGCCAAATTACAGGGGTGGTCCAGAAACTGTGTTGCAACCACTTTTTCGTTTTAGAAACGAAAATTTTTCGAATTTTTTTTTTACAACCACTGTGGATCACAGTCACAATAAAACGGGATTGAATAATGTTCCGTCAAATGAAACGAACTCGACACTAAACATGCTGTCGGAAAATGCCATTCACATTCCCACTCGATGCTATCCAGCTCAAATTTTAAACACACAAGAACAATGCAATATGGTGCAGTAATATTCCATTCAATTCAAACATTTTATATTTTCTGAAAAAAAAAACCCGGAAATTTGTTTTTTAATTCCTGTAAATAGGTTTAGTTTGAGTTATAAGTTTAAGATGCAACACTTTTAGATAATATTTAGTTGGATTTTTTTTAATATTAAACATCTTGTTAGAATATTACGCAAAATAGTTGTATATGAAATTTTAAGTTTCATTTAAATAAAGTTTAGAACAATTTAAATTATGAAATTTCAAATATACAACTTTGAGAAAAATATCATAGACAGCTAAGGCATTCTTCCTCTACCAAAACTTTTACGTTTGTATAAATTATAGATGTTGGAATATAATTTAATGTGTTAGATGGCAAAATCACATGCCTCAGTACTGTTTTATTAGTTTTTAAGTCCTTTTTAAAAATTTCTAAGCACACAAAAATTTTCCTATACCTAATTTCTGTGTAGTCACATGTACAGTGATGGACCAGTGTAGCAGCAGAGAATCACTTGACATCCCAAATATTTAATTGTATTCTTCGTCTTATTTCGGGACAGAATTTCTGAAATTTTTTAAACCGGTGAAAAACCTATTAAAATTTAGGGGTAACAATCGCACAACTGCTGCGATGTGCACAAAGAGCTATATATATATATATATATATATATATATATATATTTTTTTTTTTTTTTACTGTTTTGTTTAAATCTTTATTTACTTTATTTTAAAGATGAATATTCATCTTAAAACTGATATTTTATGAGTAATGTTCATGTTTGAATTCTAAATGAATAGAGTTAATTACACATGCATAAAAAATAGCTTTCGTATTTTATTTGGAAGTAATAGTTTCGAATTATGTTATTTCTTCATAGATGTAGTTATAGTAAAGCAATAGACATAAAAAAAAAATCAAAGTAAGCATCTGATAATGCTTTTTACACGCTACAAAAATACCACACTACTTTATGTTCTCTATTATTCTCTATTATTATGTTCTTTATTATTCTCTATTTAATGTTCTCTATTATTTTGCGTTATGCGTCAGTCTGAAATTAGCATCGATACGTGACATCAATTACAAATAAACTATCTTCCTCAGTTCTAATTTTATTTATAAATTGGGTCTGCTAAAGTTATTTAATTAATATTTGTACATTAATATTACTTATGAGCAAATTAGTATAGTGTATATAAAAAGTATTTAGAAAATGTGCATTTTGTTGCCATTATTTCATAATAGTAAATTTCTCCTTATTTAAGCAGATAATTCTGCGATTAAATAAGGCAAAGAAAAATTGAAAACAAAACAAACATGTTGCACGTGTTCGTAAATACTATGAGATATATATTCTTATGAGACGAAACATGAAGACATAAAAATAAAATGAATTACTACAAAAAATATGCACTGCCACACTACTGAGCCGAACCTCGGGCATGCTACTTACGCCTACGGATTTGCGAAAGTTTCACTTAGCATTCCATCCTTCCGGTGTCAATATAAGGAGTACCAAGTTTTCTTGGAAACTAAACTCTGGCATTTCCTCGTTAGATCGACCACTTGACCAGGACCTATGCTATATAGCAACTGAGGGATCGTGGTCAAAAAAGCCAAAAATAGTTGAGATATAATCCTAAATGGATTGTAGCACCAAGTTTTGTTTCTTTTTAGTTTAGTATTTTGATTAATTAGAGTGTATTTTGTATGTGCAGTCGACTATTAAGATATTAAATTTTAGACAAATACATGATCGAAATTAATGAAGCTCTTATGTAAACATAATGATGATACAAGGGGTACCAAGCTTGCTTGGGAACTAAACACAGGGGTTTCCACGTTAGGCCAACCACTGACTAGGACATGCTATATAATACCTCAAGGCTCATGTTTTTTTGTTTGTTTTTGTTAGTTTAGTATTTTGATTAATTAGAATATATTTTGTATGTGCAGTCGACTTTTAAGATATTAAATTTTAGAGAAATACATGATCGAAAATAATGAACCGCTTTTGTAAACAAAATAGAAGATGTTTTTTAAAGTGTTACTGCATTGTTAGAAATGCAAATAGAGCAAAAGAAATTAAAAAAATATATTGTAACACTTACGCATGCATAGACTGCCTTACTTAAAACATACTGTATAAGCTAGTTTTCATGTCCGAACAGTGAAAGACGACGCACTAGGAAACTAGCACAGTGTGCAAGAAAAAAATGTTTTGTGAAAAATGGGCACTGTGCAGGTGCACTCAAACTATGGCAGGCTGCACGTGCACTTAGATAATGACATGATAGTATGAGAGGCCAATTACGTATAAACATTCTAAGTTCATGCATGTAAATAATCACTAACTGTAATTCGCTAAATATGAATAAATTGGCATGATTGTAGCATTTTTTTTGCACTTACACAATTTTTCTGTCGGCCATGTAGTGTAATTTCCTATGTAATTTTAACATTTTTTAAGCTGTCTTGTATTACTGATCAAGAATTTAAATTTTTTTCATGAGATTTTAGTGTTTAATTTACTCGCTGATTAAATGATAGTGTTGCTGTTATTTTTCTAACTGAAACAAACATCCAAAAACATGCACTCATACTTTCAACATTCAATTTCTGAAATTATGAAGACATATCTGCATTAAAGTAATGAGGTATTAATCAACGAAATGGAAGTTCTAGAATGATGGAAAGGCCATAATTAAACTGTTCTTTTATCAGGCCCCACATTGACCTTGGAAACTTCTAGAACTCTCAAACTTCCTCACGCATGTTAGTTTTAGTTTAGGTAGGCGATTTTGGTGCCTAAAACAAGTAAATTATAATGGAGAATTTTAATAGAAGTTGACAAAACTTCAATAACTGGGCGAAGTTTATTTGAAGAGCATTTATTTTATTTGAAGGTCTATTTCTTTACATTACTTATTCTTATAATATTTGCTATCGGTGTTGTTGATAGCTAAAGACATACATACTTTTTTCCCCTTTGAATATCATTAAGATAAGTAAAATACATTTAATGATCTGTTATCTCTTAAGTGAGAAAAATTTTAATTCTAAGATGGCCGATAATGAATGCAAAGAAATATTTTCATTAGAAACGAAGGAAAGAAAATTAATGTTTATTAATAAATAGTTTTTTAAAGTAAATTTTACTTTTTTACGGCTTTTTATTATAACAAATAAAATATTAAAAATCCTGCTGTTTCTTCGTTCTGTCAATGTTTTTATCGTTATGCACACCATGATGTAAAATAATGCACAGTGATTCTTCGGCTAACGAACATAATTAGTTTTTGGGTTACGTTTGTCAGTCGAAATGTTCCTTAACCAAAACATGATTTCTCATCCAATAAAATGCAACGTTATATAAATTCTGCGTTATTTTAGAGCGCGTTTCCTACAAAACTTTCGTAAACTGATTTCAGGTTTGTTAGCCGAGTCATGAAAAAGGGAAAATAATGATCGTTAGCCGAGGAAGTTTAAACCAATCATCGTATTTTGATCGAAAAAGACCTTCAATACATTAGGCGTATGCTTCCAGGGTTGTAGTGGAGGGTATACGGAGGTATATACCGTATACCTTCTGGATATTTTAAAGCACCTTTTACCCCCCGTTTCTCAAATAAAGCTATAGCATGACGTTCATGACTTTGGCGTGTACTCTGTGCCTATTATAGAGTATATCCTCTGATATTTTTACGACTACAACAATGTATGTTTCCTATAAAATTTGTAGAACGTACTGTTAGCATGAACTGTTAATAATTAGGAACAGTGAGCAAGAATGTTTTATGACAATGCTAAGTATTTTCAAAATTTGCTGCAAATGATTGTCTAGCAAGTTTGTTTTAAATAATCCGCTCTTATGCGCAGGAATGAGAAGATATTTGTTTGTGAGATACGCATGAAAAGATTACCTCTGACGGTTAACTTAAATAGATTTTTTTTAATATAACAGTGAGAAACCGTTTGTAAACAAGGCAATAAATAAAACTAAAAAAAGTAGCTTAAATAGCAATATTAATTTTCATACCAATGAGAAATCATTTGTTTGCAATAAAACATTTGCTGACAAATCAGACCTAAAACTATTCATATTCATACAAAGGAGAATGCATTTATTTGTGATTTTGGCTGTCGACATAAATTAAAGTATTTGTTAACAAAGCATGTCTAAATATTCATACTTATATCCATACAAATGAAAAGTCTTGTTTGTAAAATTTTCTGTTGATATGCCATATATGATTCTTAACAAATCAGGCCTAAATCTTCAAGCTTATATTCACACAAACGATACTTCTTGTATTTATGATATTTGCTTCAGATAGGTAGTTAAGGATTTGCTGATAAATCAAGTCTAAAAATTTATAATCACATTAAGACAAATAAAAAGCCTTTTATTTGTGATATTTGCTTGGATATGCAATAAAATATTTGTTCACAATTCATGCCTAAAAATTCATATCAATATTCACACAAATGGAGTTTGTTTTATTTGTGCTGAACATATGCAACAAAAGATTTGTTTCCAAATTAGGCTTGAACACTCATACTCATATTCACGCAAATGAAAAGCATCTTATTTGTGATATTTTTTGAAAAAAAAAAAAAAACTTCTGGCAGATTTGGGTTAAATAATCACTTTCATATTCATATAAATAAGTAATTTGTGTATAAGATATATAGCGAGGTATCTAAGGTACTTTTATTTTTAGAGCAATCTTGGCGCAATTCGGAAATAAAGTGCGGTTGTTTGCCAACTATTATAAGCAGGCTTGAAAACGGAACTCATGACATATGCTTAATTATATGTATATAGATAGATAGATAAATAGATATATAGATATATATATATTAATTTTTGTGAGTTTATATGTAAGATATGTTGCTTCTGTATGTAATCTTCTAAACAGAAAGTGATTATTGCACAAATTATCACGCACGACTATGGGAAACCCGAAAACCGTAGGTTTCAGAAAACAATATGGTTGAATACCTATTGAGGATTATACCAATAATTTGGATTATTTGGGATGCTATAACAAAAATGTAAGAATGAATAAAATCATTTTCTTCAGAAATTGAATCGAATGTTCGATATTATTGCGTCGATTGTATATGTTAAATACCTGCAAAGAGGCTAACAACAAAGGGTTAGAATGCAATAGACTATCTTTGGGTTTTTAGTTATCTACTAATAAACTGAGATCCACAGTTAGAATTTATGTTTATTTAAATTATATATGACAAAATTTAATATTTTCGCAATAATTTTTGTATTCTGGTTTTAAAAATTATTTTATAAATATGATTTGCAATTACTTATAGAGTTACCATTTCTGTATAGCGCCATTTTTTATTTCTCCTAAACACAATGGGATTATCGCGTACAACTATTGAAAATATGCCCAATTTTGTTTTCAGAAAACAACATGGTTAAATCATCTCTTGAGAATTTTAAGAATAATTTAAATTTGTTGCATATGGTAAAGATTCAACAATGAAAAAAAACACAGTTATCATTTGAAATTAAATGCTTTTAATTATTAGACCGATAATATATTATGCATATTTACAGAAAGGTGGTAATAACAAAGCTAATATAAATGGGGCTTTGGACATTCAATTGTCTACAATTGAACTGCAGTTCATAGTTCGAATTGCCGTTCCCCTCTTTAGCCCTCTTTTGTTTCAGGTATATTGACTATATTTTTGTGATTGTGATTTTTGGTAACATTATTGTGTAGCGAAAGTTTTTCGAAAAAGGTTATGTATATCAGTACTTGTCATGAAAATCAAAGCCAAAGAGCTATGCAGAATAAAGCTAAACATTGGATGCATATGAAAACCTTCAAAAATGTGAAACTCCATTAAAAAACAATATTAGAATTTTTCTCTCAGCTATCAGCAAAGATGAATTCCGTCTACCTGATTTCAATTATTGAATTTCTTTGTAAAATCTCGATTGTCTCAGTAGTATATCTTCAACGTTTATGTAAACTTTTACTGTCCTATAAAATTTTATTGTACTTCCTACGCTATTTAGTGCCTTACTTTTGTAACGGTTTCGACAAAGAAAAAGTTTAAGCCTGCTTGATTAATGTTCCAACACGTTTAAATAAGAATTTAAAGTTTTTTTTATTGCATTTTCAAAAAATAAATTAAGTAAAAGTTAAAATTACAATTCACAGATATAATAATGCCATTAACATATTCACTAAGCTATTTTTGTATTTAAGGAAGAATTTAAACACTGTAGAAATTTCAGATATGTAGATGAGTGTACAAAGTTAAAAAAATAATAATAAATTTAATTTAAATCGCAATTCGATCAAGCTTTGGATATAAAATTTTTATTTTAAATGATTTCATTAAAAATACATTTTATCATATTTTATTGAAGTTATATACTATCTAATCAAAAGTAACCAAATATATTTTATTTTAGACATATGGTAGATCATCTACAGAAATATTTGACGAATTTTTCTGAAAAGTAAAGAACATGTTTGACCTATATTTCTCAGGTTTAGGCGAAAGATTTACAAGGGGAATTAGAGGACTAATAACAAATTGAATGAAAAATATTTGCCATAATCCTTTAAAGTGAAATGTTCGAAATTATTTGTAGCTTTTCCCTCCAATAAACTGATTTTCTCAGAAAAATAAATGTAAATAAAAAGAAGGGGGACAATTTTAAAATTTACAATTTGCATCGCCAAGGTTTTTGAAAATTTACGAATTACTAGTCGCATCAAAAAAAGAGAGAGGGGATAAATAAATTTATATTCTAAAGCAAAAACATATCCGTAAGTAACTCAGGCGTCATAATGACGGTGACAATACCTAAGCAATAAATTTAGATTTTACTATTTTTTTTTACTTCTAAACATCGCGCAATTTCAGATTTTACACCGTCAAAAAGGTCGAAAAATTTTCTTTCAATTGTGGTTTGTTTGAAAACTGTATCTCAATTTGCTGATTTTTTTAAATGGTTTTTTAAATAATTTTCAAGCCGGATTGCAAAAAATTAACCAGTTTGTACTTAAAACAATATAAATAGTTCAGCATTTATTTCAGGCTGATATTTTTAAAGAAATTAAAACCTAATCAATAAATTAAACAATAATAAAATAATATAAAAAAACAAAATATTAACAGACATGTAATCGAACTACGCGCTTAAGCAAAATTTGCGTAACCCGAGATTTCCTCGGAGATTCCTTTTTTCCACTAGCGACTATTTTAAAAATCAACTCGGATTACTTTTTAAATACAAAAAAAATTCCATATAGACTTTAACAGTAGCTACAAGAGAAATATACTGCAAAATTGATTTTCTTAAAATAGTGGTGCGAGATTATAAAAATAGTCTTCAGTGACAGCCCTGATTTAAATGTTTAATTATTGATTCAGGTTTGGGTTAAAAAAAAAACTCTTTTACAAAAAATGGGGGTTGGATCCCCTTCTATAAATAAAGCGCATTTGTTAAGAGGATTATTCTCATCATAGTTGTAAATATAGTACACGTTCACTTATTCTTTTCAACGTTAATGAGCTGATTCAGATGATGAATAAAAAGCTAGATAAAAAGAGTCGACTTATGTTTGAATAAGAATACATTACCTGAAAAGGTAACAGTGTAACACTGGGAGTTGGAACTAAATGTATGTTAATTGTTACTCTGCATGCAACAAAAGGATCGATTACATATCTGTGAGAAATAAATTTCATGCCCGAAGGGAAGAAATCTCTGAAAAAGCGCTGTTCAGCTGTTGTTTTCACCTTAAACTAGTGCTTGAATTATTATTCGGAGAAAGGAAACCGGAATAAAAGCAGTATACTGGCTTTTCATGAAAATCACTGATCAATTACGGTTACAGCGAGAAAGAAAAGCATGTGTCAAGTACATAATATGAAGCGCTTTCCAAAACATTTAGAATGCTGTACCAAACTTCGCTTTATAATAAGGTGAAAGATGATACCTTAGTAAAAAAGGAGATGACAAGGAATGACCGCTTTGGAAAACACATAGAGCATTCGAAAATCCAATTTTAGCAATTACCTTTTATAGTCTGAAAATATCCGAATTTTTTTGTATAACCCTGTATAAGAACTATAAATTTGTATGTATACTACATAGGTAGGAAAAAATTTAGTTCAGTTCGGAAATGCATAATACAAGTGAAAATTCCTCGTCAGCAATTTCCGACAACAAAAGGAAATGTTATTAGATGTAAATTTCCAACTGGGCGAAAAATGTCCGGACCAGGATTTGAACACGGGACCTCCTAGCTGAAGCCGCCAGTACTTTGCCATCTGAGCTATCCCGGACGATTCTGGTCGAACCTTTTCACCCAGCTAACCTCGATGATTACAGCATCTGGTCTGAAACCTGGTTCAGCTCAACAGAATAAGCCTCATATAATGGAATTCCAGAAATCGCTGGATACGAAATTACACTAGATTAATTTTAACACAATTATTCTAATTGGTAAACAAATCATATTACATGTAAATTTCCAACTGGGCGAAAAATATCCGGACCAGGATTCGAACCCGGGAACTCCTGGCTGAAGCCGCCAGTGCCTTTGCCATCTGAGCTATCCCGGACGATTCTGGTCGAACTTTTTCACCCAGCTAACCTTGATGATTACAGCATCTGGTCTGAAACCTGGTTCAGCTCAACAGAATAAGTCTCATGTAATGGAATTCCAGAAATCGCTGGATACGAAATTACACTAGATTAATTTTAACACAATTATTCTAATTGGTAAACAAATCATATTAGATGTAAATTTCCAACTAGGCGAAAAATGTCCGGACCAGGATTCGAACCCGGGACCTCCTGGCTGAAGCCGCCAGTGCTCTGCCATCTGAGCTATCCCGGACGATTCTGGTCGAGCTTTTTCACCCAGATAACCTTGATGATTACAGCATCTGGTATGAAACCTGGTTCAGCTCAACAGAATAAATCTCAGGTAATGGAACTCCAGAAATTGCTGGATACGAGCGATTTTTCGCCCAGTTGGAAATTTACATCTAATATGATTTGTTTATCAATTAGAATAATTGTGTTAAAATTAATCTAGTGTAATTTCGTATCCAGCGATTTCTGGAGTTCCATTACCTGAGATTTATTCTGTTGAGCTGAACCAGGTTTCAGACCAGATGCTGTAATCATCAAGGTTAGCTGGGTGAAAAAGTTCGACCAGAATTGTCCGGGGTAGCTCAGATGGCAGAGAACTGGCGGCTTAAGCCAGGAAGTCCCGGGTTAGAATCCTGGTCCGGACATTTTTCGCCCAGTTGGAAATTTACATCTAATATGATTTGTTTACCAATTAGAATAATTGTGTTAAAATTAATCTAGTGTAATTTCGTATCCAGCGATTTCTGGAGTTCCATTACCTGAGATTTATTCTATTGAGCTGAACCAGGTTTCAGACTAGATGCTGTAATCATCAAGGTTAGCTGGGTGAAAAAGTTCGACCAGAATCGTCCGGGATAGCTCAGATGGCAGAGCACTGGCGGCTTCAGCCAGGAGGTCCCGGGTTCGAATCCTGGTCCGGACATTTTTCGCCCAGTTGGAAATTTACATCTAATACGATTTGTTTACCAATTAGAATAATTGTGTTAACACTAGAAAGACGGCGAGCGGTCATTTTGATCGCTACCAAATGAATATAATTCGGTTCGAACGAGAAATTTCTTTATAAAACTAGTTTAAAAGATACAAAGAAAAAAAAACGAGTTAAACAAATAAGTTAATAATTTTAAATAAAAATTCTAATGTGAAATATTTTTCTAAAATTTGAGTAAATTTCCCCGTCTTTCTAGTGTTAAAATTAATCTAGTGTAAAAGGAAATGTATTCGACTTATTTTGTGTAGCCCTATATATTACCAATGGAATTCATACAAATCAAGTAATATGTAAAAATCTGTTAAATTTGAAAACGCATACCACAATGGAAGACGCACTTCCAGCAATTATTGCTCATAGACAGTACTGTAATCAAATTTTTTATGTGTCCATGTTAGTCAAGCATGCCAAACATGTGGCCCGCTGACAATTTATCTGTGGTTCGCGGCAAAACTTTTGCCATCTTATCTGTGGTTAATTAAGTTCTTCAAGTTCGAATGCATAAAATACACTTTGCACGAAAACGCTTTCACTAGCCGACGTCTTAGAAATGGTAAATATTCGAAAGTATATGTATCAGTGTTGCTAACTGGGCGGAATTTTTTTTTTTCAGAATCTTAGAGCTATTTTTGAATAGTAAGTTTTGCTTTATTTAATGCGTCATTGCATAAAGGGAATATTATTCCTAGGTAAAAGTGATACTATTAAAAATATAATAATCTTCCACCTGACACCATGACAGATCTAACTCAATTTTAAATTTCAGCTACAAGAAATTGTAAATAGAATGATGAACAAAGGGAACGTTTCAAAGGGAGCCTGAAAATGTAAAAATCTGTAATTTTTATAGTATTTTCCTTATACATTTTGCTGTGTTTTATGTCGAAAATAATACTCTATTTTACGACTCCTTTCGATTTTACATTACATTAAAAAATAATATGCTGTATTTATTTAACGCTAAGAGGCGTGTAGTGAAATTAATAAAGTAAGTCGCTAATTAACGACAGTTAAAATTTAAAAAAGGCATATTTGAAAATATAAAATTAAAAACTTTATAAATAGATTTGAAAGGGACATAAATTATCGGTTTCTTGTAAGAAAACTCCGAATATATCTCCCAGATTGATTGTTCTTGCCTGTGTTTCATTTTTTACTGATACATTCGTATAACTGCCCGCTTCTCCGCTTCTTTGTACCACAAAAATTTAATAGAAAATTTTTCCTTATTTAACCGACAGGTTACGGCGATTTAAAAAGGTAAAATTTACTATAAAATTTTTGTGGTACAAAAAAGCGTAAGATGTTGACAGCTATGCATTCGTACTCATATCATCGTAAATAAAAACCATGTTAGAGTTCCAGTTCTCTCTACCAGTTTGAATAAATAGCATTAACTGAAGATGACCATCGGAGACATTTAAAAAGTGATTTACAATATTCTTATATTAAAAGGAAAGCTGAAATTTTATGTCTGATATATCGAAACTTTGTTAGTGTTTGCAAAGAATGTAACATTGAGATGCATGAAGTGTAAAGAAAACTCGCAAAATCTACTCTAATATCAGAAAGATAAACTGACACTTCCTAAAAACAACGGAGTGTTTTTACCAAGTCTGTTGAAAATAATATACCTGCTTTAAAAAACTAATTATTTGCTTTATTACACTGAATTGCCGCAAATCGAAATCATTCACTGGGAAGTGGAAGAAATGGTGTCACGAGTAGTTAAAGAAATTTGAATAACTGCCATTTCTGATAAAGATTTATAAAAAAATCATCCCAGAATTTTCAGGAATCAACTGAAATCTCTAATTTTAATACATGATGTCTATTACGAGGATAGATAAAAAAAGGTTACAAGTGTAAATAAAAATTATTTATTAACAATAGACAGAAAATACAAAAGGGAATTAAGAGTCATACTTGCCGATCACTTTTCGACATAATCTCCGAATCTATATAGGCATTTATCTGATCGCAAGATCAATTTGTTTAACCCGGCTTGATAGAAATCACATCCCTGCCTATTGATCCAGCTCTCGAAAGATGTTTTCACGTCACTGTCGGAAGAGAACCTTGTTCCAGATAAGTGTTCCTTCAATTTATGAAAAAAGAAATGCTGACTGGGTGCCAAATCTGGGCTGTATGGGCTGGCTCTAGACTTCACACTTGAACTTTTACAGCAAATTTTGAGTTTGATGAGCAGTATGGAGCCTGGAATTGTCATGCAAGAGGATGACACCATCACTCAACATGCCAGGGCATTTGCGTCGGGTGGCTTCACGTAACCGTGTCAAAGTGTCACAAGCGAGACCACTTTTCTAAATGTCTTGCTTTTTCAGTCTCTCTGAAACGTCTGCGAACTTACACTACCTAGCCGTAAAACCGCTGTAAGACAACTAGCACTATCTGTCTCCACTTTGGAAAAAATATTCCTTCCACGACAGTTACTTTTCAAATGCTGTTGCTTGTAACCTTTTTTGATCCACCCTCGTACATTATGATTTATGAAAGGAATTCCGCCCAACTAGCTGTTTTTATTCAAAAATACGATGTGAAATTAAAAATAAGTGATGAACTCCTGGATTAATTTTCTGCTTGGTACAACATTTGTAGATATGTTTTTGACTCACGTGTGAAAGTTGAGATTGAATATAATTTGACATATAAAATATAAGTTTATATTGAAAATAATAGTGCTTATGCCAAGAGTGCTTTTATATAAATAAGCAGTTGCAAAATTAAAAGAATAAAGCAACGATCGGGGAAACTGATTTTTGTATCATTTTGATTGTGTTTTAAATATTTAAATGCGGAGTATGTGTTTAAAAACGTATTTGAAATTGTCAGTTATATTCTTACTGAGGGATTTATCATTATCAAACAAGTAAATGTCTAGGAGATTTGGTTAGTGAACACTAATATATCTACTTTATTATGCAGAAATTTGATGCTTCTCTTCTAATAAAGTTTTAACTGTTAATGTATGATAATACGAAATTAATAACACAAAGTGCTTGGAGTTTACATTTCATAAAACAAGCAACCTTAATAAATTTAAACTTCAAAGGAAATTTGATAATGTTTGATAATATCACCATTTTTAAAGAGAATTTATTACTTTGCCAAAACAATTATCGAAATGAAAATGTATTTGATTTTAAATGTTACCAGACATTATTACAAAAATAATGAAAGAATAATTATTACAAAAATAATAAAAATAATCTTTTGTACTAATTAATTAAATTTTGAAAAATCCAATAAAAAGGAGTTCAATAGAATGTTATATAATTTGAAGGAACTTAAAAATCGATTTAATCTATTTTCTTCACTTCTAAAAATTACTGTTGTTTAGTATTTATTAGTGTAGTTAATCTATAATGAAAGTAATTCCATATTGGAACAAAAATCTATGAACGTGGGGTTTCCAAATCTCTGTATTTATTTACAACTGCACCGATTTCCCAAAGCATAAGGTACAATTAGGCGTATTTTAGCTCTGTTTAGTAGCGCACTTTTGTATGGCACCTTTGAATAGCTGCTAACTTCCTTTTCTTTCAAATCATATTAACATAATTTGAAACAGAAAATTTATTTAATAAAGGGAATCAAATAACTATCATGTAGAAACAAAATGTATTATATTACATACATTTTCTGGTTCAAAATATTTTTTACTGAAAAAGAATCAACAACAACAGCAACAAAAATTTGAAGATTGACAGCTAGGCATTTACCATTTTAAACTTACAGAATAACGAAAGTAATAAAACAACAGAATTAATAAATAGATCAGCATATGCAATAAATTTTTTAAATAAATACAGTTTAGAAATTTCAATAAAATTTTGAAGTTTGGTTTATGAAAAGACCAGTATTTTTTTTTTAACAATAAGGTAAAATAGATTATGAATAATAATTATTTTGAAAAATTTCAAGGCATATTTCTTTAACATGGCTTTTGTATCTACAAATTTTACCTATGGTAATAAATAGGTAAATTTTAATGTGTTTTTAATGTGGCTGGCGGCTTTATACATAAGACTTAATTTAGCCTTCGCGATTTACGAATGTGACACGCCTGCAGTAAATGAACTATAAATACCAAATATATATACCAAATTCCAGAGTAAGCATACTTGTAGGGAAAAAAGGCTAGGGATAGTTTTCTGAATAAGTTTTCTATAAGCTTCAACTGTCAAACAATCAAAAGAATTGGCCGACACAATTCACTCAATATTTTGGCAATAAAATCTGGTCTGTCATGTAGGCAGCTCAACAAAATAAGCCGCAGATAAAAAGGATCCCCATTAAACAAAATATTTTAACACAATCATACAGATGGGTAAATTTATCGTACAAGTTGAACTTTGTCCAACAGAATAAACGTGGCCTAGACACTTTTTCATTCACCTGGGATATGCTGACGAAGACAACCCCCCATCCGTCTAGAAAAATTTCCTCCAAAAAATAAAAATAGCAATAATTTCAGGCTCTTTTGGTTCAAGGTTCATTGCATTCCAGGTTCATTTGGTAAAACAGACCAGAACAGAGGACGTAACAGTCTAGTATTCATTAAAATTTGTATTTATCTAATCGGTATTTGCAATTAGTCGAGAATGAACTGTTATTTTCCGTATTTAATTATAATTAATTAATTTGTAAGAAGATGATCAGAAGTAACCAATTTTGAAATAAAATAATCTTTTAATTAAAATATTTCTCAATAAAAAAATTTGTTTGAATAATAATAATAAAAAAAAACTATAATATTTCAAATTTTTATTAAATATTCACAGTATCAGTTTTCTATATCTAAGCTTAGTTTATGCTGATTTAGTTGCTGTATTCTTTTCCTGTATATAAATAAATTTGATGTGCGGTGAATGAAATCATTCAGTAGATTTTTACTCCAAGAAAACTACGTTTGTCAAAAGGAAATACGATAGTCAATGTCAACAAAAATGTTTTTTCTTTTGAATCAAAACAAGTGTATTTTTTATGTTTTACGTAAAAAATGCATTTCTGTCGACATTTATAAATAAATTTTGATATATTTTTTAACGACCTACTAGAAAGATTGGCTTTCACTATCTGTAAACTGGAAGAGACTTGAATAGGTCTGATGGTCCACCCAAAACATGTTACTTGGTTGCTCTGAATATTTAGAATACTGGGATATTATTTTCTTTCATATAAAAATGGAGAAATTAATAAAACATTTTAAAAGGTTTTCTTAAAGTAATGGAATTTTATTTTTGCCAGTAATGATATAATTCTCATCTCTTCTTATGTAGAACTTGAAGGTATAATTTTAAATTTTATTCTAAGTAAGTGATAAGTGTTTTTCAATTTATGTATAAAGTTAATCAGGGATGATTGCGTTCCGGTAGTTTGAATACCACTGTTTTCGTATAATAAATTTTGTCTTCTTTAATCGAATAATTCTGCGATTAAATCAGGTGAATTTTACAGTAAATGGATAACCGTATTCGAAATGACGGAAAACAATCCGTGGTTAAACTATTTACCACTATTTTCTTTTTATGAATTTGACTTTGCAAATTTTCGCTTTTCAAATTTTAAGCTTTTATATTTAAATATTAGAGCTTAGAAAGTTTTTGATCAGACATAACTAAAGATATATTGCTTTTATAAGTAAATAATCAACTTATTACAACCCATCAATTATTGGAAATTTGAATTATAACAGCTTAAACTTTTATAATTACGTGGTTGAAGATCGTAAAAAGATTCATATTAGTCGATTCATAAAAATGTATTGACTTTTCATACATGCCATAATCTATTTGGGGCAAAAATGGGCAGTAGTATTTGCCCGTTGTTCAACTATTACTATGATTTGGTAGTTATGTTTTTTTAAAAATGAGATCAATCGTGTAAGGTCAGTCGAGGCTAACATGAGACACCCCAAAAAATGAGGCTAATGCGAGACACACAAAAATGGTACTAATTTTCTTATTAATAAAATTGCTTTTGATATTTATTTTGCAAGCAATACATAATTTCACGTATATCCATTACGAAGACACTTAAAATGAAATAAAACAAATCCTAACACAGATACACTAAAAACCCAACTTTTTTTATGAGAAAAACTTTTTGTAAGACGTCAAAACTTTTGGCATATAACACTTAAATAAAACTTAGGTAATTTATTCTAATATTTTTTTATTCACTAAGAAATGGTGAATCTCTTTAGTCTTTAAAATTTGGAATATGATTAACGTAGCCTGAGTTAAAACCATCAAACTCGGAGGGATGGTGTAAAACAGTTGTATGGGACTAAAATGAGACAGTACTTGGGGCTGTAATAATGTTATTCTATCATATAGCTTGAAACATCCACCTCAAATAAAAACAGAAAGTGTTAATCTGTAACTGTTTTTTCTGTTCATATGCCAGCTATGTCTTTAGCTTTATTCTAATTCCAACAGTATTTTCTTGTGTTTTTGTTAAAACTTTTTAATCGAATGATTTGAAATGCTAGCTAGTTGATTTTACAACTTAATTTTAGAACTTAAGCTAAAAGTGACATTGTAAATTAAAGCCTGTGTATTTTTTAATGCTGAAAATGATGAGTAATTACAAACGGAAAAGAGGTATGAAATTTCATCGACAAAATGACGTAAATTACGTAAATGAGTTTTAAATGACGCAAAAGGAGGATATTCAATGGTGAATTATTATGTTGTTTGGATGAAAATCGTAGGATTGACTGATCAATTTTGAGCCGTAAAACTATGTCGATGCAAAACAGTTCACATTATGAATCTCCTATCATAACTCCTGCGAGTGGAGATTCTCCAATTTCTGTAAGTTCTTTTGAAATAATTTTTCAGATAATAAATAAAAATGCTGCTACAAAGAAGAAAAGGAAAATAATACATGCTACTTCAAAAGTGATTGCAAGTAAAGAGTGAATAGGACGTCAGAAAAATTTAAAATTGAAAATGAAAACAAATAAAAAGATAAACAGTTTAAATCTCTTATGAAGTGCAGTAAAGGAAAGGGGCCAAGAAGGGAAGTAAAAGCAAAGATACTCAGAATAAAGACAAATCAAATCATGATACTATAACAGGAAAATAAGATATAAGTCTTGAAAAGTACATAGGATAATTTAAAGATTTAGACAATTGCACAAGCATAGAAATTATTATTCGAATAACAGGTGAGATACCGGTAGACTAAACTGAAAATGGAGTTATAAAAGTACAAAAACCTAATAAAAAAACATAATAAAAGAAGTGATTGAGAAACTATACAAATGAGACAGCACAGACAGTGAAGAATTGTTTTCGCTGGATGATATTGATGAAGAATCATTGACAAATTTCACTGCGAATGCCACACAGGAACTAATTAATCGCGTGGTTTACGGGACACCAATAGTTCCAGAGAATATTAGAAAAAAAACTTTTGTTTTAGCTGGCATTAAACGTGGAATTAAAAAGTCTGCTCATTATAAATAATCGCATAAATGAAAGTATATTAAGATGAAGAAGAGGTAACAGTTCAAAGTTTAAAGTGGTCTAACGATCGATCTAAAGATTGATTACTTGTATAAAGATGAAATATTTGCAGTGGACATTGTGAATACTGTTGCTGTCCTCTTTTTTAATTAAACCACATTAAAAATCAGGAGAACTAATTATAATTTTCCAGGCGGCTGTGCAAATTTTAATGAACTACGAATTAACTCAATCTGTTAAGAGAACAGCCCACATTTTGGATTTTTCGTTTTCAATAACAAGTAGTGTTGTACTTTTGTAAATTTACTTCTGAAAACTAAAAAATATGTAGTTTAGGTGTTGAAGATCAGGCAGGGAGTTGATTGTAATGGGTTTTCTTCAGTATTCTAGCGGACGCATAAAATATTTCCCAAAATTCAGACAAACTGAAATATATAAAATAATACAGTTCGATATATAAAATTCAGTCGATTCGATATATAAAAACTGTTCGAGATATAAAATAATACAATTGAATAATACAGTTGAAATATTAAATTCGGAGCAACTTTATTACAGGCATCTCATTTTCTTAGTCTTTACAATCACTTAAAAATTAATTATGGCTCACTTTATCCCGATAGCCGTCTCATATTTGCCCCTTTTTGTGGAGGATATATGAGATAGTTTTAAATTTGTTTACCTTTATTTTAATGAGATACAATATTTTTTTATCCATAAAAACATAAAGAAAACAAATTACACTATTTTTTATTTGGGACTGCAGTCAAAAGATTGAAAGTGACAGTAAAACTGACTAGAATGGTGTCGCATATATATTCCATTTGACCCTACATTTTTAAATGCTTTATTTTAAAAATCAAACAGAAGAAAATTTCATCTTACGTTCTTCAGTAACCTAAAGGTAAGTTTTATAATATTGTTCGAAATTACTTATCTAACAAGTTTTCAATCGAGTTCAAGTATCGAACGACACCTCGTTAAGTGACCTTGTGTTTCTCAGAAACACAAACAAAAACTACTTTGTAACAGATTATTACCTTTATGTTAAAAATAGCTTTAGTGTCAACATTATAAAGCTATTCAAACACATTCAGACTAATTAGCATTCAACCCAGAATCTATCAAAGAAGAAAACGACGCGATAAACCTCATGTTTATTTATTTTAAAAATTACGTGTGATTCTCAAAAGCATAATAAATAACTTATTTATGGTGGTAGATTAGCAAATTTAATAAATGGTGAAAATATTATGCTTTTAGATGTTAGGTAATTAGATGATGTAACCGTAATTTCCATTGCTGCTTATTTGTTAAATACGAAGATACATTATGAATAAAAATGGTCGAGAAACTAATTTTAAAATATTGTAGAAATAAGTTACGAAAAATTATGTATCAAGCACATATTTTTATGTACATTTTATTTGCATCCATTAAAAAAAGTGAACACACTTACTAGTTCTATAGAAAATTACATTATATACATATACATTTACATTATATACCTTTACATTATTACCTATACATTAAAATTTGCACTAACTTTTAAAATAACGACAGTTCTTCCACTGTTAAAATCATGCTCGAAAACAAAATTAAGATTCACATTTAGAATCTAAGAATTTTTTAATTCTAAATATTTAAAATTTTGAATTTCTAGTGATACATTAATTTAATTAATTCCTTTATATCTCCTGAAATTATAATCGTAATAACTTAACATTTTTATTTCTATACACTAGTATCCAAAAGTTAAAAAACAAAGAGAGAAAAGCCGATAACATGAAAGCCATTTATGTGAAATGAATGACATTACAGATCATTGGGTATTAGTCTAGAAATGTACAAAGAAAATGCCATTAAATAATTATAAAATGTAGGGAATCCCAAAAGTAGGATACTGGAGGGCAAAAAAGTTCAGTGGCGGAAGTGTGTCAGTACGGAATGTTATTACCTATTCTGGTAATATACGCCAGACAGCCTCGATTCTTGCCAAGAATAACATCATGTATGAGGTATTGGGCTAGCCATACTCTACTGCTCACAGGACAAATATGGCCCATAGACCTTTTATGTGCGCCCTGAGAAACACAATCTCTCTGTATCCATATTTATAAAAATTTTAGAAGGGAATTTTTTTTTAATTTTTATCATAGTTTTATTAATTTTTATGGAAAGACGAAATCTGCCCGGTTATTTATAATAAATTTAAAATTATGTTAAAACATCCTAAATGTCATTTGCTGAATAAAATATTATTTTTATATTTTATATTTACATTATAGTGGCATGTATATTTTAAAATCTCTAATACTAATCAAACATTATTTAAAATTTACTAATTTTCTCTGTACAATTTTTACATTTGAAAAGCTAGAATCGCATTGTGAAAAGTCCGATTTCTTAAAGAAAACCTGTTCATTTTATCTTTAGAGCTGGGAAATTCCGCACTATTATATTACGTTTTATTCTTATATATAACTAATACTGATTATATATTTTTTATTGCTTTGTTGTTCTACATTTCTTAATTTACTAGTTTAATTTTCTTTGTGTTTCACAGCTGAAAAGTGCTGCGATATTTTTGGCAAAACATGTTTATAAAATTAATTTTCGCATTTTTTAATCGACAATCCGGCGATTAAATAATGCAAATTTTACTTCAAGAAAAAAAATGTGTACCCAAAATTTGGGACACTTTGCAGCTTTGAGAATTACATTAAAATTTTTAAACATCGTCTTTTAAATATAATGTGTTGCGGCCCACGTAAAATAGCAAACATATTTTTGCGACCCACAAGACAAATATCTTGAGTATGGCTGGTTTTGGATATCTGTGCACAACCAAAAAGAAGTCGCGCCCTTAGCTACTGGAGGTTCCGAGAAGGATCAGGAGGTGAATGCAAAAGCCTCCCTAGCATGTCTCATACATGTTCAATGCAATTCAAATCGGATGATCGTGATGACCATTCCGTACGAAACAGTGTTTCAGATTTTAAGGATTGACTGACAATGCGAGCTCCGTGAACTCGAGCATTATTCTTCATAAAAACACAATCAGGACCAATGACTAGAAGAAATTGGCGATCATGTGCAATGATGTCATCTCTATACTACGTTGCAATCACAATACCACGAGGAAAATTGAAAAGCTGCAGATGAGTGCGGATGCCGACAGCAATTCTGGGCTAACTGACTGGACGACTCATCAAACCGTCGTCTTTGTATGTACGCAATTCTGGGATGTACCTCTCTGATACCGAGTTCCGAGGACTCTCCAGATCAGTAATGGTCGGAAATTTTTTTGTAGGTTATACCTGGAATCGTCGGTAAAGACCACCGTACACTATAGTCCTTGTATCCAGCTGAAAATCCAGTTTAAGCAGTTTTTCTCTGCGAGACATTTAATAGAACACAAGCTTTCCTTTGATGCAGCTAACACACACGTAACCATCTGTAAGCAGCTTGCCTAGATACAGCTCTTTTTGTTGACACTGAAAAGTCGGAAGCAAGTTGATGTGCAGACATTGGTCAGTGTTGTCTTGCATGTAGGGACAAAAACGGCTTAGTATGGAATAGCCAGCGCCGGTCACCGGACTTTAATCGTATTAAAATGTATGGGGCATGCTTGGGAGGCCTTTACATTCACTTCCCGACCTTTATTCAAAACTTTCCTATCAAAGAGCCTGTTTCCTCTGTGAATGGGGTTAAATTTCCCAAGCCGTCATACATGAACTTATTCTTGGCATGCATTGAAGCTGCCAGATATTACCATCAGAGGTAATCGCACTCCGTATTAACAACCCTCCACCATTAAACTTTTTTTGCCGTCAAAATTCCTACTTTTGTGTTACCGTATGTTATTTATGTATTGAGCATTCCTTTTTTGGTACCTTCCTAGTGTCTTTTATTACATCTAGGATGTATGAATTAGAGGTCTGCACGGGCCGGAATTTCCAGGCCCGGCCCGATGAAAAAATTAAAAGTTTGCCCCGAGCCCGTTTTATTTCCTCGGTTCACGGCCCGGCCCTTAGAAAAATCAGTGAAAACAGGCCCGGGTCGTAGAAAATCAATTAAATGAGGCCCGACTCAATTTCTACAAAAAATTCAGGTTTTTCTAAACATACAATTAAGATTCTTTTAAAGAATAATACTGTATACATATTTATGGAATAATTTTACAGCATATTTTAAAATTACTATGTGTTCGTAAGACATAAAATACCCAATAGCAGCATTAATGATTACTTAGAGTCTTGGACGTTTCACCATTCAAACAAGGATTCATTAAAATATTAATGTAGTTTAGAATAAAACGAAAAAAAGGAGGGTTAAAATATGATAACTTTTGAAGCTGTATAATAAAAAACAAATTTGTAAAAATATTTCTCTGCCATTTAATAAGGTTTTTCTCAAATCCAAAGGAGCTACACTATCTGATACATTTCTGAATTCATTTCTTTTTGGAAGCGCATAAGATTGGCAGATGTTCATATTCAGAAACTATGTAATCGAATAACGTTATCCATTTTTTGATAGAGGCAATATATCTTTGAGAAAATACTGTAAAAGTTAACATTTTGAATCGAATTTCTAGAAGCGATAGCACGGGAAAGTAGAAAAACCTGCAGTCACGTGACAAGAATCTCTTATATCTCGATAAGTAATTTATTTATAAAAAATGAAAACGATCATCGAGTTCAAATTCCTTCAATAGTCAGGGCTGTCAATTTTATGCCTTTACAGTTACAAATGAGTCAGAAAATATGCCAGAAAATTTATCATTGTTCAGAAGTACCTTTTGAGAACTACCTTAAGGTATATTTCGAAAGATTCCGTTAACAGAAGTTCGTTATCGCTATTAATTGTTTTACAAAACATATTGCCTTCCATACACATCCTGAGAACAATAAAATCCAGTTCCGACTTTGCTCGACTATGCAAAAAAAAAAATGCAAGCCTGATATCGTCCCAACACGAGTCTGCTGAGAAAAAAATAAGAACGGGCTCAGACACCATTTAACTGTCCATGCTGATCTATACGCTTCACATGTTACATTTCTGTATTGATATTGTCAAATTGGTATCGGCTCGTGACGCACATTTATACTTATTCTCGCGAAAGTCACCTTCATCGAAAATGGCTCATATTTTATCTACTTCGATTAAGTTTTTATAGAGGGCCTGTAGGCCCGCTTAATTTATTTTATCGACCCGGCCCGTTTATTTTTCTTCTCGCCCTGGCCCGTTAAAAAAATTGTTCTGATTCTGCCGACCCGGACCGTTTGAAAATTCATTTTCACTTTGCCGGGCCAAGCCCGGCCCCGTGCAGACCTCTAGTATAAATCAGTCATTACTTTCAAATAAATAGTTTTGATTCTGTCTGCTTTTTTCTCTTCGTTTCTTAACTTTTGGATGCCAGTGTATAATACCGCTAACAGTTTTATTCCTTTAATGGCAAGAATCCCAAACAAAAGTATGTTCTTTCTGTTACTTCATAATTTTAGAATATTGATAAATTTTAAATATTATTGTGAGGAATTATTATATTTAATCGAAAAAATTGTGATAATAACCAATGAAAAATTTTACTGCATCCAATTCATAAAAGCTTTTTATTAGCATATAAGAAATTTTAACTGTTTTCTCCGATTATATTTTTAGTTATATTTGAAAAACACAGAACAGATAAAAAAAGATGGTATCAGCTAAAAATTTGATAGATTTGGTATAATTGCAATTTAATACCCTTAAATACAATTAGCATTTTCTTTTGGCCCGTGTACAGAGAACTTTCTAGAAAATTTCCGCTATATCTTCAATATAAGCAACTTTATTGATTGAAAAAATGAAGATATTATGAACGATCACAATATAGTGATATAACAGTAAATTTATATATTTTGTTTTGCTAAAAAGGATCTGTGAAGCACTTTATGCTTCTAACATTTACGAATGTAATAATCTGGAAAAAGTTTTGAAAATACGACAGGGAATTACTGCAAATGTATTAAAATATCTCCAAATCGGTAAACATTGAGCAACTAAATATGCTGTTTATTATGATGCAATTTAATATGCTTATTTTATAAATATTGCGGAAAAGTAAATTTAGGATATCTTTCCTTCCAAAAGTCTTACATTAAGATATTCCTCTCAAGTAATAATGATATAAAACAAAAGCAAAAACTGGTCTGTGCCTAATAAAATCTTTTTTTGCAATACAATTTTCATACAGATCAGCAGTTAAAAAACATTTTAATTAATTAAAATAAACATTGATAACCATTCTTTAACCAACGTTCTTTATTTCTCATTTTTAGAAGTACAGTAGAGAGTAAAAAATTGGCAAACATATAAATAAACATAACTTTGTTAAGCAAACATTTATTGTAATAAGGCTTAGAATTTTTTTCAAGAAACTCTAATTTACAAAGTATAGGGTCAATTGGGGTAATTGTAAATAAAATTTGCTAGTTTCAACTACTGACAGCTTTAAGGAGCACATAGTCCACTTAACACCTTGTAAAACTACCTTAAAACTATTGTTTCTCTGTTATACTTCAATTAAATTATTATTGGTGCTGTGGGATACTAACAAAGTACCTAAAATTTCCTGTTCACAATTTCTGCAGATGTTCTTAATTTCTCCAAAACTACGGGCTAGTTTTAAACATCTATTAAAACTACGGGCTAATTCTAAACATCTATTTTTGTGTCGAGATGGTACAGTACAAAAAAAAAAAAAATATTAAGTTCATAATCAACTTTTGTTCAACAACAAGTTCACACGCACATTATTTTACTATTAGCTGACCCGCCTGGGGTTGTCAGAGTCTGTGATAATAACATTCAATATACCTAAAATCAGTGTTGAATTATTTTATATTTTTAAAAACGAAAATCTTTCCAAACTAACATGATGTTGTGAGTTCCACTGACTTCGGCAGCGTACAACATCAAATTTCTATGATTTTATATTTTTAAATGAAAATATATCCAAACGAATAATGAGTACAGCTGCCTTGAGCCGGATATACCGGGCATGCTACAAACTTTCCGGTCGGTTTTAAATTTATATTTTTAAACGAAAACATTTCCAAACGAATCTTTCTGAATTACATCATGTTCATAATTACCCCAATGGGCCCTATAACATTTTATTTTTTGATATTTTTACCATTTCGGTAAAAGAACTCTTGCAGGTTTCTTTCCATGCCAATGAAAAAAATACTCCAAAAGTTTATAGGACCTATATATATAGCTCCCCCGCAAGAAAAATGACACAACTCAAAAATACTACATTTTGCAGTAAAAGCAAAAGAATATTTGTATTTTTTATTAAATTATAAAATTATAGCCCTTAGTAGCTATAAAAGGGTAAAACCCACAAGAATCAAGAAGTAGAAGAGACAGAGGGAATTGAGTAAATTTATACCCTCCTCACAGTTCACCTCGCCTTCGCTTTTGGAAAATAGATATATAGTGTAATCTCACGGTTTATCCGTATTATACGGATACTGCGGAATGTAGATATACGGTATATCTACATTTGTGACACTTTTCCTGCAGCATTATGCATCTAAGACCTATTTGTTCAATAATATACAAAAGTAATTTATTTTGGAGTTATTTCATTTTTCTCGTGTAAGAGCGATAGTGTCCCATAAATCCACAACAATGAGTTTCCATAATTTTTGTTGAATCTGCTTTAGAAAGAGTCGTCTTTACTGATAAGTTGCTACAATTTTATAAGATGCCTGGGAAGTTTAGGGGCATCAAAATGTGGAATTCCTTGATCCTGAAGAAATTTTACTGATTTATACTCTTTTGAAAACACACTTAAAATAACCAGTATCTTTTAAAATTCTACCAATAAACCGTTGAAAGAATAAAAAAGTATTACGTTTGCATTTGAAATTTTTGAAATAATTTTCAGGATGTATTTTGTATGAAAAGATGCAAAGATGCAGATGACGTCGATAATTAGCTTGCAAAGAGGCTGTTTCTTGTTATCTAACGTTTGACTAAATGTCTTTATCCTATTCTAAATTTTTCATCACTCAATTACTAAACATATGCACTTTTAGTACATGTTCTAAGGCGCATCCCTGTTCTCAGACTAGCACTCTTTTCAGCTCTCAGGTCAGCTTAACCCTCTAGTCACCCTGCGCCTCATATGAGGCTCATACTTCAAATTGCAATATTTGAAAGAAAAAAATTATTTTTGTTAATTCCAGCACCTAATAGTGATAGCATATGTCGATACATTTACTATTATGACTTTACTTATGTTTCAGCATTTAATAATTATAATATTAATAAAAGTTTTATTAATTATTAGTAAACTGTTGGCATTTCTTTTAATTCAAACGTATGTTTCACTCTTTAAATTTAAATTAGAGACTCCTTTTCCGAATTATTAATTTGTGATAAAAGATAAAAAATACTACTATTTCTTTCATGTTTGTGTAATCTGGTTGTAATACGACATTTTCCAAACGTCTTAAAAAATTCTTCCTTAGACTATTTTTATATGAAAAACATGCAAGATAACTGCATTTGTTAGGTTTCTGTAAAGAACACATTCGTTAAATTTCCGTAAACTGTAACTTCTGTGATTTCGATAGCTACTTTTAATTTTGCTAGCGTAAAAGTAATTTTTCCCAAAATTGGAAAAAAATTCAGTGCCGAGATGGTTAATACCGCATTTGTTTAGAACTCGCATTTACCGCGTTTGTTTCGGAATTCCATAACTTTTTGAGTGTGAAAATGGAAATGGATATTTATAACAAAAATCCTATCTTTATGAAAATAAAATTACAGTATCTTATCATTAGGTTTTCTTGTGTAGTGTGAAGCCCCCAGTTATTGACACCTAACCAGTAGCTGATACTTCAGTAAAAATCCAACTCAAATAAGCATAATTTTTTTTTTGTAAAATTCTACAAAGTAATTTCATCTAGGAGTAACTTAAATACTTATTTTTATTTTAGAGTCAATATATTCACCTCTTGTAGACCAAGAACGTACTAAATGAAGAAGGAACTTTTGAGAACACAGAAAGTGCCATTTTGAGGCAACTATCTTATTTTTTAAATTAAGGTAGTGGATTTTCTTATCTATTTGTAATGCAACTGTTCTAAACTATTTTTTAAAGTTATACTTGTAGAAATTAGTTAAAAGATGCCTGTGATACATTAGGGTAACGATTTATAGTTACAAGTTATTTAATTTAGCTAAATGGGGAGATGACAGTTATTGGTTCCAGGAATTTGATTTCTCCTGTCTCTGACAGAGCAGTTAACTATTCGTTATATTAAAGAAAATTGAAATCTATTATTTGAACTGTTTAAAAAATCATAATAATAAATTAAATTCATCTTGTAGTCAACACCATTAATTTAAATTGTTCTACCAGCGTCGGACGCCAATTGCCAGTTACTAAATATCAGTCATTGCATTAATAATAATTTAAATCATGAAAACATATAGACACATGCATCTATCGTATGTTATCATATATAGGTAAGATTTACGTATTTTGTTTTTATAATAAAGATTAAAATATTTTTAAAGCATAAATTTCTTGAAATATGAAATAAATATATATATATTTTAATCATTGCTAATAAAGTGTCAGACAATGATTCACTTTGTGTCAGTTATTAGTTTATCAAAATAGGTTTAGTTTCAGTTACAGGAGTTAGTGACCACATTTAAAAGAAAATGATTTTTAATAATAGAATGCATAATTTCTCAAACATTTTTCAACAATATTTTTTTAATATATCTCTACGATCCTTCGAAAAACAGAGATAAGTATAAAATGGATTCTAAATTTTGTAATAGTGATACGAACAGGAAAGAATCTATAAGGTGTCAATGACTGGGTATGTTACACTATTAAAAGCAAAATGGTTACTGTAATATTTAAAAAATATATATTACCACTTTTTTGCTCCGTACTACTATTATACGAGTTATTTACCTAATAGGAATTATTAGTGTAGTTTCTAACGCATGTTTTGATTAGTTTCAAACAAAAATCTTTTACAATTTAAAACTTTTTTTTTTTTTGCTTAAAACCGCTTAATCTAAATTTATATAATTTTCTTGTTTACTATGTATGTATTTAGCAAATATACCGGAAGATTCGAAAATGAGCGAAAAAATAAAAATTCGATAAACTGAAAATTACAGATAATATGACGATTCAGTTTCCACTGAAATGCACGAAACGTTATGGTTTATTATTAATAACGAAAATACTACTGCGAAAATAATTACATTTGACTTCAGCAAGTGGCACTTCAGTAATGTTAGTAGTTTGAAACAGCGGCACAGTACAGTGCACATTGCAGTTAGAATTGCGAATATTAAATGCAATATTTATCAATAATGCAACACACTCACTCTGCACAACATTCAAAGGGATTTTTGCTGAAATTCCTGTCACATGAAAGTTTAAATAATGATAATGAACAGCTCTGGGATTATTGCAGCGTTAACAGTCGTTGACAAATGTTAACTGCCAATAAATATTTTTATTTTTAAAAATTCTAAAGGCTTTCTATGCATTTCTGTGATACCACACCTTACTATTGTCTATACTTTTCAAGCTATTTAATGTCTATTTTCTTGGTTACTTTTAGAATCAACCAGCATTTTAATGTAAATTTACACTATACAGGCTTAATAATTGAAATAAATTACTATTAAAATAACTGATACACAAAGTATTATCAAACCGTATGATTTCTGAGTGTTAACGTAGCTGCCAACTACTACTGACAGAAATAATTCTAAAAAGAAATTTAATTTATTTATTTAATCTCAGAACTCTTGGATTAAATAAGGCGAAGATTTCTCTTCGGGTTTTATAGTGCCAAAAAATAGTGGCATCATTGTATCAAATGAACGTTATGTTGTAAAATTAGTCTGTTATTTTTAATAATTTAAATTATGTTAATTGACTTAAAAAGGTTTTTGTAGGGTGTAAACCAACACAAGGTTATATATCACACTAGTCACAATTTTTTGACTGCTATTCTTCCTTTTATGTTAGTCATTATTATCACCATTTAGTAAAATCTCATACTAAAGAGCCAAATTTCAATTTGGAGGCATTTCCTACGATTGGTTTTGTTTGAAGTAGTAATTATTAAGCTAACTATAGGAATGTCATGAAGATTTTTATTTAAACTAATGTAAGGAATTCTTATTGTGCAAAAGTTTGAAGTTATTTAATATTTAGGATAATTCAAATTTTTAGATATCCAATTACCGGTTAAATGCACCCCAATCGTATGAAAAATGTGGCACTATACTAATAAAAATAATATATTTAACCTTTAACTGATGTGACTAAAATTTGTCACACAACTGATGTGATCCGGTCTCTCAGACCCCTCGAATGAAATGAATTAAAAAAATAACTCAAATGGTTGAATTTACTTAAATTTTATCCTAACAATATCGTTCTACTTCTCTTAGGAGCATGTGAATTAAATTGCACGAAAAAAGTATTTTATTCATATTATTTAACTTCAGTACAGAAAAGTAAAAAGCTGTAAAAGTGTTTACAGCTGGGAGTCGCGGGGTCTGGGAGACCGCGTGACATCAGTTAAAGGTTAAATAAGGTATAATTTATTTTAATAATAAGCCCAAGTTAAGTATGACGAATGTGTCTATCACCGGTAGCGTGCGCGCATGTGTATTTCTGCCAATGATGAACACATCGAGCATACTTAAGTATTTTCTACATATAAGACATCACTTTATATTGAATCGACTACGGCTTACACTTTTGAAATTGACTTTATTTCGTTAACTTTCATAGTTTTCTAGATGGGATCGGTAACTTTAAAATTTCGCCAATTAGACGCTGCAGTCATTTTCATACGATATCACGTAGTCGATTGACTGCAGGTGCACTATGCAAAGTTCGATACATTTTTTCTAATCACATCACAAAGACTAGTAATAACAACCTAAGTGTTTTTTCTGCACAACTTACATTTACTTTGGTATTAAGAACAAAAAAAAATGGTTATTAATGTAAATCCTACCTAGCTTTTTTAATGTTTGAAAGGACACAAAACAGTCATTCGTGATTCATGAACAGAAGTTTGACCTCTGAAACCTTCTCTTTAAGCCCCTCCTTAGGGCCTTTATCCCTCGTGTTGATAATTGGCCGTCATAAACACAACCAACCAACCAACTTCTCTTTAAGCGGAAAATCAATCTAAATTAGTTTATACAAATGAAAGTCATTTTCTTAACCTTTCAAATGAGTCTTACACCCATTTTCAAAAATTTAGACACAACAAGAAAATGTTATTTAATCAAATCAAACAAAACTATTATTTACTTATCAGATTCTGTAAAATTATTCAAATAAATCATATAAAAATAACTATATCAAAATGAATTAATGGGTATTTTATCACAACTTTGATAAAAGATCATGAAAGTCTGTAATTACAGCGAGCAAAAAAAAATATTTGCACATCAGGTGATTTTGTTGTATCACGCATAAAGAAACACAAAATAAGCAGCGGATGAAAATATAAAAAAAAAATTACAAAACAAATAAACATATTTAATATTTGACTGTATATTTAAAAATATGAAAATATAAAATAGTAACATCTGTGATACCAAAAAGTATTTGAACACTAGCAGTGAGAATAAAAATATAGTAAATATTTAAAAGTAAAAAAGTACTAGTAATTAGCATGCATGCCCTTTGCTTCAATTACAGAGTGTAATCGTGTGGGCATTGATTCGATCAATTTGTGACGCGCTTTCCAGCTGATTTTTAGCATTCTTTCTTAAGAGCTTGCTTAAGATAAGTATTTTTAGAAATTTTCTTTTTCCGTGCTTACATATCCAAAATATGCCACAAATTTTCAATAGAATTGAGGTTTGGTAATTGTGGTGGCGTTTGCAATCGATTTTTTACATTATACAGGAATCATAACCTAGTAATGTTCGCCGTGTGTTTGGGATCATTATCTTGTTGAAAGTAATATGAATCAGCAATTCCCAATTTCAGAACACAATTAAATAAATTATCTCGCATTGTACTAATATATTGTTCGGCATTCGAATTGCCTTCAATAAAGGCTGTATAAAGCGTCTGAAAAGTTTAGGCGTAATGGAAAAAATGCATCATTTTACATGATGTTATTTTTTAATAATATTTTCTTGGTGTTGGACAACTTCAAGTAATCGTGTTTCCAGTTAATCAATTTGTTTTTCAAATATTATTCGTGGCAGAGAATACCATGCTTTTTCAATGACCGACTTTTAGTTCGTCAAGAGGTATTCTTTCCCATTCTGCTATACTCCTTCTTGGGTAAAGCTACCCCAATTATTCTTAATTCGGTTTAAGTCCAGGCTTAAATCTGGCGTATTTAAAACGTCAATATTTCGGCTAGAAAGCCACTGTTTCGTACTATGTTAGTTGTGGATTGAAGAATTGAAGTCTACAATCAGGACCCCCTAAAATGTCACCATATGGAATTCGAGGTTGTTTTAGTGTCTCTTGATAGTTTGTTGAAGTTTGTTTCCCATGGAGAAATGTCAGACAGGTTTGGCCATTAAAGCCTTTGCCCCTCCCTCCTGAAAAAATCCCCCACCAGAGACTTACCGCCTTTTCGTCTACTATACTTCATTTTTTCTTTAGAGACGCTTGACCTTCACAGTCACCCTCGCATATTGCCATGGAAATCACATCTGCTACCGTATTATCTCGTTTTTCCCACTTCATTTCCGCTTTGAGACTTATCTCTTATCGTTCTGAACTGGGAGCTGAAACAATCCTCAAATGCAGTGTAAAAAACGGTGAACCACCGGAAGATCTACCACGCGTTACCATAGAAACGCCCTTCCAAGCTGTGATGGTCAGTGAAAATCAAGCGCCTCTCTTTCTGAAAAAGAGTTTTTTTTTATAAATAAGGTTGGTGGATCTTACTTCAGGTATAGCCTTTACAATTCCAGTCTTCAGATTCCACTTCTTTTCATCCCTGAATAACACGGTGAGTCACTTGTTCCCGTAAGACACGTAATTTCTTGCCCAATCCATTCTGGCATGTTTATGTTGTGATTTTAGATACGGTTTGCAATATAAATTTTTTAAATGAATTTTATTACAGTCTATTATTCGTCTATTTATTGCGTCTTTTGAGACATTGACACCCAGAATATTTTTTAGTTACCTTATATTTGTTTTTTATTAAAAGAAACCTTTACAAATGAGCTGCCCCTTGCATTTTATTAATTTTTTACGTTTGCCATGTCTGTCACACAGTGAAAGTCATTAGAATGCTGTTTCTTCACATCAATGTGAAATGCATTCCATCCTCCCTATTATAACTCTTTGCCACGTGCACTGACTTCAGCAGCTTCCTATGCAGAAAGTTTCTAAAGAGCAGATTCCTAGGTGATAGCTTCCTATGCAACAACAGCAATCGTCTTCTACGATATTTTGTGATATCTGGCGTCTTTGTGTATAAATTTATATCGTACCAACCTATCAGAAATTCTCAATTTGTGCTGAAGCTGTACATGAGAGAATTTTATGGGTATTTTCTTTAAAATCTGCGATAAGTTATACATCAAAAACACATTTTACTTTAAAGAAGAAAAAACACCTTAGGTTTGAACAATAAAATCTTAAGATCCGCAGTTACCTCTTGACATCAACCATAAATACATCCACTCACACTCGAGATTTTTATAGTCCCAAATAATAATCATAAATTAATCATTATTTTCTAAATTATTCGGTTAATTTACGGCATTACACGAGACTTCCCTATTGTCAACTGTAAATTATTAAAGATATTTTTAAGAACAGGGTATTTTAAGGTAATAAATCTTACAATATGTTTCCTTAATTTTGATATAATTCACATTTAATGGAAAAATAACTCCTAGTCAAGTGATGGAAATTGCTAATTTGTTGTTCCTAAACACAACTCTAACTACTAAACAAATCTCTTGGAAATAGTCATAAATAATCCAATTATCACTCCACCCGCCAACTAGCTACCTTCAAAACTATTCTAATAGTCCCAAATAATTATCATTAATTGAAAATCCGTTTTTAAGCTTTTAATTAATTTAGGCCAATTCTCCATATTTCTATATTTCTAAGAATAAATAAATAGAAATAGTTTTGTAAAAGTTAAAACATCACCATTAAAAAAAATAAATATTGCAAAATATTTTTTTTAATTTTAAAATTATTCGAATTTAGAGAAGAAAATCTCACATAATGTTTTTAGTACTCACATAGTCACATTGTACATGCTAGTCACATAGTCTCACATACTGTTTCAAACTGCTATTGTTAATACTTTCTAATATAGTTGAAAATGGTTTATGACTTCGGTTTCTCTGGACGTCTCTACGTGTTCTAACTTACGTAAATATACTTGGCTTGGCATGTAATTAATATATGGTATTGAGGTTTACTATGGCATGTTCTTTATTGACAATGACGTGTGTAGCAATGTGACAATGAAGTGTTCATTTGTAGGGCCACTCAAAAGAGTACCGTTACATTACGGCCTATTGGGAAAAATCGTTTGCAGTGTATTTTAAAGATGTTACATTATTTCAAACATATTGAATTTCATATACATCACCAAGCTGAACTACAAGGTGTTTAATACAGAATATGGTGCTCATAACATTAATAGTTCATTCACAGGAACACACAAAAGAATACCCTTATTGTTCTGTCTGGGAAGGAAAATTGCTAGAAGTGCACTTTCAGATGTGGTATACGTTTATAAATTTAAATATTTTTTTGCTTATTATTTAATATTATTATTCTAGATGTAAAAATTATATAAATCGTATATAGGGTTTCAAAAGCGAATTAGAGTACATTTCCGTTTGTTGGCGGAAATTACTGAAAATGAATCTTCACTTGTACTATGTGTTTTCTAATTGGACTAAATTTTTGAGTACTATGTACACTGTTAAAAATTTGCAGCATTCTGTCCAGTCATTTGACCGTTTTTTTCCGAAAACGGTTGTACAACCATAATTTAACACTATTCTGACTATATTATTGGCCATTTTATGGTCAAAATATAGTTAAATTACGGTTATGAAATCGTTTTTTCAAAAAACGGTTGAATGACTGGACAGAATGCTGCAAATTTTTAACAGTGAAGTATATATACAAATCTATCAATCATATTCTGGTCTGCACAAAATGATTCACACACTTTTCTGACTATAGATGGTGATGGCTTAAATTGGTTTTTAAATGTGTCATGCGTTTTCAAAATTGTTTACTTACGAGGAAGGTCTTCTTATAACAAATATGGTGATCCTGCCGGTAATAGATAACCTTCCAGTAGTTGATCAAATTTTTGAAATATTGCGCCATTTCAGGCGGAAATGAGTTTTATGAGGCAATAGATATAATATTTTTGTTTGAATGTTGGTCACCTGTTGTCACATTGTTGTCAGCTGTCTGGCGTAAGAGAAGCCATTTTAGGAAATTTTTTTATTAGAAAGTGTAAACATTTAGTTTTTGATTAGTTGGAGACAATTACGGTAAGTTAAAATACCCCACTTCCATACTGCTTATTTCAACTAATATTTTTATAAGAATTATTGTTAATCAAAGCCCATGGATGATATTTTACAAATTAATTTTTAGATTTTCGATTGACTTCTACTTAGGGGTTGAAATTTGACTGATCAACTTCTGGTCTTATTAAATAAACAAATTCCAAAAATTTATCAGCTGTGATTAATTATTGGTATCGAGGAATCTAGTTATTGATCAGTATATCAGCTACTGGCTAATAACATGCGTAGCCATTAGCTGATCGTCCTTTTATTTCTTTGTTTACCAAGTCATTATTCCATTATTCCTTATTTTCATAATTCATTATGCCGCTCAAAAAGAAATTCTTCCAGTATTCTGAGGATGATTTACGAGCGGCCATTAAAGAAGTGAGAAAAAAGGGTGTTTCTAAAAGGAAAGCCTCCAAAAATCATAACATACCCTTCGGAACTTTGCATAACAAGATATGGTAACAAGACAATTTTTTTATAAACATTCTTTTTCATAAACGTTTCTTTTTCATTAGAAAACACAACAGATCTCCACTCCGTCCTCCAATAAGCTCTGGATTGACACCAATGACGTCGCAAACGGCAATGGTTTGGAGTCAGTAGAATGCACGCTACAGGGCGCCTGGTTCGGAGCTGTCCTTGAAGTAACCGATTTCTAACAGTTCGTTGTGTGACTGTGGTACCAACTACAGCTCGAATTTCTGCCGAAGACGCAGTACGATGCGCCACAGTCGTACGCCAAATACGGCGATCTTCCCTCTCAGGAGTGTCACGTGGCCGCCTGGAACCCGGTCTTCTTGAGGCAGCACCATCCCTTGACCACTGTTTCCAACAATCATGCACAGTGAATACATTCCAGCCAAGTGTTTCTGCAATATCGCGGAAAGAAAATCCGCCTTCTCGTAGCCCGATTATGCGACCTCGTTCCAACTCGGGGAGCTGGTGACAGTGGCTTCTTCGTCTTGTTAAAGGCACTCTTGGCTAACATCAACTCAATACGTCACGTTTCGTAGCTAAATAACGCCCACGAACTTTAAAGCACGCATTTAAAGTAAACTTGATCTGCAAGTTCTGAGTGGCGCCACTACCGCCACACTTATGCGCGAAGCGCGAAATTTCAATCGATGTCATCTTTCAGATGTATAAACACGCTTACCAAATTTCGTTTATCTAACACAAGTCTTTCTTGGTGGTGGGATTTTTTTTTCCGCCAGTGTACATCCATTGTTTCATAAATTCAAAATCTCTTATTTAAGTACTGTCTGGTGTGCAAACAGAATCACACTCACAAAAATTTTTCCTGAAGCTATTCCATCTCATTCTTTTGAAAGCCGTTTATAAAGTGCAGTTTCTTCAACAAATCAAAATCCATCCAAAAAGCAAAACACCGTAGGATCATATTTTGAAGAATGCTAAACAATTGAAGCATAAAATATTTTAAATCAAAACTTATAATTTATTTTACTAAAAAGGTACTAAAAATACATGAAAAAAATTTTTTAAAGCACCTTTTTAGTAAAATAATCGTAAGTTTTGATTTTAAACCTTTTACAAAATATAAAAGTGAAAATGGCGTTCCAGAAATTATAGTTAAATTATATTTTTTTTTTAATGGAAGCATATCTGAATTTAAAAGAAGATAATCAAGAGAAGTAACGAATATTGGAAATTAAAGCTTTAAAAAACCAAAACAGCAATATAAAAACATAATTTAGTAATAACTCGAACTCAGACGTTAAAAAAAACCGGAATTAAAGGTACTGAAGAAAGAAGGTATCATGGAGCCCATATCCCATAACCATACTTTCCAGAAATTCAAAAGAAAATATTTCGGCCTACATTGAAGAGGAAAAACAAATATGCGTTAACGGCTTACTTTAGTCACACGAAAAGACCCGTTCGCTAATGCTTTTCCTATAGAAGAAATTTATAAAGATATCTCGGTCGCATTTCAATATTTTTAGATGATTATTTTTGGAGTGGCTAGCTGAGGTCAATCTGAAAAAATGCCGTTTTTTATTTTTTCGATTTTCATCCGGGATTTTTTTCAAGAGGATGGTTTCATTTTAGGAATCGGTTCTGAAAATGAAAGCGTCCTGATTAAAAATACTTCTAAACGAAATTGAAAAAGTAGAAAACGTCCTGCATACGGATCGACCTCTGCTAGCCACTGCAAAAAAAAAAAAAAAAAAAAAAAAAAAAAAAAAAAAAAAAAAAAAAAAAAATCATCTAAAAATAGTGAAATGCGACCGAGATATCTTTATAAATTTATTCCATAGGAATAGCATTAGCGAACGGGTCTTTTCCCGTAACTAAAGTAGGGTCTTAAAGGCAAACTGAAGAGCAAAATATTTGCTTAAAATATACAGTAATAAACGCTGCTTTGCTTAAATTTATGTTGTATTAGTCATTCATTAGTTCTTTTTTTACGCGACCAAAGTCAGATGTTTTTAAAGTATTCATGTTGCAGTATTCAATGTTAATTGTAATATATTCAATATTATGTATCTAAAAATTATTTTTTATTATTTATATTATTATTAAATTAAGATAGTAGTATATTAAGAAGCTTAATAATAAGTATTTCAAATTTATTTTTTATGTTTTGTTACTCTTTATATATTTAAAAAATTGATAGCAATTAAATGAATAATTTAAGAACTGACATGGGTAAAATGCATTGTACCCATTTAGGTATTTTGGACGATATATTTAGGTTTTAAATGTCAATATCTGAAAACTGGACAATTTCATTCCAAAAATTTTATTTTTTTAAATTAATGTACCAACTACCACTAAATTATATACAATGATGCAATTATATATTATGATGCATGTTTTGTTATTTAAATTCTGTAGTGTTTTGAGATGAAGGATGTTTATTTTATGCGTAGGATAAACTTTTATGGAAGAATGTGTTTGTTAACATCATAATCAGTGTCTAATAATTGGAAATGAGATGACGGGGACTGAGGTGATGTTTTTGTATTAACAGCTTCATACCCATTTTGTTGAAGCATTTTGCACACATGTAAATTATTAAATATTTGACATTTGTATGTTACATAAATAAAGTTGCAATAAGCTTTTTTTTTATAAATAAAAAGTTAAATATGGGGCCATAAATGATGCTTTAAAAAAATACTCACCCCTATGCAGAACAAAAACTCATATTTCAAAATATGAAACAAAGAGAAGGACAACTTACCTTCATCCATGTTGGCTAGTTGAACATTAGTTGCTGTTGCTACGAAAATAATTCTGCCATCGCCACCTAGAATCTGTTAACCAAAATGTGTGTTTAGAAGGACTGAGATGATGGTCAACCTCAGGGACAAATATATTTATTACGATATTTTACTGTACAATCTATACTAATAAAGGTGAATTATATTTTCCCATACTGTATATAGATATAGGTATAAATATATAATAGCAAAAGTTAATAATATTTATAGAAATTTTTACAGCATGCATTTAATATTGGATATTTGTCCCTGGGGACGGGAACTGAAAAGATGATAACGTTTGTTTAAAGCTTAAAGTAATTATTTATACATAATTATATGTCCATTTACATTGGTAATTGTTGTATCAAATGTTACAATATATTACATTTTTCAGTTTTAGGTTTCAGTATAATTAATGAAATATTATTGGCAGTGGACGCAAATTGTCCAATTTTCACATATTGACCTTTAACTACTGCAAATGTGACACAAATTACCTAAATGCGACAATCATATAAGCTATTCCATGTCATTCTTTTGAAAGCCGTTTATAAAGTACATTTTCTTCAACAAATCAAAATCCATCCAAAAAGCGAAAGACCGTAGGATCCTATTTCGCCGAATGCTAAACAATTGAAGCATAAAATATTTAAAATCAAAACTTATGATTTATTTGACTAAAAAGGTACTAAAAATACATGAAAAAGATTTTTTAAAGCACCTTTTTAGTAAAATAATCATAACTTTTGATTTTAAACCTTTTGTAGAATATAAAGATGAACATGGCGTTCCAGAAATTATAGTTAAAATATATTTTTTTAATTGAAGCATATCTGAAATTAAAAGACGATAATCAAGAATAGGAGCAAAAAAAGTAACGAATATTGGAAATTAAAGCTTTAAAAACCAAAACAGCAATATAAAAACGTAATTTAGTAATAACTCGAACTCAGACGTTATTACAAACCGGAATTAAAGGTACAGAAGAAACAAGGTATCATGGAGCCCAAATCCCATAACTATACTTTCCGGAAATGAAAAAGAAAATATTTCAGCCTACATTGAAGAGGAAAAACAAATATGCATTAACGGTTTACTTCAGTCACACGAAAAGACCCGTTCGCTAATGCTTTTCCTATGGAAGAAATTTATAAAGATATCTCGGTCGCATTTCAATATTTTTAGATGATTTTTTTCCTGATTAAAAATACTTGTAAACGAAATTTAAAAAGTAGAAAAAGTCCTGTATACAGATCGACCTCAGCTAGCCACTGCAAAAAAAAATCTTCTAAAAATTGTGAAATGCGACCGAGATATCTTTATAAATTTCTTCCTTAGGAATAGCATTAGCGAACGGGTCTTTTCCCGTGACTGAAGTAGGGCCTTAAGGGTCCTGTCCCTGCCGGCGAAGACACTCACGAGCTAATGCTAATCCTATGGGGAGGGATTTTTCCAATATCTCGTTTGCATTTCGACATTTTTAAATAATTTTTTTTGCATTAGATAGCCGAGTTCCGTCTCTACAGCGCATCTTGGTTACTTTTTCGATTTTGGTTGCAAATATTTTTTAGAATGACATTTTCATTTTCAGAACCGGTTTTGAAAATGAAACTAACTTTATTTAAAATATCTGCGACCAAAATCAAAAAAGTAATCAAGGTGCGCTGTAGAGACGGACTTCGGCTATCCAATGCAAAAAAAATTATTTAAAAATGTCGAAATGCAAAGGAGATATTAGAAAAATCCCTCCCCATAGGATTAGCATTAGCTCGTGTGTGTCTTCGCCGGCAGGGACAGGACCCTTAAAGGCAAACTGAAGAGCAAAATATTTGCTTAAAATATACAGTAATAAACGCTGTTTTGTTAAAATTTATGTTGTATTAGTCATTCATTAGTTCTTTTTTTAGGCGACCAAAGTCAGATGTTTTTAAAGTATTCATGTTGAAGTATTCAATGTTAATTATAACATATTCAATATTATGTATCTAAACAATTAATTTTTATTATTTACATTATTATTAAATTAAGATAGTAGTATATTAAGAAGCTTAATAGTAAGTATTTCAAATTTAATTTTTTTATGTTTTTTCACTCTTTAAATATTTAAAAAATTGATAGCAATTAAATGAATAGTTTAAGAACTGACATGGGTAAAATGCATTGTCACATTTAGGTATTTTGGACGACATATTTAGGTTTTAAGGATCAATATCTGAAAACCGGACAATTTCCTTCCAAAATTTTTATTTTTTTAAAATTAATGTACTAACTACCACATAAATTATATACAATGATATTACAATTATATACTATGATGCATGTTTTGTTATTTAAATGCTGTAGTGTTTTGAGATCAAGGATGTATATTTTATGCGTAAGATAAACTTTTATGGAAGAAAGTGTTTGTTAACATCATAATCAGTGTCTAATAATTGGGAATGAGATGACGGGGACTGAGGTGATGTTTTTGTCTTAACAGCAAGCATACCCATTTTGCTGAATCATTTTGCACACATGTAAATTATTAAATATGCCATGTGGCATTTTTATGTTACATAAATAAAGTTGCAATAAGCTTTTTTTTATAAATAAAAAGTTAAATATGGGGACATAAATGATGCTATAAAAAAATACTCACCCCTATTCAGAACAAAAACTAAATATTTCTAAATATAAAACAAAAAGAAGGACAACTTACCTTCTTTCAGCTAGTTGAACTTTAGTTGGCTAGTACTAAGCTGGCTAGTTGAACATTAGTTACTGTTGCTACGAAAATAATTCTGTCAGCGCCACCTAGTATCTGTTAACCTAAATGTGTGTTCAGATGGACTGAGATGATGGTCAACCTCAGGAATAAATATATTTACTACAATATTTTACTATACAACCTATAATAATAAATGTGAATTATATTTTCCCATTCTGTATATAGATATGGGTATAAATATATAATGGTAAAAGTTAATAATATTTATAGAAATTTTTACAGCATACATTTAATATTGGATATTTGTACCTGAGACAGGGACTGAAATGATGATATCGTCTGTTTAAAGCTTAAAAGTAATTATTTATGCATCATTATATGTCCATTTAACATTGGTAATTGTTATAACAAATGTTACAATACATTACATTTTTCAGTTTTAGGTTTTAGTATAATTAATGAAATATTATTGGCAGTAGGCGCAAATTGTCCAATTTTCAGATATTGATCCTTAACTACTGCAAATGTGACAAAAATTCCTAAATGCGACAATCATATACTGTTTCCTTAGAATACGGATAATGATTCAATTTCTATAAAACAGGTTAGTTTTGAATTAGAAAAGAGTGTTTTTTTTTTTTTTTTTTTTTTTTTTTTTTGCTTGATAAAATATATATTTATTTTTTTATTTAATGTCAAATACGTCATAAATGTACGAAACTACGAGGATTTGCGTTTTATTTAGGCACCTTAAATGATTAATAATATTTTCGCAATAATCAAAAAACAGTATTTTTAAAGCAATGTATCTCGCAATATATTATTTAAATTTTTAAATAATTCGCATTTAGTGGAAAATAAATCATTATAAATAAATATTCCTCGCGGTGAAAAAACGCTGATTTTTTTACTATGAAAACAATCAAACAATAAAATACAATGCCCCACTCCATGAAACACTTGACATCAGCCATAAATAAAACCATTTCTCCCCCCCCCCCCCCTGTTCCTGCAAAATATCTAATACAATCAAAGCTATTTCTGTAATCCCAACTACTGATCACTAATTAAATATCCTTTTCTAAATTATTCAATTACTTTAGGCCATTTCAAAAGATTTTTATATTTCTAACTGTAAGAGATTAACTGTTTTAGTTAATTGTTTTAATTTTAATAACGATTAAAACAAAACTTTTAAAGCAATAAATAATCTTGTAATAATTTTTTTTTTTAAATTTTTAAATAATGCGCATAGAGAAATTACTCACAGAGTGCCTGGTGGTTAAAACAATTTTTAATATGTACTAACAGTGAAGTAAAGCAATAAAATCCAATGGGCCACGCAACTCTTCATATCAATCATAAATAGATGCACCCCTCCCTGCACCTCCAGGTATCTGATACGATCAAAACTGTTTTATAATTACAACTATTGATCATTAATTTAACATCCTTTTCTAATTTATTCTCTTAATTTAGGCCACTGCACGAGATTTCTCTATTTTTATTTGTAAATAATTAACTGTTTTAATTTTAGCAAAAAATAAAATGTATCTTTTAAGCAATAAATTTTGAAATAACTTTTTAAAATTGTAAAATTATTCGCATTCGGTGGAAAAACAGCTCAAAAAATGCCTCGTGGTTAAAATCACATTTGTTTTATTAAGCTCTGAAGTAAAACAATAAAATCCGGTAGTCCACGCATCTCTTGACATCAACCATAAATACATTCACTCCTCCCCCACCAAATATCTGATACGATCAAAACTATTTTTATAATCCCAAATACTGATCATTAATTGAACATCCTTTTCTAAATTATTCAATTAATTTAGGCCACTTCTCGAGAAGCGGCGGAGGCCTATTTGAGTAGATAGGCTGAGTGTTTGAAAAGCAGTTGGATATAGGCGTAAACCGTTTTCATTGACGTCATGTCTCCATGGCAACGGCGAACACAATTTTTTCCCTCCCTAGTGACCCATTGTATAAGTGAGCACAAGACTTTGCACATTTCTTTTTGTAGTGCAATTTTCAAAGCGCAATCATTGGGGTGCTAGGCCAGGTCTTTTGTGCGTGTCTATGCGTGTTGGTTGGAGACATAGATGTTTTATGGAGTTAAAATGAAAAAAAGAATAAAATTTTAAAGAGATGGCTTATTTTAAAAAATAAATAAATATCTGTACGTGTTTTGTAAAAAGGCAATACTGCTTGCATAGTTCTTCATTCCTAATTAGGCAGTTTATGCAAAATATGAATGCTATTAGAAAAAAAAAAGAATGGAGTATTTCTTTTGTTGTATATTTAGATATGATAAAAGTTAGAGACGCATTTAGCGCATATGCGAATTTTATGTATTGGTAAATGGCTTTAAATTAGTTTAGATATTTATATCCCTTGTAAAGAACAATAATTTTTAAACTTTCATAAACGAACTTGAAATCCTATGTTTTAGCTTAGAAAAGCTTTTCAAAGAATAAGTGTTGAATGCTAGTTACATTTGCATTATGTAGAGTGCAACCAGAAAAAAAAAATGATTAAACTATCCACATATATAAATGTAAATAAATATATATATATATATATACAGATATATACCTATATATATATATATATATACATATATATATATATATATATATATAATATATATAATATACAATATATATATAGCACCCATTGTATGTTATTATAAAAAGAAAACAAACTTTTCCTTAAACTTAAGAGTAACAAAAAAAAAAAAAAAAAAAAAAAAATAGAGCCACAGCAATGATAGTACGCTGTTAAAAATATCGTGAAAATTTACCTCTGTTTTTAAAGACTATCTATTTTCTGACCAATCAGAATGCTCCATAGACATTTATGTAGCGTTCTCATTTGTCAGAAAATAAAGTGCCTTTAAAAACAGAGGTGATTTTTCACGATATTTTTTTTCAGTTTATGAGTGGTACCTCAGAAAAAGACAACAGGCTGAATAATCACTTCAAAAGCACCATCAGATCAGTATTACCCAGGAGCACAAACGATCTGTAAAAAAAGAAAATAATAATAAAAGAAACGGGGAAAAGGGATATTTTTTCGCATGGTGCCAATTAGTGTTTCAGAGGAGCTGAGTAAAATCCACATAAAAACGCTGAGACTAATTAAAAAAATTAAAATTATAACATCAATTTTAAAGTGAGATTTATAAGAGTTACAAGTTTGTTTACCACATTGTCTACTGTGATTCCATAATTCTATTATAAACAAAGCAAACTATTTCTCAATCTTTTTTCTCCATGTTGAACTTGAGGCGTGATGCCATTAAATTCAGATATCAATTGTAGTTTGCTTTTTTTTCTGTGGGAAAGATTGACAATTAATTTACAAATGGAAATCACTATTAGATTAGACAAACTTTAAACAATAAATTGCATAAAATAAAATTAATCTGTTTATCAGGGAGCTCAGACAGAGAATACAGAATCTATCTGACGGCTGGGCACTGGTGCTTGGTAAAGGTGGTTCTGAAAAAAAAAAAGCTTGAAATATTTGAATTTAATGTAGACATTGGGGAAACATTTTATTTTCATAAAAACATATTATTATTATTTAAAATAAAAATTTAAATTTCGGAAAAGAAGCTTCTTAGTATCCACGTTCTTGAAAAACATAGGAATTTTAAAGGCAAATTTAATAGTATAGTAGATAAGAACATGTCTCATGTAGCTTTGTCTCCATAGTTGATGGCTTTTTTTTACTAACGTTCTCACAATGCCCGATTTCAAAAATACCACTTTGAAAAAAGCGCATTTAATTATTTTGGAAAAGGCATTGGTTTTCCGGTAGGCAATGGAATCAAAAGCCTGAATAGATACAGCTTTTCGTTTAATTGAGCGCTAAGCAAGAAGGCGTTGGAAACGGTAAGAAATACAAAATATTTTAGGATTAAAAAAAAAAGATTTTTTGTAAGTTTTACACTGACATCCCGCCTACAACCACAGTTACTGAACATGTGTTTTTCAAATGGGTGTTTAGAACACAGCATCATTTTAAAATTTTAGAAAACAATACAAAACTGAACAATATTTATTTTCTTAGCTTCCACTTTTATGTTAATGTTAAAAAACTGAAGACATCTTCTTAGATTCTCAATTTTAATCAATATAAGTTAATTTTTGTGTTTATTATGAATATTAAGTTAGTTTTTTTGAGCTTTCTGTCTGCACACACTCACCCCGATCTCCATAGTTATGCAGATCTTTTAACCCTTTATCTACTGGCGGTACTATAAGTACCAGTAAAATAACTTATTATAAAATTCATTTAATACATTGATTAGTAGTAATAGAGTTTAGAATGAGTTATAGATGCATTACTTTATCATGTTCCAAAAGCATTATTTGTTACACAAAACAAAAATATTTTTAAAAGGATGGTTTCTTTTGCCTTTGCATCTTTCAACTTTCTTGGCGTTGGGAGAGGGGGATTTTTCAATTCGGAAAAACTTCTATATTTCTATTGTAAGAACATTATATTTGTACATTTCCTAATTCTACAAAATACTACACTGTAAAAAAAATTCCGTTAAAAAACGGAAATAGTACTGGCAATCCAGACGCCAGTACTATTTCCGTTTTTTAACGGAATTTTTTTTTCCCGTAAATTCCAGAAAATCTTCCGTTTTTTCACAAAATTTTTCCTTTTTTTTTTTTTTTTTTTTTTTTTTTGTATATCCGTATTTAAAATTTTTTGTTTCAAAGGCAAAAAAAAAAAAAAAAAAAAATTATACACCTTTTCGAGAAACTTACACCTTTATGAATTTCAACGGACACGTTTATCAAGGTAGCGTACCTCTAATTTATTCAAATAACAGTAATGAAACAACACTTACCTAGGGTGGAATCGAACTGGGGAACCGGAGTGTACCAGATTAGCTCCCTTATCCACCATGCCATGGGAATTCGAGTTACGTTTCCAAATGTCGTTACTTATTTCCGATGCTTTTTATGAAGTAGAGGCACGGTGTTAAGCAAGGGACGTACTTTCGTTGGAGATATTTTTCAATTGAGTGTACAATTCTGAATATTTCCATAATTTTGAAAATTTAGCTTTTTAATTTCATGCTTTATAAAAAGAAAAAAAATTAGTCTTTAAAATATTATGTGCATGAAAGAATGTATTATAAGTAATAATTGCTTCTTTTTTGCAAGATTTAAAAAATTTTATTGTACTATTATATTTATTTATTTATTTGTATATACATCTATAATTTCGTTATTATGTTTCAGATATGTTTTAAGTTTTATGTGCGAATCCGTGAAAGTGAATAGATTAAAAAATATTAAAATTAAAAATAGAGTTTTTCAATTTTTTCATTAAATAATAATAAGTATTATTTTAAAATCATTATGAAAAATAAACTGTAACATTTCCTTCTCAACTATCTGAAACTTAAAAAGAATTAATAAAATTCATTTAAATATCAGATTATTTTTTTTAAATATTGTAAAAAAATTTAAAAACAATTTTAAAACATTTTATTTAAAAAGAAAGAAAGAAAGAAAAATACTACAGTGTTAGTTTTAAAAATAAAATTTCAGCTAATTGACAGCCAAATATTGGCATTTTTGAAATTTTAAATTGGGGAGGAGGGGGCGGGCGTAAGTCAACGATAAAGACATAAAATTAGAAATAATTAATAGCTAAATATTGATATTTTTGAAATTGTGATATTCAAAAAGGGGGTGGTGTTAATTAGCGCTCCCTATTTGTAATTAAAATATCTTGATACATAAACATTACCTTTATCAGACAAATAAGATATATTAATTTATTTCTAATTGAATGAGATTGCTCTTTTATTTTTAACTTAATTAGTATTACAATTTAAAAAGAATTATTATTGTAAGAATACGAGTATTTAATGCCCCCCCCCCCCCAAAAAAAAAAGTATTACATGCATATAAAATAGGAACAATTATGACTCCTTTTCAAAATTGCATGCATTTAAAAAATAAAATTTCTATCATAATTTTAGAAATTAATCATTTTTTTTTCAATTAGAAATAATATTTATCGTATCATTTTTTAATTACTATATTAAACGAATAACAGATGAAAACAGTTATTTAATATTTAATAAGTTACTTGATATGTTAAATTTTTTATTTGATACAAATTAAAAAAAAACAACTGAATAAATTAAATTGGAATTTATACGGCATTCTACGTGGCATTAAATTCGAAAGATAAAATAAATTATATTAAATTTTAACTGATATATGAAAAGATATTAATTCATATTTACTTAAAATAAAGAAAAAAAGGGGAAAAAAGAAAAGAAAAGAAAAGAGAAATAGTGACTAACCAAGTCTTAAACGTAAACATATGTTCACACTACAACAATTCATTATTCCGCATTCCAACTAAACACAGCGCCACTCTATACAACACAGACGTCAATTACGGAAATTGTGCTGTTTTGAAAGAATGATGAAATATTTTTGTAAAATTTACGGAAAACCTTCTTCATTTTGATCCGAGAATGGAAAAATTATTCAATTACGGAAATTGTACTGTTTTCAAATGAAGATGAAAGTATTCCGTAAAATTTAACGGAAAATATACCGTATTTTTACGGTTTTTTTTTTTTTTTTTTTTTTTTTTTTTTTTTTTTTTTTTTACAGTGTAAGAAAAAGATTTAAATTAAAAGATTTGAGTGAGGTTATAAATAAATGCATAAAATCGCCATAAATTCAAATGTAATGAATCCTACTAAATCCTTCAATCCTTCTAAAATCCTTCTAAAATTTATTAAATGATTATGTTAATCTTCTAATATAGTTTCAAAAATTCCCGAAAAATGCATTAGAAGATAAAATTTTCATGAATTCATAATTCAGTACCTAAAGGATTAATACCTCTCTAAGCATCATAATATGAGAGGCGCGAGGATGTAAATTCTTGGAACGTCTTCTTCAATACTCTGAAAAAGAAATTTAAAAAGAAATGTCTGGTTTGAAATTATATAATGAGAAATAATCATAAAGAAGTTTTTAATTGTTGTTATGAGAGTTGCAGTAGCAGATCGCATAATACTAGAACGGATACCGGTCAATTTGACCGGGGCCATATAAATGTATTTCAAACCAGAAAATTCTTTTAAAAAGAAATTAAATATATAGCGCATAGAAATAAGTTAAATAATTTAGTTAAATAATATTAAAGGGAAATTTCTGTTTCAAAAAATCTTTATATGACTTGAGTTAAATTTTCTTAAACAGTCGCTCTGATTTTAGAGGGACTCGGTACCCCAAGAAACAAAAAATAATACAGCACGCGCACACACACACACACACACGCACACACATATATATAATAAATTTGAAATCACAAATGTATGAAGAAATTGATAAAGTTCTAAAGATGATTTAGAAATAAACATAATATATATATATATATATATATATACTATATATATACTATATATTTAAAAATTTATTTTTGTTACCTTTGAATAAATGTTTAAAAAATTAGTTTAATGCAGGGAAAATTGTCTTTTTTTTATTAATTTTTAAATTAAAATGCCAAATGTTTGTAACAATTTGTTTATGCTACTCAGACGTAATATTGAAAAATACTTTGCTGAATAGTTTTATATGCTGTAAATAGCAATATGGCCAATAAATGTAAGAATGGGATTTTTAAAAAAACATCGTTTCCAAGAAATGCAATTTAAAGTACAACCATACGTGAAAAAGTCGGAAAAAATCGTTAGTGTTAACTTTCTTGTCGAGTAGAATATCTAGTTTGGATTGAAATTATAGTCTGCCGATTTGAACGATTCTTGTTCCAATATCTTTCAAAAAATGAGTTCTAAAAAGTTAGAAAAATAAATTGGATGATGTATTGAAAGTTCAACTGTCTATAACAAAAATATGAAAAAATATTGTGAAAACACATATTCAAGTTCAGGAAATGCTTTGGATTCTTACATCCTTAACTTTCAAACGTCGACAGTTATAACGATAAAAATGGTGTCAAGGTATAGTAAAGTCACCATGTGCTCTTCGATGAGATTGCTTATACAGCATCCCCTAAAGGTAAAATTAAGAATTAAAGGGCAGATCTATGGGAGATACGGGAAAATAGTCAATTGCAAATTTGGGGAGAAGCATCGATTTAATACAGAATGACATAATGTGAGCATAAATGCTAAGAATCGAACACGTAAAATGCTCATTTGTTTCATTGTAACATTTTCAATAGAAAACAAACAAAAATGAGCATTTCTGTACATCTTTGTGATTGACTATTTTTTTGTATTTCATATAGCTTTCGAGATCAGAGCGCTAACTCCTAATATTCCTACAAGGGGCGCTGAAAGCGGTTTCATCAAAGAGCGAATAGTGATTTTACTTTAACAGGGCAATAATTTATCACTGCAGCTGTTGGAATTCAAAAGTTAAGTGCGCTAGAATTGTAAGAGTTTCCAGAACTAGAATATGTAATTTCAGATTATGAATTTTTTCCTGTAAATTTTTCGTACTCATTATTTGGAAGATATTGCACCAAGTATCATTCAAGTCAATGGACTCTAATTTCTGTCCGAGATTGTTTACTTTTTGAATGTTATTTAGTACGCTCGACTAACTTGGAAATTTGTACAAAAACTTGTGAAATGTATTTCAAATATGCTCTCAAAATCTCTTACATGCCATATAGTGTATATAGTCGAGGCAAAATGATATGAATTGACTAAATAATAAATATAATTATATTAATCCCTATATAAATCTTATAAATAGATTTTATCATTTAAATAGGTAATACAAACATAAGAAAAACATTGTAAAACAATTTTTATTATTACATTATAATAAATCACATATTAACTGGGCATGCAATAACAGCAAGATAAGAACAGAAGATGTTTTTCTATAGAGATTTTACATATGAGTTGTGCTTCCTTTGTGCTTAATAATTTCCATGCATCATTGTGGCATAAAGTTTGCAAGATTTCGAGCTTATCGTGTTCATCAAATATACCATGCCTCACAATTATAATGAACCATTTGTCCATTTTTTCATTAGATATTGTGGGAATTTCATTAACTTCAAACCACATTTTTCTGTCTTTTGCAGATTGAACTGATGAATTGTCTTGTTGAAAAATTTAATTAAGACACGCAGTTTTTTTACACTGGTCCAACAGAGGCATTCTTATACGTGAATACATATGTCTATTTTGTCATTTTTCTAGGAAAGCAATTTTCAACTTCCCTTCTGAGTGGAAAGGGGCTTAAACCATTAGCGGGTCTCCACCTTGTTGAAGTATGGAAAATATGTCCTTTTCCTTTGAATTATCATGCCAGAATGGATGAATACTGTCCGCATAAAATCGTAATTATACTTCTTTTCACCAATAAAAATAATTTTTTAAAATTGGGCGTTGAACCACAAATCGAACACTATAAAAATTGCAAGAGCATTTTTTTTGCTATAGTAGAAATGCTTACGAAAATTTAGTGTAATCTAGGAGTTGCAATTGTCGGAACCTTTACTTCATCTTTAGAAACCTTTAATAGGGGCACTTTAAGTTTCCAAAATCAATAGAAATGTTTTTTTCAGAAATTTACTGGCAACGAAGGAGTCTTTTATTTCAGAATAATTTCTATAAACCTCGGAAACCTATTGTTTTCTGAGATTTATCACTGTTTTTGAAATTATCCAAATGGTATCGAAAGATAAGAGAACCTCTTCCAGAACCACAGATAACTACAACATCTTTCACTGAATTTTCGTAAACATTTTTGCGATATTAAGAAAATATTCTGCAATTTTTTACATTAAACAAAAGAACAATCTCAAGATCGTTAATAATAATAGTAATAAAACATTTTTATTTCATATATGTTTCCTTTGTAATTCATATATTTTTACATTTAACTCTACTAATCCTCCACACCTCAAAAACAAAGCATATATCAACGTATGAAAAATAAATTAAATTTAGCATAATATTTTTTTTTAATATAACATAAGCGAAATAAAAATATTACAGATCATATAGAGCAAGAGAAACCAAATTGTCGAATTAACTTAAAATTTTAATTAATATATGTTCTTTTGAATTCCATTAAAACTTTATCAGTAATAAAAATACTGAGAAGCTCTTTTATCTGATTCCGACTTTAAATAATTAGGTTCGCTTTTAAGAAAATTGGAATTCGAAGAGACTTAACTTACATTTAAGAATTAAAGGCCGCAGTTTTCTGATTTATAGGATAGCTAGAACGAGCATGAATGCCTATGGATATACTGAAAAGTTTTCAGCAAACTAAAGTTTGGATTTAAACATTTAACTTAGAAATTTCTTCATAAGATAATTACACACACATATATATATATGGGTTAGTAACTTAACATCGCACTAATAAACACTTAGAGAAGGTTATAAAAATCAAGAGACACTTCATATCAGTATATCAGAATCGGAAATTCCTTTTGGGAAGGCAAATTTAATAAACAATTAAATATTCTGCATTTAAGAATTTTTAACTCTAATTTTTAGCGTTATTTACATAAGTTTATTTTGGAAACAATTGATACTATTAAAAAATAGCTCCCTTTTCTAAAAAAAAGATCTTTTTCAAACATTACATATATTATTTAATAAAATATTTTTCACATTTTTTTAAGAAACATGAAATTTGACAGAAAAATTACCTCCAGACCGAAAATTTAGACACTTCTCTTGTATTTTCATGATATTATTTGTTTAAAACAATATATTTTGACTATATTTCGAGATTTTTATTTTTTGCCTATCATGATACGCTATCCCAGCCATTAAATCTTAAATATTTTATACGAGGTATTTCAAAACTCTTAAAGTAAACTAAAAATCGCAATAGAACTCACAAAAATAAACTTCTCACAAGGAGATTATGTTGTGTTTACCGATTTTGTTAACGCTTTCGGGACCGTCGTCTGTTACGCAAATTTTATTCGCTTGGCACCAATTTTTTTTTTAAGTTACCTTTAATTACATAATGTCGAAAATGCTCTAATTATATGAAACAAATATTACCTTTCTCTATTACTGGTGCCAAAAAGAAATTTGGAAAAGAAAGTGTTTGTCGAGCCAGATTCGACGTTGGATCGCAAAGGGTTAACACAATGCCGGTTAGTAGAAGATCAATAGTAGTAAATAACGTTGAAGTAATTAGCTGTTAACTCTAAAAAATAAAAAATAAAAATGAATTTAAAAATATTGAACCTTGTTGCATCTACTTAAAATGTTTTGACGCGTGAGCGGAAGAAGTATAATGGCCGAGTGATCAGAACAGTTGGCTTGAGTATGGACGGTATGGGTTGAAAAGCCGCGCTCACTTCTTTCTTCGGTTTTTTCTTTTCTATTTTTTTAATTTAATAATGTTTCATCAGATGCTTTATAGTTTTCGTGATACATAGAATGCTCTTTATAAACAAAAGTTTTGATATTAATAATACTTGTCAGATTTATTTCTAGTATTAAAGTAAAATATTTGTTATGATAAAAAAAGCTTCTAAAATTTCTATTAAAATATATTTTACAATAACAACATTGATAAAACATAAATATCTAATAAACAGAATTAGTTCCTTAAAATACTTTTTTCTGAGATTATTTATCATTAAAAAAAATAATTATATATTTTTCTGTTATGATTGCGTATTTTAATAGCCTATGAACAAAAGCGTAATGTACATCATAAAAGTATGATAAAAAATATTTATGGAAGCACTACTTGCAATACATGAAATTCACGTTAGTATATTAAAAAAAAACCTATTATTTCAGAAGAAAATATATTGACATTGTAACAATATTTTTTTCTTATATCAGGTTTGGTGAAAAACAACACGTAATTATTTAACTTCTTCCCTAAATATAAATACTTATATATTTTAAAATAAATAATGAATTATTATTGAATCTTTTGCACTTTATTTTATCTTCCACATTGACTTTTTACATTGTATGATATGATATGCATTCTCCACAATAATTCGCAGTTAAACTACTCGATAAACAATATCTGGAGAAAATATCAACTGCGCAAACAGATATTTTCGCGCAATTCTTATTTTTGATCTGCTTTAAATATTAAACATACTTGGCATTACTGTATTGAAATGAAAGTTTAAATATTAAAAGACGCTGCAATGTAAAATTTTAATAAAATTTTAAAAGTTCATATTATCTTATTTAAATAATTATTTTAATTTAATAATAGAAACAAATCTGACAAGCGTGATCTATATTTAGAAAAAGAAAGTTTTTGTTTGTGTGTGTGTTGATGGCTAGGGAAATCTATCGAACGTAGAGGTCTGCAAATTTGGATAAAGATAAAAGAAGAAAGGTCCGAATGCACCCAAGATTCACATTTTACATTTTTTTATAATTAGATGAGATAATAATAAAAAATCCTAGTGATTGGGCTACAATTTTCGACAGTTTGCTGGCTTTAAGATTGCTTCTGTGCATGTCCGGAAAATTTGTGGTTTTTCAAGCACAAACATTATAAATGTTCCGTCTTTTCGACATTTTGAAATCGCAATCACCGGGTCTGCTATGAAGTTACTAAAAGAAAACAATATGAACGTTTTCACGGTACCTTCCAAGTTATAATGGTATCTTTTGTTTAAAAAAATAATAATATTTACTATTTCAAAAATATATTTTCTTACTTTCGCTTATTCCATTTTTTTCTACAATTTTAAACAGTCATCCTCTTTCTAGTTGGAAATGACAAAAAATATCCTCTTATTTAGGTTACCTTCTCGGTTGTAACGGTATCTTTTGTTTAAAAAAATAGTATTTATTATTTTGAAAAATATTTTCCGAAGATTGATTCATATTCGTTTTGCGATTTCCGTTGTTTCTGGAGTTTTAAACTGCCATCCTCCTTTCCCGAATAGAATACAAAAACCTAAAAATGCCCACTTATTCACGGTACATTAACGGTTGTAATCATAGTTTTGATTTAAAATATATAATATTTATTTCGAAAATGTTATTTTCTGAAAGTCGTTTATTGCAATTGCCGCGATTTGTTTTCTCTGTGCCTTCGACGACATTTCGCGTTCTAAGAAAATTGGGACAGGGTTTCTCATTCATTTTCGCATACTGACAAATGTTAATTCCTTTAAGTTGAATAGAACAAGATAAGGAATGAACGGGGGGTGGGGGGGGGGGATTTTCTCTCCATGTTTAAAATGTCAGGTTTTTTAACTCCAAAGCTAATTGATCGATTTCGATAATTTTCTAGACCAATTTTCTTTATTTTAAAAATAAACGGTCAAGTGCGAGTATTACTCGCGCTCAGAGGATTCCTCACAATAAATATACGAATTATTAACTGTATTAATTAAAACAACTTAAAGAATAATAAGGCTTTGCAAAAAACTATACAACGTAGGGTTGAGTATAGCTGTATATGCTAGAAAAGTATGAATGGGTATACCATAAGAGTTCAAAGAGATATGAAGTCTACATAATATCCAATATTGCTATTCTGTATAACTCTTTTTTTAATCTCATCCTAATTTGTTTATGATGAACTTAATTTGGTACTGACAATAAAAGTAGTGCATATTTAAACTTCATTTGGTATTTCATAAAATTAAATTGCGTGATAATAATCTTTTCTTTTTACAGTGTAGCTAAAATAAAAACTTTGTTCAAAATTTTAAACTCGGCATTGTGCTAAGTGCGCTTCAAAAGGAGGTCGCAAAGTAGGAAGACCGCCTTGGTCCGTGCCGCGTTTCTTAGGATAGTTTTTTAATATTTTTAAAAGAACGGGAGGCGTATTGAGAGATCCACTCAATGCAAACAAGTCGTGAATTCCATAGTATTTATGTTATTAATTCTAATTAAGTTAGTCTGTTTTTAACAATTTGACGTTTTTTGCTTTTATACTACTACTGGATATTCCATTACACAACTATATCATTAGAAGCTGTTATCTAGGCTTTAAAAGCCCATGGTGCATAGAGTGCGCCGCCCCTGTCTTTATGTAAGCCCAAACCATTCGTGTCTTTAAGGGTTAATATCTCGGATAATTACCGACGATTTTTTTCGAAAATCATTATCAACAATGCTTTTATACTTCTGCTACGATAGGTGCCTTCAGCGCTCCACAACACCTTTGCTGAATGCCCGCAAATCGAAATTTGTGTCTAACAGACAAATGTGCTTTTTTAAAAAACTATGCGACCTAGGGTAGTCGCTATTATAGTTTTCCTGCAAGGTTTAAATTAACGTCTACTACCTCTAATTTTTTCACAATTTTAGTAGTTTCACTAGATTCGGTAATGGAGGGAGGAAGACATATTTTTGCACTAAATTTTCGACGATATCTCTGAAAATATACTATCTAATTTTAAAATAAATGCATTTTTGAGTTCAGCGTTACCATAGCTTCCAGACGAAACCTCACACGATATATATAAGAAAAAGTTTTTTTTTCAAGTAACTTAAATAGCCCCTCTACATTTTTCCAAAGTATATTTGTGAATGTTTAATAATCTGTAAATATGTGGGTCTATAGTCTTTTACTCCCCCCTCCCAATTTGAAATTTCCACGTCCCATAGTTTACGAGTAAAATGGCTGTGACAAACAGACAGACACAGGAGTGATCTCATAATTGTTCCTTTTTTACTTTTTAAGTACGGAACTCTAAAAAGATCAAAATAAGGTAGGTTACATTTTTGTTTTATTATTTATGTTTCCTCAGGAACTTTTGGTCAGAATTGAAAGCATAATACATCTAAATGCCATATGTTAAATCTTCAATCACTATAACAAAGGTCCTTTTGTTCCTTTGAAAAAATTTTTGTTTAAAAGCATGAAATCATACAAATTCAAGGTTTGTTTCCAAAACTGGCTATAACTGGCTCCTCACTCCAGAATGTACGCTGCTGAAGGCAGTGGGGCCGCCAATTCTCAGTTTGTTTGGATAGATTGTCGTTTAAAAATATAAAATCATAAGAATTCGGAGCTCATTTGCAAATACAGACCGGAGCGTGCACTGCCGCAGGTAGTGGAGCCCCACATTTATTTTCGTTTGGATAGATTTTTGTTTAAAAATATAGCATCATACAAATCCGAGGGTATACGCCGTCTAAGATAGTAAAGCCTACAAAAATATCCCTGCCTGAGAAAACTGTCTGAATTCAAGACTGTTTTTTAAGTATATTTAAGTTTATCGGCCCGGGCCTGGGGCAACGCCGGGCGGTTCAGCTCGTTTTAATATAAAAAATAACTTTTATCAAGAGCATTCCATTTCCCATTACGCACCTAAAACAACTTATAAAACACTAATTGTTACCCGTGACGTCGTTCACGTAGCCTTAAAAGAAAGATAAATGCATTAATTGAGCAAAGCATTTCACCCTCCATAATAAAAAACATGTATAATTAATCAATTCTTTATAGGAGACAATACGGTATTTCTTATATATAAGTGCTTTGACATAACTCAGTCATAAAAAGGTGAAATTTCGTGGCAAGTATTATAAACAATTGCGAAAATGAAACTGCAACCAATGAAAAAAGGAGAGACAAGTAGAATCGTGGAAATCGGCAAATCTCGCTTCATAAAACGAAATAACAACGCTGGGATAATTTTACTACAACAGTATATTTTAGGTGGTACTTGGTGTGAAATTTGTATATGTATTCATTGCATCTTATAAGACTATACAAAAATCTACTATAAAAAATATGAAAAAAGCTATTATTAAAAATGACAACATTTTTGTAGTCTTTTAAAGCTAAAAGAAATGTGGAATTAAAATCCGAATTCCAAACCATAATTTACAAACGTGTCTCTAATATACTTCGAGCTCCCAAGCCTTAATTTCGATAATGGCAAGCAGAAATGATGTTACTTTGACGCAATCAAATTAAACCTATAGGTATTATGAACGAAATGCAACTTAAAAAATAATAATTTTTATTAATATTTTCTGAAATAAACGTATTAAGAATTAACACTCGTCTTTTTTTTCAGCCAATCGAGTTAATTTTTAGATTTTAAGAATGAAAATAACTATTTCCCGCTAATCATGACGTCCTTTCCGACATAGATAATTTTACGGTGCATATTATTGACACTTAGTATACAATTATTTTAAAAACCTGTTTAAAAACTTATTTAAATTTTAAATTAAAAGTTAAATCACTGTGTTAACCAAGCGCATACGATAAAACGGCAAGTATTGATAAAAATTTTCTTTAAATAATAAGAATTGATACCAAAACTCAACACCATTTTAATTCAAAATCAAAGCATATCCGTTTTATTTTCTATATATGATATTCACCTGCTTTCCGTACCTATTATTATTATCATATTAATGCACCTTGTATTATTAAGAAATGCTTGAAAATTACCGTTTTATTTCCAATGTGACGTCACGTTCATATTTAATTTTTTATTTTTTTTTTATTTGATCTTCGTTTTTTACGGGAAAATCGTTCAATTGAAAAGTAATTATTTATTATTCCGGGTTTTAATTCTTTTTGGGCAACGAAAAAGAAAAATGGTTAAATTTTATCGGGAAAATGTCAACTGATTCTGCACGAAAAATAATGAAATTTTGAATTATTAATAAAAATATTTGAATAAAATAAATAAAATATAGCTTTTGGTTTTTCCGGGTTATAATCCATCTATATGCAAAGACACAAAAGAATTAATTCATCCGTTTAGACGTTGGCTTAATTTAAACTTTCACACACAATTTCGTATTATAAGGATTATTAAATGTGGATAGAAAATGCTCAATTGGCACTTGAAGCTTCTTTTCAGTCTCTAAATGAACTGAAATCCTCCGTGCAGACCAAATCTTTGGGTGAACACTTGACCGTAGAAAGGATTCTTCCTACGTTAATTCATTGCCAAACAGACATTTTTAGGGTGTTTTCCTGTCCAGATGCGAAACTATAATCCTTACTACAGCTGCTATATATAGGGTAACTCCGGGAGAGTTGCCGCGTCTAGGAAAGATGACGCGCCCCTTGTATTTCTTGTAATTATCGATAGATGGCAGTCAAATGCGCAGTATATGCTCGCAATAAGATTATTTTAATCAGTGTATATCGTGAATCCCATTTCGATGTTCACTTGCAGCTATAGAATCCTCATTTTGACGTAAGCGCATGATTTTACTATCTAAACTTTTAAACACGTTATGCTTAAATACTTTTCATACGCTAATTTCTAAATGCATGCATGATTTCGAAGTCAAAACTAAGTATAGCGTTTGTATAGAGTAATGTGTGTATGGTTACGCCATTTTCCTTAGCGAGGGTAGGTAACTGCGATATGCGACGTCTGTACCATACAAAATGGGATACATGCCGCATTGCAATTCCGATATACATGCCGCAGTTTCTTTTGTACGGGATGAAAAACTGTTATTAACTTCTCCTTTTCTTTTTGCACAGCTTAACCAAGTTAGGCATGTTATTAGTCGTTAATAGTAATTGTAATGATTTTGCATTTTAACGTCCTGGGTTTAAATGAAATATTGTTTTTCTAAACCAGATACATTTTTAACTTGTTTACAGATTGCACGAGACACATGACAACTTGCATTGTCTTGTTGAAACAAATAATCACCACCTGTGATAAGCAGTGCTTCGGGCAATAATTTTTCAGCTAGCATATTCACATATGATAATGAGTTCGTGCGACCTCGAATGGACATGATTGGTGTTGTCCCATTGGCTGCAAAACCTGCGCACACGATCACAGAAACTCCCCCGAATTGGAGTTTGGAAAATACAGATTTATCTTTTCGCAAGTCATGCCAATAACGGCAAAAACAATCTGGTTCGTCCAAATTAAATTTTTTTCCGTCCGGAAAATACCATATTTTTTCAGCGAGATTCAAAAGAAACGTGTTTCTTAGCAAATTCCAATCTAAACTTCTTATGTAGTTTTGTAAGTAGTGGACGGGACCGTTGTTTAGCATATCTAACATTGGAATGCTTTTGCAAAACATTACGCACTGTTCGGCTAGTGCATGGTAGATTCATTTCTGTTTTAATTTGAGTAGAGCTTTGTTTCTTTAAGCAAGCTCGACGCGCAATTCCACGTTTCTGGCACATAGTCAGAAAAATAGGCTTACATGTATGCCTCTTTTTGCCATAATATTTCGGATCCCTTAAAAAATTATAAATTACTGTTTTAGATCCTTTTATATTCCTTTCAATTTCACGTCCACTCATTCCACATTTTCTGTAAGCAATAATTTTTCCGTTTTCAATTTCAGATAGTTCTGTGCTCTTTGACAGGATGAAGAACTACAGAAACTGGACAATCTGACTGTGCAATAGTTTTAAGCTACTTTATACAATCCTATTATATTACCAAATATTCAAAATTTTGTTTACGATTTCAAAAGAAATGCGTGAACTTACAATCTTTTTCGAGTAGCAAGCTATTTATAACCTTCTAAATGCAATTTAATGATTTTCCAAGTTTTCAACTTAAAGTTTGTTTGGAAATGTTCCGTTCCAAGCATTTTTATCATACAAATATTTGCATAATTTTCTAAACAAGCGGCCCCTATATTTGCTGACTTTTCGCTTGTCCTTATAATTTTTTTCATGGCTGTATACAAAAAATCATTTAAATTAAGTAGGATGAATTTCTATAGAAACTCCGAGACTGAAAATTAAATTTTTGCAAGTAAAAATCTTACATTGAATGTTTAATCAGAATGTTTTAACAAAGGAAACTTAAAATATTAACAATTTAAAGAAATAAATGAAGAGTTTTATTTTTAATTACATCTGAGGATTTATTTTTCGCAAAAAAATGATACTAAAAAATGATAACTATTTAGCCAAAAATCATGCAGCTTTTCTTTTCACAATGAATGCAAACATTGAAATAATTTTAAAATTCAAAGTCGGAAACAGAAATGAATTCAATTATTTATTGCAGAAACTGTAACTGTCGAAATATTTGAAAATGAGTTACCACTGTTTTTGTTCCTGTTTGTTGATAGACGATTTCTATTGGTGCTAAAACCCACCAAGATAACATTCTGTATACCCGATAATACTATACATACCATAGCATTCTAAACAAACAGTTTCAATCTGAGAATCCAAGGAACTTATTACCATTATATAACTAAGTAAAAAGGAGAAGTTCCAAATGGACAGCTAGGAGCGAGCCGAAAAAATCAAATTTTGGAATCCTAATAGTGCGGGAAAGTTGCATAATCCTGTCAATAGTAACTATGCAAAATTTCATTTTTATTAATTAACATCTTTTGCCTCTTCTAGAAGACCAAAATTTCCAGGAACGACCATTTTTTTACTAAATATAATAAAAATAAGAAAAAGGACAATCGTTTTCTAATAGTGGGAAAATGGTCTATCAGTCCACCATAATTAACTGTAAAGAAAATTAACCAGATCAATTAATAACCTTTGTCTCCTCAAGAAGGCCAAAATTCCTGCTCAAAGAAAAAAAAAACTGCCAAAAACGGCCATGTCGAAGCTATATCTTGCGAAACCGAAATTGTGTTTATTTCACATTGAGCATGCGTTTTTTCTTTACATAGCTTTTCTAACTTTTCTGATATATCCTTTTCTGTTGGAAGTAATTCGGTGAATCTTCTTATTGGCAAATTGTTCTTAAACTTCTAGGATGTAAAGAACATATTTTATTTTATATTTCTTGGGGAAGATTTATCGGGGCGTACAATTAGGGGGCTAATAATAAATTTAATAATAAAATATAATATTTGCGATCACCTATGTAACAGAAAAGGCTGGAAATGGTTTGTCACTGAGGTAAATGACTATTTGGGTCCTGTTCAACGTTTGTATGCATTTGTGTAAGCATAGCAATCATATTCGTGAAGATGTTAATGTTTTTGTGAAAGATTCAAAAGTTTTTTGTTTGTAGCATACAGAGTTTTCAACCAAATTGAACACAACTTTCCAAAAACCTGACAAAGAACAGTAGCAATAGTATACTGCAATTAAAACATGAATATATTCGAGGGCGGTCTGGGGGTGCATATTCCTCCCGTCGGGCATACCTGCCCCCCCCCCCCGTCGGGCATACCTGCCCCCCCCCCCGTCGGGCATACCTGCCCCCCCCCGTCGGGGTCAAATTTAATCGTCGTCGGGGAAAATTTGTTTACTTCAGTGAAGAGTCCTGCATCGGGTCGGGTAACCCGAATTTTCCTGCACACGACCCGAGTCGGTTGCGGGTTGGTTTTTTAAAAAGTTATTGGTTATTTACAAAAAGTTATTGGTATCTTTGGTTAGTTTATAAAAACCCGACCCACGGATAAGCTGGCCGCTTATTTTTTTCTTTGGAAGTCGGATTGGCTTGGCTATAATTTTTTCGGTTTTGGGTTGAGTTTGATTCTTACGCATCGGTTTTGTTTAAGCTGATTTTTTAAAATAGTGCCCAGAATTATATCTCAGTCCTTCATCGATTCAAATTGCCCGATTTTACCTACACCTAATCCGACCTGACCCAACCCACGGCTCGGATTGATGATAATTTTTACTTTCTTCTATCTTTACAAGAAGAAAGTATTGGATTCGTGAAAAATTTCGACTTCCGGTTTTCGACGGATTTATACGTTTTAGAATGCCCAGAACACGATTTGATGGTTTTTAGAAAATGGCTGTCTGTGAGTCTGTCACTCTGTCACTCTGTGAGTCTGTATGTGACAAAAATTTTGTGGGCGCTCTATCTCAAGAACTAATGCACGGAATTTCACAAAACTTCATATTTAGTTAAACCTTGTTATAAACTGGACCTGGTTAGTTTTTGGTGAAAATCGCCCAACAGGTGGCGCTGCTATGCGGCATTTTTCACGATTGCTGCAATAGCTATATCACAAGAACTACAGCACGGATTTTCATAAAACTTCAGATTCATTTAGTCCAGGATATAGTTTGGTGCTGATTATTTTTTTTGTGAAAATCTCCCAACAGGTGGCGCTGTTGTGCTGCATTATTCATGATTATCGCAATGGCTCTAAGTCAAGAAAAAATACACGGATTTTCATCAAACTTCAGATTTAGTTTGTCCCTGATATAAATTAGTGCTGTTTAATTTTTGGTGTAAATCGCCCAACAGGTGGCGCTGCTGTGCTGCATTTTCACGATTTCCGAAACAGCTGTATCTCAAGAACTATTGCACGGATTTTCATGAAACTTCAGATTTAGTTAGTCCTTGACATGAATTGACGTATAAATTAGTGCTGTTTAAAGTTTGGTGTAAATCGCTCAACAGGTGGCGCTGCTATGCTGTATTTTTTGCGATTTCCGCAATAGCTTTATCTCAAGAACTAACGCTTAGATTTTCAACAAACTTCAGATTCAGGTATACCTTGATATCATTTAGTGCTGTTTATTTTTGGTGTAAATCGCTCAACAGATGGCGCTGCTATGCTACATTTTTCAGAATTTCCGCTATAGCTCCATCTCAAGAACTAATGCACGAATTTTCATCCAACTTCAAATTGAGATATACTTTGATAAGAATGGGTGCTAAATTGATGTAATTTCTTGTACTATTTAAATGAATTAATTGACGTGATTTATATAGAAGAAAGTTTTGTGATGGCCACAACATACTAGTTTTCGTTATGGTTGGGTTCGGTTTCGGGTTCGGATGTGTTTGAGGTTAAGTTTTGAAACTTACAAGTAGTGTTGCCAGGTGTCCCGATTTACATGGAACGTCCCAAATTTTCACCATACTCAAATTACGTCCAATTTTTACGAGTTTAATCTAAATTAAAATTTTATTTCTTAGTCTGCGACGAGAAAATTTAAGAATTTAACCACATGTCGGTTTAAGTCTGTTGTCACAACGGCCGGATGCTACTGAAAACCTTATACATTTTGCCTAAAACTCATGTGCACTCCTGTTTAATGTTTATTCGATTGACCGTAAACGTAGACGCCTATAAGAAATAGTACGATTTTAAGAAGAGACAGGACGTGGAAATTCATCTGCCTCACTTTGATGTTCTTATTAAAAAGCGTAAGGTAAGCATTTTTATAAATGAATGAGTAAATAAAAAGAGAGTTTTGTATAAGTATTCAAGCTAACTTAGTATCAAACTAAAAAATTCTTCTTTGTTCATTAATTTCAATATACAGTAGACTCTCATTTTATAATAATATGGATATTAATCTCATTTTAATATATAGAAGAGAAATGGAAGGTTTAAATGAGAAAATAATTATATACATACATAAATTCACTGTAAACTGCGGGAAGATGTATCTACAGTAAGAATTAATATCTTGCATTGGGTCAGGTAACCCAATTCTACCCGAAAGTGTTGACCATTGCCTCTAAAATTTTGCTGCGGGTCGGGTTGATTAGTGTTTCCATTTTCGGATCATCTCAGGTTAAAGTTTCTTTTTCTTGGGAGTTGATTCAAGTACGGCAAATTTTTTCAAAGAAAAGTCTAGATTATTGTTTCAAATGATAAAAAATATACTTGTATATGAATGAGTATATATATGCATTCATTTTTTGAAATATAAAATTGATTTTAGAGATATGATTGCTGGCTATTTTCGTGAATTGTTTTAAATTGTGGATTGTTTTTTCATTTCATGCTTAGGATCAAGTTGCAGGTTCGACAAAAAATATTTTGTTGGTTTAGGGTCGTGCATAACTCGAACCGTGCAGGGTTTTAATTAACAGTTTGTGTTTAAAGTCGTAAGTTCGTATTTAGGAATTTTTTTAAAAAATTCGTGTAAAACAGAATACCGACTTACTTGATAATTTAAACTTGATTGCATTATTAGACTGAACAATTTTAATTAATAACTTAGTTATACTTTGTAGAGGTCTGTACGGGCAGAAATTTCAAGGTCCGGGTCCGGTTCAACTAATAGAAAGAAAAGTTCGGCCCGGCTCGGTATAAAAGTTAAAACTGCAGCCCTAGCCCGGCCCGTACAAAAAAAATTAATGGCTCGGACTGGTATAAAAATTAAAAGTTCGGCCTGAGCCCGGCCCCGGATAAAAGTTAAAATCTCGGCCCGAGTCCGGCTGAATATCTACAAAACATTGATTTTTACGTCGATTTTGTTAAAAGGAGGAGTTCTCACCAAAAATACTTATTTTAGCTTATTTTTTTCATTTTTATAATCTTCATATTTAACGAAGCGCCATAGGGTACGATACACATTTTTTAAATGAATCTCTGTTTGTATGTAAATGTTTCAGCTATAATTAATATCGTTAATCAAAAAATTATGTATTGGAGACTTAAAAATCTGAAAAATGCTATACAATAAAATCTTCTAAGACGGAATCGCATAGGAAAGAAGAAAAAATGCGTTATAAACAAGTTCCCTTCTTAGCAGGAAGATTATATTCTTTTCTCACGAATTATATTCATTTTTCATGGATCAATAAAGTTTTCTGTATAAGACAGGATTCCGTCATAGGCTGGTTCTTTTCCACACGTTTTACTGTATTTTAATATTATTGCCTAGAAATCTACTATTCTTTAAAACGAATAAATTTTAATGTTTAATTGTAGAATAATCTCGATCTAAAAACATATACAATTTTTGCAACAATTTTTGGGCCGGGCCAAATTTTACGGATTTTTTCACGGACCAGACCATACCGAGACAATTATTTTCATACGGGCTGGATCGTGACCAGGACTGAAAATATCGATTTATGAAGACCTAGGAAGAATGAAACCTGCCCCGTCTCGGTACGGAAAAAAGAAGTTAGGCCCGGCCCGATCCTTCAGAAAAAAAAGTCCCGAGCCCGGCCGGAAAAGAGTAGTGACTAGGCCCGACCCGACGTGAGTGCCATGAATGGAAATAGGACCGAGCCCGGCCCGTGCAGACCTCTATACTTTGGCTGTTTCGAAATAAGCATGAATTTAAAGATTTTTTTTTTTTAAACATCAACGTGACTTTGTTTTATCATTGAACTGATATTAAAATAATTAACTTTTACATTCTAAGCTATTTTAGAAGTTTTCCTTTAACGTTTTTCCGTTTTTAAGACCGAAACTGAAACCGAATTACGGTATTCTTCATATTTTCGGCCGAAAACGAAAACGTCCAATTTTCTTATGTAATTAATACTTACATAAATTTACATAATTATTAATTAATTATACATGGACTTATATACGTGTGGCCTAAGTTGGCTCTCTGTGCCTCTGACCGAAACTTTTTATTTCCATATAAAATAAAATGTAATTAATTCATTAGCAACACGGAATGATTTTCTAATGATACGAATTTCATCTCATTAAAAATGTTTTAGGTATGCGATTTATCTTTTAAAATGATCTTTGTAAATGGTCAGCTATTATACCAGAACTTTCTCAAAAAGTGTTCGAAATACTTCTACGGTTTTAAACTAAAATTTTTCAATTATTGTAAAGTCTGCTGTTTTTAATGAGTACGTGAAAAGCGCCTTCAAAGTTTAGTCATATATGAATTTCTTGCTTTGTAATTTGGACTCACATCTTGAGTCAGTCACGACTGATAATTATAAACAGTGAAGTCCATATAGCACTAAATAATTAATGTGTCATTTTAGTCAATACAGCTCAAATCAATAAGTAATGTTAAAAATTTCCGAAGAAAAGAAATGAGACTTTTGGAAGACAGATAGTTTTGGTGGAATTTCGGTCCGGCCAAATTTTTAACAGCATTTTCGCCGAAAATTCGTTTTCGACGAAACTCAGATTTTGGACCGAAAACGAAACCGAATTTTTAGTAGATCTCCAGTATAAATACAGTTCCGGTCCGGCCCGAAGTTACAAAAAAAATTTAAGACTCAGACGTGTCCCGTAAAGAATGAAGTTCGGGCCCGGACCAACTTTTCAAAAACTAAAATTTAGCCCGAGCCCGTACCGAGTTTTCAGATAAAATTAAGCCCGGCCCAAGTTTAATGAAAGAATCTTTTACCGAGTTCTGGCTTCGAGACAGGCCCAGGCTCACGGAGACCTCTAATACAGTGTTGAATTCAGGGGGGACATCCCCCCGGAACAATGAGATGACCCCCCCCCCCGGAAGATTTCAGATTTTGTGTTTTTAATGGTCAAAAAGTACAATTTCCCCCCCGGAACTCTATAATGTCCCCCCCCCCCCGGATCCACTTGAAATCCCTCCCGGAGAAAAATGTCTGAATTGAACACTGCTCTAATATATATTATGAATTCGGCCCCCCTGTCGGGGATACTGTTGCCTCCCGTTGGGCAAGTTCTAGCGCCGCCCCTGAATATATTGAATATTTGATGAGATATGGGCATTTGTATGAAATAATTTTTAACTGCGCATGCGTGGAAGATCCAAAAATTTTTATTATATAATTTGGTAGTCAGCTATTTAGGGCAACTTATATAAAAATCCAGTCAAATATCGTAAAAATTCACAAAGATAGGGTCGATATAGTGAGTTGCTTCCTAAAAATAACTTTATTATAAGGGATTTTCCACAACGTTTCAATCAGCTCACTATATTTTTCTAAATTTTCACAACATTTGACTGGACTTTTTATAGAAGTTGCCCCAAAATACTGATTACCAAATTATGAAATAAAAATTTTGAAATCACGAATTTCTGCAAAAGTATTATGCTGGGTAAATGTGTCTTGAACTCTCCTGAAATATCGAAAAAAGTATGTCCTGAAATATCATCTAGGACCAGAACTACCCCTGCAGGGACCATATAAAATATAAATTTTCGTATTTTAATATGTATACTTTCGCATCTAAAACAAATGACATACCTAAAGTCTGTAGTTATACTTTTTGCAGTTGGAAGTATGTTTCTATCGTCTTCTATCGTCTCGTATGTTTCTAACTTTTTGATATGTTATGCATTAATTCAGCACTCACTCAATTTTAACACACATTTTTTTTTTTTTTTTTTTCAAATGCAATCAAATCATATTTTATTTAGGGTATGTAAATTTCGGTCTATCTTTAAAGGTGGGAGGGGTTGGGGTGAGAACGTGTGTCTGACCATGGTGCTAAAATGTAAGGAATTACGATTAGACAAATGCTTGATTACAATTTAAAAGCTTCTTTAAAAGATATCATTCATAGACGTGCTGTCAAAATTTTGCCTAGGCCGCCGTGTCTACTAGTCTCCTCTGGTAAATCTTTCCCAAACTGAAAGCCGAAAAATTTCAAGAACTCAATACTTTCTTTTTATGAATAGAGAAGAAATTAAAAGTTAATAATTAATATTTTTCAAGATTCAAGAAATGAGCGAAACAAGGAATACTGCACATCATTTCTCTTCACATCTGCACATTCACTACACATCAACTGTTCTTAACTGCTCTGCTCAAGAGGCGCAAAACGTTTTGACACATTTACAAATTCATTTTTTAACGGAAAGGTATAAAATTGGAAAGCCAGGCCATGGAAGCAGTTTGGAATTGAACTGTTTTTCCCATTTTTGGATCCATCAATTACCTATCGAGTTAGAAGCCATTTTGATCACGTGACACGGCATTTTTCTCCCCTTACTGGCTGGATTTTTCTTCTTTCGTTCGGAAGTTCGGTTCAAAATGCCAACTTTGACAGTATTTTCTGAAAGATATATTGCGTTTACAAGAAAACGAAAAAAACAGTTCGATAACATAGCTTCTGAATAACAACACCTTACAGTTTCATGAGCCTGAATGTAAATATATTTGTATTTAAAGCATTTTATATCTTTAATACAAAGTTGTATTTAGCTAATAGAAAATTTTGAAAATTTCAACAGTATAATCAGCTAAAAGAAAAAAAAATTTTTTTTGAACAATAAAAAGGAAATTTTAGGTTCAGTTTATATAGAAATATATGTTTTGAAAATTTCATGAAAAGATATTCAGAAGTTTTTTAGTTAACCTGCACGTTATCTCCAAAAATATCATTTGGAGAAAATTTGCTTTAAAGTTTCGGAAACGCCGCTTCAGCTAGTGAGCGGGTAAAATTCTAAAATCCATAACTTCTGTTCTGATGGGAATTTTAAGGGAACAATTATATCAAAATATTAAGAAAAGATAGGAGTTTAATATCTAAAAAAATAAAATTTCTAAAATTTTGAGGCTTTAACACTTAATTATAATGAATCACATAAATGTTATGTGATTAGCGACTAGTTTGCATTGAGTGAATCTCTCAATATGCCTCGAGTGACTTTAAAAGTTAATTAGAAACCTATCTGGAAAAACGCGACACGGACCAAGGAGGCGTTGCAACTTTGTGACCTCCTTTCGAAGCCAGCTTAGCATAATGCAAATTTCAACATTGAACAAAGGTTTTGTTTTAGCTACACTATAGAAATAAAGGTTATTACTACGCTGAATTTAGTTTTATGAAAAATTAATTGAAGTTTAAATATGTTCTGCTTTTATTGTCAGTACCGAATTAAGTTTATCATAAACAGATTAGGATAATATTAAAAAATGAGTTATACAGAATAGCTATATTTTATATTATTTAGGTTCCATACCTCTTTGAACTTTCATGGTACATCTATTTACACTTTTCTAGTATATACACTTATACGTAACCCTACGTTTATAGTTTTTTCAAAGTCTTAGTATTCTTTTAGCAACGTGTGTTTTTAATACTACAATTACAAATTCATATATTTATTCTACGGAATCCTCTGTACGCGAGTAATACTCGCACTTGACCGTTTATTGTTTATAGCATACAGAGTTTTCAACCAAATTTAACACAACTTAACGAAAACTTGACAAAGAATAGTAGCAACACTATACTGCAATTAAAACATGGATATATTGAATATTTGATAAGATATGGGTATTTTTATGAAATAATTTTTAACTGCGCATGCGTGGAAGATTTAAAAAAATTTATTTCATAATTTGGTAGTCAGCTATTCTGGACAACTTCTATAAAAAGTCCAGTCAAATAGTGTGAAATCTCATAAAGATATAATGCGCTGATTGAAAAGTTGTGGAAAATCCATTATAATAAAGCTATATTTTGAAGGCAACTCACTATATCGCCCCTATCTTTGTCTTATTTTTTCATCGAAAAGTCACATATACAACGTACCTTATTCATTTTAGTATAATGCGCACTAGTATATAATTCGCACTGTGTTTCTCATAAGTTAAAAAAATCTTATGTATAATCCGTACCGTGCTTTTATAATAACACAAAATGCATAAATAAAAAAAAATAGTAAAAATCATGACTCACAATATTTTCTTAATCATTAATCACCGTATTTATTGACGGTTCATTCTCTCAAAACAGGAAAAATACATGTAACTATTTTATATGATTTTAAAGACAAATACAAAAACAATTAAATGTATTTTAATAACTTTTTTATGTTCTGGACTAAACTACAGGTATATAATAAATTAAAAAATAATCAGTAAATTTATAAAAATATATACATATCAAATGTTCAAAAGTCATTATCCTGGCTTATAACTAGAGTTATGTTGTTCTAAATGTTATATAAATTAATGATAAAACAAGTTTTCCACTAATAATTAATTGAATACATTTATAATAAAGTATTTGATACAATGTAAAATAATTTTAAATACTTACATTATTATTTCATAATTAAAATATTACTAAAATATATATAACAGAAAAAAAATCATTGCCCTGTCTAATTGCATTACATCCAATGTTTTTCCCATTGATTGCAGCAGGGTTCTACGTTTTAGCCTAATGCAAGAGTTTTTATTTCTCTAGTAAATATTCTCAGTTGGTGCCATTTTCTTTGGTATGGAATTTAAAGTTCTTTGCCTTTAGATTTATGTTTAAGTTGAATCATTTTCCTGGTATCTACAGAAAAAAGCTAAGTGAGTAGAAAATTGTGTATATTACAATATAGAATATATAATAAATTTATCTTTTATAAAATATATACTTCAAATTTAAAAACTTTAGACAGAATGTTCCAGCCTCTAATTACATCAGTTTCATTATTATTCTGGCCATCGTTGTCCTGAAAATAAAAAGAACTGGACAATGACAGCAAAGCAGAGATTTAAAAAAAAATTGTCCCCAAAATAACCAGTTTTTTCTGCGATGCTGTTATTTTTTTCTTGTTGTATATAGCCAAAAAAATAACAAAAATATACCGTACATTTATATTAACTTTTTTAATAATGTTTTGAATCTCAAAAGTTTCCTGTTTTCGAAGAATGAATCTGATACATATTTTGCTTCCTCAATAAGATAAAAGGAAATTAAGGTTTCTTCAATGTATATTTTTTCACACATACAGTGGCGGTCAAAAGTTTCCGGCCAGCATAAATTTTATGGTTAATTTGTAAGTATACCCATATGAAGAGGAATCTCAAAGTGATACTTATACACTTTATTTACATAACAGTTAAGAACTTATTTATGGAATTAAAATTAAATATTAATAAATTTAATTGACAAAATTAATTGCAAAAGAAAACGCATGTTCTCAAAAGTTTCCGGCCACCTTGGCAAGTTTGGAAAAAAATAGTGTTATAAAAGAAAATAACAGTGATCAACAACATTTACAATTAGTATTTTGTATTCATACATTTAGCAATAAGTACTGCGGCGCAGCAACATGGCATCGATTCAATGAACAGTTGTAGATCATCAATGTTAAATTTTGTCCACGGTTTTTGCAATTTATGTGAAAATGCTGCTAAATTGGAATATTTATAGTTCTACACACGTTTTCAAGTTAGTTTCAAAGATTTTCTATTATATTCAGATCGGATGATTGGACTGTCCATTTCAAAAGCAAAGTTTTTTTGTGCGAAAGCCACTGCTTGACGAGCTTGGATGTATGCTTTTGGTCGTTATCATGTTGAAACAAATAGCTGCGACCACAATTTTTCCTCCAATAAGGCAGCAAATGATCTTGCAAGATATCCTTATGCATTTCACTATTCATCTTGCCGCGGATTTCAAATAACGGACAGGCGCATTTTCCAGAAAATGCTCCCCACAGCATAACGTGTCCTCCGCCGTGCTTCATTGTAATAATAATATATCTCGCACCTTATCTTTTGTTTTTACGTCATCGGTTGTAATGTTTTTGCATCACTCACAAAAAGATTGAACGTCGATTCATCTGAAAATAGTACATTTTTCCAGTTTTCACTTGTCCAGTCTTTGTATTCCTTGGAAAACGCCAGTCCGGCCCTCTGAATTTTTTTACTTATGAAAGGTTTTTTAACACCGACTGTTCCATAAAGTTCTACGTCACATAAGCGTCTTGACACTGTAGATAGACTTGTTTCAGCAATAACCATAACACCATAAATCGCTTTTAACACCATAAATGGCGTGGAATTACAGCGGCATTTTTACGCGGGTCATCAACTGCATTTCTTCTGATAATTCTGTCCACAAGAATAGACGTTTTCCGGGGTTCCCCGGACCATGGCAAGTTCCGAAGGCCATGGCCATCTTTATATTTTTTTAAAATATCGTTTACAGCAAATTTTCCGATCGACAATTTTGCCGTAATCTCAAGAGAGGATTGTCCCTTTAGCGACAATCAAATCATTGATTTAGGAACAATAAATTGTTAAAATTTTCATTTGTGAATTTCAAATACATTATTCACCTTGATTAATTAACAAACATGGCCAAAAAAAAAAAACACTTTAGCGATAGCAAAAACTAATGAATGACGAATGGCCGGAAACTTTTGCACGCGCGAATTTTGAATTACTCCCCTTTGCATCAAGTATCTTAAGTAACCAATCAAAATGATCACGTGGTCAGAGGTAATTTGCTTATTCCTAACTTTTGGAGCAATTGAACTTCTTCTTCGCTAAAACTTTCTTTCAAACAAATGAAAAAAAAAAAAACTAACTGGCCGGAAACTTTTGACCGCCACTGTACATTGATTTAATTTATTTATCGACACTAGAACATGCAAAATTAAAGTTTTTTTCATTTATTTTGTTTACAGCATTTATATTCGTGCAATTTTATCACAATATGTACACATTGCATTTAAAGGCTTCGGGAAAACATGCCTGGTATCATACAGCTGTTGAAAATATTCGTATATAACTCGCACCTCCCTTTTGGGGTCTGAAACTTTGGAAAAAGAGTGCGCATTTTAAACGAGAAAATATGGTTGGAAAAATACACGTGCATATGAACATACGTACAAATATGCGTACATTTACTTATTTTCATGTCTTGGATTTATTTTCCTTTAATGTATATAATGTCAGTGTTGAATTATTTTCTGTGAAAGAATTTCAGGGCTAATAAAACAAGTTTTCATACTGCTTTTTTCTAACTGACGAGTGAATAAGAAAATTGGTGTCTTACTTGATTATTTGGCTAAAAATTGTAACTTTTTTTAGTATTTATTTTTTTATTATTAAGGCAGTAAATAGGGGAAAGTAGGGTAATCCCTCTCACTCAGATATCTCTAAATAGAATAGAATTTTAAACGTGCGATCGGTACCGGCACTTAGCGAACTTCATCGCAAGTTCCCAGTAAAGATATAGTAACCGTCGGAAGGAAAGTATTTTCCCGTCCTCACGTTATTAGTTTGCAGTTGTTTTATTATAAAATTCTACAACATCTAACTTGAAAGTAAGTGTACATTATTATTTTCAAATATTAATTCACTCATTATGTCTACAAAATATATACATTTAGCTGTACGTTCATACTTTTATTTATTTTTGTAGTGCGTTGTTACGCCAAATATAATGCATTAAAATCCAATATAGCCATGAAGGGTAATGGCTCTCACGCGAAATTCCAGAAGCTGTTTATCCAGTTTGCTACTTTTTTAAAAATTCAAATTGCTTGATTGACACCACTTTTTTGTATGTCATTAAAAAAAGCAAATTTTACGATTTCAAAAAAGTGGTGACAATAAAAAAACCTGAATTAAAAAAAGTAGCCCACTGGCAACACTGACCAGAAGTGCTGGAGGATGAAAACCACGAACAAATGCTTAGCTCTTTAACACTTTTCGGCATGGTTTCGCTGCACAATATGTGGAAAATTGTCGCATAAAGTCTGCTGTGGTGTGAATAGCGCACACATACATATGTGACTTTTCTCGTACTTAAATGTTGTATTCAAATTTTGAGCGACATTATTCTACCATGTTGAGCATTATCCCTTAATCGATGGTTAATTAAATAAAACGATAAAAAAATTCTTAAAACTTTTATGCAAATTCGTTGGTTGCAAACTGTTCTTTATGCTTTGGACTTATACTGCGTTAATAAAATATTGATTTTTTGTGTAATTTTGACTAGCCATTCATGTTTTCACTTAAGTGAGCGGAATTCCCCTATTTTCCCCTAATGTTATTATTAAAATAAATGTTGTTTTCTATTTTTTTTTTTTTATCGTTTTCAGTTCTTTTTCTTATCATAATTACTTTAACGTTTTGTCTGAAACATATTACAGCACTTACGAAACATTGATACCCGAACAAAAATATTATAGTTTTATCTACAGTTGTCATTAAAGCATGAAACAGTAATTTTTTTTTTTTTTGAGATTATGAAACTACAATTAATGAAATCTTTATTAAAGCCCCATTTATGGGATATTTCCCTTTTTCCTATAAAAAAGTCCTTTCGGCCAGTGCCGGGAGGAAGAGGTAGCTTTCATATTCCTTATTTTTAAAAAGCCAGTTTATATTATTCACTCACACGAAGCTCAAATTAGTGGAGCCCGATTATAGGAGAGAGTCAATACTAGTTATTGTAAATACTGAATATGAATGAGAATTTCGCGAAATTAGTCAGCTTTATCGAAGCTGGTGGTTTTATTTAAAATGATTTATATTTGGTCGCCAAATTCGGCTATATCTTGAAATGTCCGCCATTTTAAGACAACATGATGGATGAGGTTAACCAATGAACTTGGTCGAGACCTTAGTAATTCCAGTGCGCAGGTTCACTCACATCGAAATCGGTTGATGTATACGAGTCCTGTCGCAGGCAAACAATCAGCATTTTCGAAATATCACCAACATTAGAAATTCAAACTGCTATAACTCAGCCATTTTTTAAGAAAAAACAAAAATGCTCCAGAATCCTTGTATCAAGGTCAAATACTTAAGAAAGAAACCTTTTTCAACTTCTAATTTTTTTGTACCTCATATTAAATTAATTTTTTTTTAATTTAAATGGCCGCCATTTTGAAACAAGATGGCGGATGAAGCTGGCCAACGAACTTGGTCGAAGCATTGATATACACTATGCACATGCCTTGTCACATCCAAATCGGTTAATAAATACGTCTGTTATCGCGTGACAAAAATCAGATCGTTTCAAAATGTCAGCCACAGAAGAAACTCAAAGTGCTGTTAAGATATAGACGGAACAAAAATGCTCCGAAATCCTAGTATCAAGTTCAAACACATAAGAAAAAAGTCCTTTCGGCCAGTGCCGGGAGGAAGGGGTAGTTTTCATATTCCTTATTTTTAAAAAGCATTCTTATACTATTCAAGCACACGAAGCTCAATTTAGTGGAAACCGATTATAGGAGATTCAATACTAATTTTTATCAATACTAAATCCTTATGAATGAGAATTTAGCGAAATTAGTCAGCTTTATCCAAGCTGCTTTTATTTAAAGTAACTTATATTTGGTTGCCAAATTTGTTGATAACTTGAAGTTCCTGCCATTTTAAGAAAATATGATGGATGAGGCTAATGAGTTAATTTGGTCGAGACCTAAGTAATTCCTGTGCACATGCTCACTCACATCGGAATCGGTTAATATATACAAGTGCTGTCGCAGGCAAAATATCAGATTTTTCAAAATGTCCCCTCATTAGAAATTGAAACTACAATATCTGAGCCATTTTTTAAGATAAAGACAAAAACAAAATGCTCCAGAATCCTTATGTCATGGTCCAATACTTAAAAAAGAAACCTTTTTCAATTTCTAATTGTTTTGCACCTCACTTTAAATATAATTTTTTATTTAATTTAATGAGGTCCATTTTGAGACAAGATGGCTCATGAAGCTCGCCAGCGAACTTGGTCGAGACATTACGATATACAATCGACATGCCTTCTTACATCGAAATAGGTTAATAAATACGGGTGTTATCACGTGACAAATATCAGATCATTTCAAAATGTCAGCCATGCTAAAAATTCAAAGAGCTATAATTCAACAATTTTTTAAGATATAAATGAACAAAAACTGCTCCGAAATCTTTGGATCAAGATCAAACGCATAAAAAAAAACTTTTTCATTTTTCAATTTTTTGAAAACTCATTTTAAATTTAAAATTTAATTTTTTAAATGGCAGCCCTTTTGAAACAAAATGGCGAATGAAGCTGTCCAACGAACTCGGTCGAGACATTAGTATGTACTATGTGCACACCAAGTTACATCCAAATCGGTTCATAAATACGCCTGTTATCGCGAGACAAAAATCAGGTCGTTTCAAAATGTCTGCCACAAAAGAAATTCAAAATGCTATAACTCAGCCATTTTTTTAGATATAGACGAAACAAAACTGATCCTGAATCTTTGTATTAAGGTCAAACACATACAAAAAAATCTTTTCATTTTCCTATTTTTTGGTACCTCATTTTAAATTTTAAATTAAAAAAAATGAAATGGCCGCCATTACGTACCAATGTCTCGACCGAGTTCGTTCACCAGCTTCATCCACCATCTTGTTTTGAAACAAGATGGCGGATATGTATGCACCAAGCTACATCCAAATCGGTTCATAAATACGCCTGTTATCGCGTGACAAAATCAAGTCGTTTCAAAGTAACAGCCACGCTAGAAATTCAAAGTGCTATAACTCAACCATTTTTTAAGATATAGACAAAACAAAAACTTCTCCGGAATCTTTGTATCAAGGTCAAACTCATAAGAATGAAATATTTTTCAATTTTCCATTTTTTGGTACAACATTTCAAATTTTAAATAAAAAAAATTAAATGGCCACCATTTCGAAACAAGATGGCGGATGAAGCTGGTCAACGAACTCGGTCGAGACATTGGTACGTATTATGTATACACCAAGGTACATCCAAATCGATTCATAAATACGCCTGTTGTCGCGTGACAAAAATCAGGTCGTTTCAAAATGTCAGCCAAGCTAGGAATTCAAAGTTCTATAACTCAGCCATTTTTTAAGATATAGACAAAACAAAAAATGCTCCGGAATCTTTGTATCAAGGTCAAACACATAAGAAAAAAAACATTTTCAATTTTTAATTTGTTGGTACCACATTTCAAATTTTATTTAAAAAAAATTTAAATGGCCGCCATTTTGAAACAAGATGGCAGATAAAGCTGGCCACCGAACTCGGTTGAGGATTGGTATGTACTATGTATACACGAAGTTACATCCAAATCGGTTCATAAATACGAGAGTTACAGTGTGACAAAGATCATATATATATATATATATATATATATATATGTCAAATTTTGAACGGAGGGTGGTTTCGGGGTCTGGGGGTCATGATCGATGAAAATATACCAAAATTTTTTGAAATCGCTTTCCTCTGAACGCCTGCAATAGGTAGCTTTTTATAATGAAAGCTACCTAAAAATCATTCTTTATTTCGAATTTTTCTGTATCTCATTTTAAATTCAAATTTAAAAAAAAATTTTAAATGCCGGTTGTTTAATAGTAAAAATGACTTTTTAGTATGCTCCGTTTATACTAGATGGCAGCACCAAAATTTGCAAAAACTGTTTTTCTGAACAGAACTATTTACTGCTTTAAAATTTAAGACTTTAATTAATTCTAAAACATATTCTTTTTAACTCTTTTTAATTTTAAAATTCTTATTGTCATTTTTATGTATCATGAATATTAATCATTGTCTTTTCTCTTTAATAGAACAACTTTCATTTTCTTTATTTTCTTCGCAATCGCTGCAAGACTATGATCGAATTCTACAATGTTTTGATTCGTGATGTGACATGGATAAAAATCTAAACCTTATTCTGTTCAATTAAAAATATGAAAGACAAGCCAATTCGTAATTCATTGAAGTGAATTCTTTATTCTTTAAGTATGTTTTTTACCTCGACTCACCAATGGAAATTCGACAATGTTCTTGTTTAATCCAATTCATCTATTTTTAAAGTCGCCTTCTCGGAATAAATTATTCGATGACGAAGTTCGGCACGCACTCAAAGGTACTGTGTCAGTTTTTTTTATTCTTTTCAATAAAGAGAAATCTATATTCTATCATTCTTAAAACTTTACATATAAATTTGCTGGTCTGTCGAGTCGGAGAAAACTAGTGAAAATCTTATTTAATTAATATATTATGGCGAAAACCAAAGCAGAAACTGCTTCAGTATCAAAATTTCTTTTTACTGTCAAAGAAATAATAAGATTTAGTGCTCAAGTTACTGACGCAATGGAAAATAAAAACTTAAAGCTAATTGAGAAATTGAAATCTGATCTAATTAATTTAGAGAATGATTTAAAAAATCTATTTTTTGGCGTAGCTGAAGAAAGCGTAAATTCGTTATATGTTAACTTTACTGAAGCTAGAGATATTGTTGTTGATGATTTAGTTAAAATCGAGCAGTTCTTAAAAAATCAAGGCGTAAAATCACAAGAAAATCAAAGTGCAGCTAATAATAGGTCAAACATAGGTGTTAATACTAACGCTTTAAAATTTCCAAAGTTCGAGTTACCCATATTTTATGGTTATGTCACTCAATGGATTACATACAAGGAGACATTTTTAACTGCAATTCATAATAACAAAGCAATTTCAGATCAATTGAAATGTTCGTACCTTATAGCTAGTGTTAAGAATTACCCGGCTAAATTAATTTCTGGTTTTTCCATTTCTGGGGATAATTATAAGGAGGCTTGGGAAACGTTCGTTAATAGATATGATAATCGTAAGAATTTGGCATATTCATTGCTGTCTAAATTTGTTAATGCCAAACCATTGAAATCGCCCACGCAGAAAGCTATTTTAGAGCTTTTAGATATGTGCAATGAAGTTATTCGAAATTTAAAATCTTTGAAATTGGAATTTAATGAATTTGTTGATTTTGATTTTAGTGTATATTGTACAAACGAAATTTGATGAATCCTTAAAATGCAGTGGTAATTATCATTAAATAATGATTCATTTCGAAGTTATGAAATGTTAATGACATTTCTCGAAAAACAGGCTCGAAGTTTGCAGAGCTGTAATGCTGAATTTTGTAAAGGTGAATCCAAATCTAATAAAAAATTTGAAAATAAGGTTCAACATTTTTCAAAAAAATCTATCGCCAATGCAGTCGTGATGGATAGCATAAATAAATCTCAAACCCTTCATGTACACAGTGTAACGAATCCCACCCACTTTATAAGTGCCCAGAAATTTCAAAATTATCTGTTGATCAACGTTGGCAAATAGTAAAAGCTAAAAAGCTTTGTACCAACTGTTTACGATCAAATCACTTTGTTACCAATTGCCTTATTACTGCCATATGTAAATATTGTGACTCTAAGCATCATACACTCCTTCATCGTGATCAGACTATCCCTGCATCACAGAATACTTTCAGGCAGCAAGATCGTGTTACAACCACAAATGCTGTTGTTAATTCTAACGCGTCAAATTGTTTCACTTCTCAATCTTTTAGTAAAAATTCTCAAACATTTTTAGCTACTGACATTATAAAAGTTAAATCTAAATCAGGAAAATTTATTCCTTGCAGAGTTATGATAGATAGTGCTTCTCAGAAAAGTCTACTTCCTAAACCTTGTTATAAAAAACTAGGTCTTCCATCAAGGCCTACAAATCATAAAATCTCAGGAATAAATAATTTAGTCGCAGAAACGGCTCTTCAGGAAGTTTCCTTGACATTCTCTCCACATTTCAATAATGTAACTTTTCAGTTAGATGCATTAGTTGTTAATCAGATTACAATCAATTTACCAAATTTTTTGATTACAACTAAATATTGGCCACACATTGAAGGATTAAATATTGCGGATCCTAATTTTCATTTGTCCAGTCCTGTTGATATACTTATAGGCGCAGATTTATTTGCTAACATCATAATTGGGGAATCAATTCTCGGACTTAAAGGATCACTCAGTGCTGTTATTTCTAGACTGGGTTGGATTCTTTCGGGGATCATTTATTCGAATGATTCAAATCAAAATTCATCTGTTAGTTGTCATGTTACTACACAGATATGTTCTCAACAACAAAAATTTTGGAAACTTGAATCGGTTCCTACTTCTGACCCAATTTCTCTAGTTGAAGTGAAGTACTATGCAAAAACAGTTTCACGTTCAGAATCTGGAAGATATATTGTAAATCTACCCTTTAAATCTAAACCTATTCAAGGGAACTCCAAATCTCAAGCCTTAAAGCGATTCTACTTCTTGAAGAAAAAACTTCAAGAAAATCCCTTGCTTAAAGAGCAGTATTTTCCTTCATGCGCGAGTATATCGACTTGGGGCACATGGAACTTGTACCAGATTCAAACATTTCAATTCCTGATCATTTTTATCTCCCACATCACGGGGTGTTAAAGGAAGATACAACTCCTAGAGTGGTATTTGACGCATCTGCTGTTGGTTCAGAAGGCCGCTCCTTGAATGATTATCTAGAGGTAGGTCCAAAATTGCAGCCAGAAATCTTTCCTTTACTGTTAAGGTTCAGAATGCATCCAATCGCCTTTAGTTCTGACATCCAGAAAATTTTTAGGCAAATTCTCGTCAATCAAAATCATGTAGACTATCAACGCATTCTTTGGAGATTCAATTCAGACGAAATTATTAAAACATACAGGTTATTGACCGTTACGTACGGTACTGCTTGCGCCCCATTTTTGGCCATTAGGACATTACACAAATTAGCAAATGATAATGAGCAAAATCATAAAAAAGCCTCTCAGATAATTCGAAAAAGTACGTACGTAGATGATTTACTTTCTGGTTCAGATTCAAATGAAAATGCCCAAATTTTGGTAACTAAATTAATCAAAGTTATGAAAAGCTGAGGTTTTAATTTGCGAAAGTGTACTTGTAATTATCCAGAAGTAATAGCTCATTTACCTGATGAAATGAAGGCTTCATCGCAAAAAGTAATTCAGGATGATAATACCGTTAATGTCCTCGGACTACTTTGGGATTCTTCCAAAGACGTTTTACAAATTCGTTTTAATGATTTTAAAGAAGTGAAAACAAAATGAGATTTGTTATCAGTATTGGCTACAATATGTGACCCCTTGGGTTTCCTAGCTCCTACTACAATAAGATTAAAGATCATGTTGCAAAATCTTTGGAAAGATAAGATTTCGTGGAATGAAGAAATCTCAGACTCCATACGACAGGGTTGGAATGAGCTTTTATCAGAAATTCATTTGTTAAAGTCAATTGAAATACCGAGGTATATTAACTCTTATAATCAAAATGATGTCCAAATTCAGTTACATGGTTTTTGTGATGGCTCAGGTAAAGCTTATGCTGGTGTTACTTATTTACTTGTTGTTACTTCTGACGAAGTATTTGTCAATTTGATTGCAGCTAAAACTAAAGTAAATCCAATAAAACCTCAAACACTGCCACGTATTGAGCTTTGTTCAGCTCTTTTACTAGCCAAGTTATGCTCAGTCATTATCGATACTTTACCAATAAACTTTGACAATATTTATCTATGGTCAGATTCGTAAATTGTTCTCATCTGGTTAAAATCACCTCCCTTAAAAGAAATTAATTCGTCCTAAATCGAGTGTGTCAAAGCCAATCATTAATGCCTTCATGTGAGTGGAATCATATCCCAGGTATTCTAAATCCTTCAGATTCAGCTTCTAGGGGTATTTTACCACGAAAGCTTTTTCATTATTCGCTATGGTGGCATGGGCCTCCATAGCTGCTATCAAATGAACCAATCCCAATACCTTTGTACAAGCCTCTGATATCTGAATTAAATCCAGCAATTCAATCTGTCAGCAGCGTAACTCAAGTAATTGCCCTTCCAGACTTTATTCTTAAGTTCTCCAATTTCTCTAAACTATCAAGAGTCACAGCGTGGTGTCTTAGATTCATCTATAATGCTAGGCATAGTGCTACAAAAAAAATCTGGAAATCTGAGTGCACAAGAAATCTCTGATTCTATTCAATGCATTGTGAAATTAGTACAAAGTTCTGAATTCTACATAGAGCTTAAATTATTAAAAGAAAAAAAAAACCCTTGCCAAATAATAGTAAATTATAATCATTAAATGTATATTTAGATTCGAGTGATATTATTCGAGTTGGTGGTCGTCTGTCACAACATCAGTCATTAAGTTTTGATAGAAAGTATCCTATGCTACTTCCGAAAAATCACGTTATTACTAAGTTATTGATAAAAGATGTCCATGAGCAACATCTACATGCAGGTACACAGCTAGTAATTTCTATATTACGCCAACAATACTGGTTTGTGAATGGTAGTTCTACTGTACGACAATCGCTCCAAAAATGTGTGCTTTTCAAACGCCTTAAGTCTCAAGCTTGTCAACAAATGATGGGAGATCTTCCCTTTGACAGAATCACCCTAATCCGTCCATTTTCCAAAGTGGTTTTAGATTTTGCAGGACCCTGTCTAACTAAACCAAATTTGCCAAGAAGTAAGATCAAAATTAAATCTTATATAGCAGTATTTGTCTGTATGTGCACTAAGGCGGTACAACTTGAGTTGGTATCAGACTTGTCTGTGCAAGCTCTGCTAGCAGCCTTGAAGCAATTTATCGCGCGTAGACGTCTACCTTCTGATGTATATTCAGATAATGCGAAAAACTTCACAGGTCTGGCTAATCAGTTAAAGCAGTTATTCCAATATTTGAAGGAAAATGAAGTTCAAGAATTTCTTTCGAGCCAGAAAATCAATTGGCATTTCATCCCTCCATTTGCGCCGCACTTTGGTGGGCTATGGGAGGCAGCTGTAAAGCTTACTAAAAATCACATACTAAGAGCATGTAAATCTAGTGTATTGAATTTTGAAGAATTAACTACTTTGCTATGTCAAATTGAAAGTTGTATAAATTCAAGACCCTTAACTCCTATGTCTTCGGATCCATCAGATCCACGTGCATTAACTCCAGGTCACTTTCTAATAAGAGCACCCTTCCTTGATATTCCAGAATCTTCGAATACCAGAATTCTAGCATTAAATGCTCGGTGGCGCTTGATAGAAAAAGCAAAGAATCAGTTTTGGTGTAGATGGTCACGTAAATATCTTCAACATCTCCAACAGCGTCCAAAATGGACTACTCCACGAACTAATCTACGAGAAGGAGACTTGGTGATTGTTCACGATCGATTTCAGCCCATGAGATGGAAGTTAGGCCGCATTCTAAAGACTTTTCCTGGACCGGACAATCTTGTACGAGTTGTTTTGATTAAAACAGCTTACGGTGACATCAAGCGTCCCATTTCAAAGGTGTCCCTTCTCCTGCCGGGGGCGGAGGATGTTTAATAGTAAAAATGACTTTTTAGTATGCTCCGTTTATACTAGATGGCAGCACCAAAATTTGCAAAAACTGTTTTTCTGATCGGAACTATTTACTGCTTTAAAAATTAAGACTTTAATTAATATTAAAACATATTCTTTTTAACTCTATTTTAATTTTTAAATTCTTATTGTCATTTAAAATTATCATGAATATTAATCATTGTCTTTTCTCTTTAATAGAACAATTTTCATTTTCTTTATTTTCCTTGCATTCGCTGCAGGACTATGATCGAATGCTACAATGTTTTGATTCATGATGCGAAGTGGATAAAAATCTAAGCCTTATTCTGTTCAATTAAAAATAAAAAAGACAAGTCAATTCGTAATTCATTGAAGTGAATTCTTTATTCTTTAAGTATGTTTTATACCTCGACTCACCAATGCAAATTCGACAACGTTCTTGTTTAATTCAATTCATCTATTTCGAAAGTCGCCTTCTTGGAATAAATTATTCGATGACGAAGTTCAGCACGCACTCAAAGGTACTGTGTCAGTTTTGTTTAATTCTTTTCAATAAAGAGAAATCTATATTCAATCATTCTTAAAACTTTATACCCGCCATTTTGGAACAAGATGGCGGATGAAATTGGCCAACGAACTCGGTCGAGACATTAGTATGTACTATGTACATACCAAGTTACATCGAAATTGGTTTATAAATACGCATGTTATCGCGTGACAAAAATCAGATCTTTTCAAAGTGTCAGCCACACTAGAAATTCAAAGTGCTATAACTTAGCCATTTTTTTAAGATATAGACAAAACAAAAAATACTCTGGAATCTTTGTATCAAGGTCAAACACACAAGAAAAAAATCTTTTTCAATTTTTAATTTTTGTGTACCTCAATTTAAAATTTAATTTTTTTTAAATTTTAAACGGCCGCCATTTTGAAACAAGATGGCGGATGAAGCTGGCCAACGAACGCGGTCGAAACATTAGTATGTACTATGTACACACCAAGTTAAATACAAATCGGTTCATAAATACGCGTGTTATCGCCTGACAAAAATCAGATTTGTGACAGTGGATGAGGCGTGGCTACATCACTACGTTCCCGAGTCCAAACGACAATAGCTACGTCTCATTCACTGTCACGCCTCCAACCCCCCTTTCAAGCTAGGTGCGATCTCTCACACCAAAAACGGAAAAAAATGTTAATATAGCTATTGTTCTAATATTGAGCATATGGGCATCTGAAACATTAGGCTTCAATATTCCACATCAACCATCGCAGATCAAATATTTTATATACACTCGGGATAATTATTATTGAACTACCCTCGTATTTTCCTTAGTTCATAAGGTGCAATACGGATTTAGCAAAAGCTATGAACAATAAAAGGTGAAGCTTCTTCAAAAGAATATAAGGACAAATTTTATTTGTTCGGTTTTGAAGTTTTTCAATTTTATTAGCTGATCAGGAAATTTCTCAGATTATTTAAGAATTATCTAGAATCGATATTCATAAAAAACCAAATTATTTTCATTATTTATTAAAGCGCTGTACAAATTTTTCGAAAGCTTCAGATAAACAATAAAAGTCAAAGATGCCTCGAAAGAGAAATAAGTTTAGAAATTTTTTTAACGTGATCAGGAAATTTCTCAACCTATGCAAAAATTATCTAAAATAGATGGTGATCGTATAATTTGATAAGACGATCTGCAATGCAACACTTGAAGTTCAATTTCTGCATGCCTTTCAGATTCTGTGTTGCTTTCTTCATACATATTACTTTTTTAGATTTAATCATGAGTTTTTATGAATAGAAAATATTGCAGACTAATTTTTCTTAGTTCTTAAGGTCCTGTATTGGTTTACCCAAGCTTGAAATCTACTATAAAAAGCAAAACTTTTTCTAAAGGAAAAATTAAAGATGACTTTCGTTTAGTTCAATTTAGAAGTTTTTCACACGGTCAGACACTTTTTCAGCATATGTAGGAATTGTCTAGAAAAAGTGACGATCGTATAATTTTATAAGTTGTTCCACAATCCAATCAAAATACTCATGGATTTCGATTTCTAAACGTCTCTCAGATTCTGCCTTGCTTTCTTCATATGAATTAGAAATTTAGATTTAGTTATGGCTTCTTGCAGCTTTTATTTTCCCTAGTTCTTAAAATGCTATACGAAAATACCAAAAGCGTTATATCAAGAATAAAAGATAACGCTTTTTTTAAAGAGAAATAAGGGTGAATTTCGTATAATTCGATTTGGAAGTTTTCCATTTTTAACACAATCAGATATTGGCTCAACACATGTAAGAATTATCTACAGAGTTCAAAGACTTGCTCCTGAAGGCACTACTAAGTTTAAATGACTATTTGCGCGTAAGCATTCAGTTCTTTTTTTCTTTTCTTCTTTTTCACATTATTATTTTGTATTTTTATTTATTTATTTATTTTACAGTGGATATTTATGATTTCGTAATGTTTCATTTTTATTTGCATAACTATCAGTTGCAAAAATAACGTTAATGTATTAAGTAGGAAATGATCTCCTGATAATTAGTAATAAATGGTTAAAAAGATAGATAAAACGCAAATGCAACAGATATTTTTGATTTTATAATGTTTATTTATATTAAAATACGGGAAAATACTTTCAATAATATTTAAGTACCTGGTATAAAATTAAAATTTTGCTTTTAAAAATTTGTACTTCAAATTAACTTTTTGTAAAACTTCTTTTATAAGCAGTTGGAGTTATTGCAGTAAAATCGATAACACTGACATTTTTATATTTCTTCTTATAAAATTTTCCCACATTCATTTATACATTTTAGCTATTCAAAGAACTAAAAATTAATTTCTATGAGCTAAATTGCTTAATTTGCAGGCATTTATATATTTTTAAAAAATTAAAAAACAATTCTGATTTTGGCTAAAATTAGTGTATTTCAGTCAACTTTGGAAATCATTCAATATATTTATTTAAATACATAGAGAATTGTTAAAACAACGTTGTGTTACGATGTCACTAAAGCATATTTCATTAAAATAAACGGACAATAGAGTGCCCAGTCGCCAAAATTGTTTGCCTAAATTAGCGATTTCTTTAAATTTAGGCAGAATATAAATATTTTTGTTATTTATTTTCACAATTAAAAATCTGAATTCAGTAAATAATCAAATTATTTTGCGAAAATATCTTGCCTTTAATAACTGAGCTCCGAATTTATGCAATCGTTTTAACAAAACTGTCCATAGTACTGTTGAGTCCAATTTTAGTCCCATTAACAATAAAGAAAAAAATCATGCGTCAAGCATAGATTATGAAACACTTTCCAACACATTCAGAATAATGTAACAAAATTGCACAGTTTAAAAATTAAAATATTACGTCTAATTGAACCATATGGAAACGCATAACACATTTCAAAACTCAATTTCAGCTGTTCCTATCTACTATCGGAAAATTATCCGAATTTTTTCAGCAGCCCTGTGTATGATCAGTGGCGTGGCGTCCGGTCATCGCTGGATGCGGCGATGACCAAGCAATATTTTAAAACTCTTAATAAGCTTTAAAAACTCTACGATCCAGTTTTAGCAGAACATTTGGAGTTCATGTATAAGTGAAGGTAAGATTTAAAGTTTCTTTTTTGAACATTCAACCATTGAATTTTAGAGTTAATAATTTTTCACCACAAACTTAAATAATTGCGATGACCACCGAAAATTTTCACGCCACGCCACTGTGTATGATATATAGATTTGTATCTACTAACTGCATGCCTACCAAAATTTAGTTCACTTAAGAGATACTTATACTTCAGTTGAAAATTCCCCTTCAGCAATTTCCTCAAATAAGAAGAATGGTACGTGAATACTTTTGTGCAGCCCTGTATATGAGATATAGAATTTATATATAGTGATTAACAGGCAAAAAAATTAAATTTAAAAGCGCATACCGAATTTTAAACCGTACACTCCAGCAATTATTACTCAAAGACAGTATTGTAACGGATTTCTTTTGTGTGTCCCTGTAAATGAATAAAAAGTGCTATGAATGCCCTGTTCTAACGTGATCGTAGTGAAAATCAGTGATTTATATCAGTTTCAATACATTTGAAATAGCGTAATGTCATTAAAATATTCTGCAAACGATTTTCCCCCATATACCATAATGTAATGGAATACTTTTGAGTACCCCTGTAAATGAACTATTAATCCTAGATACTTCATATACAATACCAAACATGCTTTTGTGACCCTAAATAACCTTTTTCAATTGCATGAAAATCCGAGTATATTTACGGGAGTTAGAGCGTGGACAGACGGACAGACAACCGAATGCATAAACACTTTTCAACTTTGGTAGAAAGTGTTAAAAATGAAAATTTTACTTCGTGATAATCTGTGAGGTCTTTATTTCCATTAAAATTTACTATTCATTGTTTTAAAATGTATTACTGCACATTATAATATTTTTCCCGCTCCTTCCACTTGTTTAAGATTTGTTAAATTTGAGGAAAAATTATCTTTATATTTAAATTCAGCGTCTGTATTCAATCATCTGTATTACAATGATTGCTTTAACTCTTTGTCTACTGACGGTACTCATAAGCACCATTAAAATAACTTGTTATAAAATTCAGTTAATACATCGACTAGTTGTAAGACAGTTGAGAATGAGTTATAGATGCATACTTTATCTTGTTCCAAAAGCATTCCAAATACACAAAACGAAAATATTTTTTAAAGGATGATTTCTTTTGCCCTTCCATCTTTTCAGCTTTCTTGGCGTTGTGGGGGGGGGGGGGGGGATTTTTCAATTCGGAAATATTTCTATACTTCTATTGTAAGGAGATTATACTTGTACATTTCCTAATTCTACAAAATACTAAGAAAAATATTTAAAATTAAAGATTTGACTGGGGTTATAAGTATTGCACAAAATGCATATAAATTCAGATTTAATTAATCCTTCTAAATCTTTCAATCCTTCTAAAAGCCTTCTAAAATTTATTAAATGATTATGTAAATTTTCTAACGTAGTTTAAACAATTCAGGAAGAAGATAAAGTTTTCATGAATTCATAATTGAGTAAATAAAGGGTTAAAGCAATTTTTTATTAATTTTAAACTCAAAAGAAAAATTAAATGTCTCTAAGCAGTTTGAATTACTCATGAAGTTCCTCCAAGCACAAGTCTACCAAACGGTATTAACAGAGTGCTTTATAAAGAACCATCCTCTTACTTATGACCTGTTGCCCTAAGTGAAGTATCTGATTAAGACATAATATTCTTTGAATTATTAAATCACCTCCTTTGTGTTACAAATAACTATCTACTTTTATCGCCCTTTCAAAAGATTTCTGGGTTCTTTATCACCCTGGTAGATATATATTAGGCAGAGTTAGATAAATATTTTCATAAATGTTTTATTTGTAGAATATATTTGATGAATTTAGATAACAGGTTGTAAAAATGGAAGAAGTGTTAGAATTTGTAAAGAAGCAGATAATTTAGAAGATACAGTAAATTCTTATAAATAATAAAGTATATACATAAATAAAAACAAAGATAAACTCAAATGTCTACTAAAAATAACGATATTAAAATGCCATTTGATGTGTGAATTTTACTAAAAATTACAATTTTCATTTATCGTTTTTGGGCACTTTCTTGTGGACACGTACCCAACTCTGTGTTTGAACCATATTTCTTTCTTTCCCCTACACATAATTTAACAAAAACAAAATCAGAAAAGAAAGAAATTAGAAGATAGTCCAAATTCTGAAAAACAAGAATATATATAAGGGTAGGTGGGGGTAAAGATAAGAACGGAAAAAATACACGCACTGGCTTATTTAATATGGAGAAACATTTCTACAATCATGACCACTAGGTGGCAGTTAGGTTTCAAGTATAGTAGTTGTGTGCTCAAACCTTGTGAAAAAAATAGCACTCCGTGCCAAGAAAATGAGTTAAGTTTAAATTTTCGGATTTTGATCTAATAGTTTTAAAATTTTACTTTATTGTTTAGCTGTCAATACCTCGAATTTTTACAAATCCAAAAATTCAGGGGAGAACGGAAGCTCTTTAGCTTCTAAATGCCATGTATACCTCGATCACATTTGTTTAAACTTGTAGATAGCCGGTTAAGCAAAATAATGCAGAATAGGGTAAAAGTACGCATCCGTCTTGGGGCAAAGATATGAACAAGTTTAAGATGCGGGATTTTGCGCTATCGTTTTAACTAGATTCAAAGCCTTCTAAATTACGTTGTGGAAAACTTTCTTTTTTATAAATTAGTATTGTATAAAATATAATAGCTACTTAACTAATATAAGACATTCAGCTACCTTTTCCTTTTCTAGTTAATTTTTTAAAATATAGAATCTACCTACATACTTTTTAAAATCAACATTCTTGTTCCATAAAGCACTTTTGTTTTAAGTATTAACCCTTAACTCGTGTTAATTTTCTCACAGACCGCTGCTATATACAGTTTTCATAGTTTAACTTGTAATTTTCAGTTCAACTATTGATGTTAGTTTAATTTTGATTTGTTTGGAAACTTAGTAGTATCGTAAAATACTTCTAAATGAGGAGAATTTTTAGTGTAATAGGCCTTTACATAAAGTTTAGCACATAAACAGTGTCTTATGAGTCAGTCAATCCTTTTATTCATTCTACGATGAAGCGGTATCGGAGACCGCACACAGTGTTTATGGAAATTTTTTGTCACAGCAGTTAAGGGGGCTGGTTACTCAACTTCCGATTTCCCATCACTAATGTAAAGTCTATGGGCATTCGATGTATTCGTATATTTTAAATATCTCCTTGGGAAATTATTATAACTTCTATTTTTTGTGTACACTTCCTAAAAGATGTCTCTGTTTTTCTTAGTTCTCAAAATATTTCGAAAGTATGGACTTTATTTTATATGAAGAGTTAAAATCTTACTCACAGTTAGCCGGCTTTTAACACATAAAGTATTAAATTCAGCGTAGATTTTAGAAATATTTTGAAATCTAAGAAAAAAAAGAGACATACTTTAAGAAAAGTACGCAGAAAAAATATGTTAAGAAC